>CM033032.1:3482500-3817500 GCA_019207045.1 Branchiostoma floridae x Branchiostoma belcheri
CCCCGCACCCTAAAATGAAAACCAACCCCGTTCGAACACTGCAACGGAGGCTAGCTTTTGGACATGTATTTTATAGAATATGATGTACGGGATGAAACTTTATTTCCCCAAACACCGTTGGCGGCCTCATCGCAACTCTGACGGTGCGTTTTGCACGCCTCGTCGTGCCGGAACTGATGGGATGTGCTTCGGATTTCACTGCCATCGACTATTTCAGGACATCGCCTGGGGCAGACGGCTCCATTCACGTTTGGGGGTGTACACTCTGCTGGTTGCTGGTGTGTTTTACAGTGACCTGGTTTGAGTAAAGGTATACTCTCGCCGCACTTGCGTCAAGCTTGCGTCACTGCGGGGTTCGTTCACTGCGTCACTGTTTTGTTAAGTGCAGTGAGAATGCACCTTAACACGCAGAGTTTAAATCGACGTTGGAAATCTGAAAGCCTGTATCAAAAGTGTATCATAGCCTGTGGCCTGGATGAGAACAAATCGTCCATGTGTAGCTGATCAGAAAGTTTTTGGTCTTCGGGCGTCAGATATTATCATTGACGACCGGCAGTGAATGAAGAACCATTGAGATAATTGAGAAACCATTGAAAGGCCTTGGAGATCATCCTAAGATAACTGGCATTGACATAGCATAGAGATACCATAGGAAGACTTTGCGAAAATCATTAAAAAGGGTCATTGACATCAGGGGAGTATTGGGAGTTCATCTGCAGGCCCCGAAGCCACTCAAAGATACGTATGAGACAATGGAAGAACGTCATTGGAAGATCGTTGAAGATCATTCGAAGGTGGTTGGGATATCCTTTGGAGCCTTGGTGAGCATTGAGTTAACACTCATTCATCGAAAGATCGTTCAAAAATCACCGGGAGACTTTGAAAGCCGGCGCCATTGAATACTGAATGAAAGGCCATTGAAGGAGCTGTACGATCCCTACTCAAGATATTTCTAAATACATGCTCTGAATTGAAGAAATGCAACTTGGCAGAAACGTACCAAACACAAACCCCCTAAGGTGTTCCTAACGCACAGGTATGCACATGCGGACCAGGTAAATCAGACTGGAACAGGTCAAACAGCTTAAGATCAATCCTACCGGGCAGTAAAACAACTGAATTCATCGTTCTGTCGATATATTGGCATCTTAACTCGTTGCGTTGTAAATCTAGTTTTAAATTTGGCTACACAAGCGTAAGATCTAGATCAAAAATGGACCTTCGCTATTTGGACACTTGAAAAGACACCTGTTGACGGAAGTACTGAGCTTGTAAGGCATTGAGTGTTGAAGAGACAGTAGCAGTAGGGCATGATTCTGGATGGTGGAGCCTATTCTTCCCATTCCACCGCCTCCTACATGTACTTCTTCAACCGAAGTCATGTTGACACATGGTGGAGTGAAGAACTCATGTTTGCCTTTTGCAATGGCACAAAGTTTAGAAAACATAAAGATTGTATACGATTTTTTAAATTGGCAGACGTTTTAGATAGCATCCATTATCTGTCGTCAGTGACACTGAGGAGATGTGTTAAAAAGCAGGTTGGATTTGCAAAGGAGTTGAAGACAACTTCTAAATAGACTTACCTCCATGGACAAAAATAGAGTATTCTTCAAGCAAACTTACGACATGAGTATCATGAAGACAAAGGGCTTTTCCGTCACCGCACGTTGTAATTAATGAGCGGGATGTGCGAACACTCCCTCTGTGACTGTAAGGCGAAAATATTGCGTTTGTTTCACTAAGAGCAAAGTATCCACAGAGACCGCGGGAAAATTGCCTCCGTGGCGTAATTTGTACAACAGACATATTGCTTCAGACACGCTTGTTACTTCGCCGCTACGGAAAGAGTAGGGGCATGAAAATGCATGACTGCATTGGAAGTAACATGCAGGGTTGTTTTACGTCTATCTCGTTTCACACATGGCATCATTCTGGCATTATTATACTGCTATCTCAGTATGCGAAGTCCTTAATTGTGCGGCAAACTTCAACAAACCGATTGTCGTAAAGTGATACAAGTTTTCCGCCGTGAAGAGCTCGCTCGGTGAACTTTGTACGACTCTTTCATACTACATACATACATACAGAAATGTTCCTAAATTGATTTCATGAAATGTGATTACATTAAACAAAGAAATCCAATCCTGCCATCGTACCCAAGGAAGACAACTGATATTTTTTTGTGTACAACTCTCCTGAGGAGAAACTACGCAGTATCTACCACTCGGTCAATATTTAATTTTCTGATGCTGTTTTTGATTGCTTTAATTTCATTCTGCATACAGGTGGCTTTAGTTGAGAAGTCGCCTCATTTGATAACTTAATACAACAGCTGCATGTTTCTCCGTCATTTAGTTCTTTGTTTCTTTTCACCTGTTGCCTATTACTATTACATGCGGACGGCTGGTCTAGGTACTATCATGTAGGTCCATCTGTGTTGTAAGACAATTGCTGTATGGAACCAACTGCAATTACCTTCAGGACATGGGGACAAGCTATTTATCAATATTCTGGTCATTTCAAGATAACTTAGATCATGCGACCTGATGAAAGCGTGACGTGAGCAACGGATCAAATGTTTATCTTAGGACAAACTCCCGGAACTTTGGACTAACAGGGAAGCTTTTAAAGTAGCGCATAGCTACCGTAATGATGAGAAAGATAAAGTTAGTGCCACTTACATGGCTGCTATAAAAAGTTGTAGACTGGACAGTTTATTGCCATTATTTCTAAAGGCAAGATAGTCCTGTACGATAGCTTAGAAGTGCAAATTAAAGCTGCCTGCCTTTACAGCCCACTTAAGCCGTGGATGATGGCCTACAGATTTGTGAGGCAATTAGCGAATGAGCAGAACCCCAGGGTGTTAATATGTCTCCTGCTACTCCAACCGGTCACATGGGCTTTTATCGTGTCTTAAATATATGGCATCATTAAAAGTAGTTTTTATCTCGTCTCCTTTTTTTCCACTGAAAAGACCAAGCACTTAGAGAACAGTATGCAGATATCCTGTGGTGAAGTGGTTGGCAGTTCAGGTTTTGAACCAGCTAGAAGATCCTTTGAAGAGAATTACGCTTATACTGGAAAGGTCGAAGCCCTCCGGAGACGTAATCTCCAAGCAGAATTTTGGCTCTGGCGTCGACTTGTTGTCTTTAGGCAGAATTTAGGCTCTAAATTGTTTTGGCTGTTTTTAATCGTTGGGGGGCTATTTTAACGCTATCTTATTCAGCTTGGATTGCGAAACCTGGCAGAGTAAAAAAAAAGCTCGACAATAACACATAACATGATGTCCAAAACAGGCCAGGTCTAACACCTGCTTGGAGATCAGGTATCAAGTTAAAGTCGGGGTCCCGGGACCCCTAAGGACAGCCACACGCCTTTAAAAAATAGAGAATGCACCACACTTGCCATTATTGCGAGTTTGAAAACATGCGGTTTTACTATGGCCCATACATGACAATAACCCACTCACATGCCACACCTGTAATTTGTAATTTGACTGATTGACTATAGCTGAAACCAACCACAAGAATCTAAACGAAGTGAAATGAATATATCTAGGCATACATATTTGTGTAGAAAAGGATTTACGTGCCCCTACAGACCAGCATACAAATTACTCAGGTAAAAAAAGGTAAAAAAATGTTGTTAACAAGCAAAGGAAAAAACGAGCTTTCCCTCATCCAATAAACTCAACACAAAATCTCGAGCTCAGCAACAATTTATCACTCTTACTGCGTCCCGTTTGCGCAGACATCAATCCTGCTACTTAATTATCTTTCTCCTCACTGCGCGCGTCTGATGCGGCCTGTTTGTTCCATCTCTAACGACGGGACGCAACGGGGCATTATATTAGCTGCAGTAACATCCGGGACATTTTATCGTCCGCAATAACATCCGGGACATTTTATCACTCGCAGTTACATCCGGGACATTAATTCATCTCCCGTTGTTATGACAAGATAACATTCGACATGACATTGCAATGACCTTCAGACTTGGTTAAAAAATTTTGCGGGCCAAGGTTCGAATCTGATGCAAGAGTTTTATTAGCGAAGATGAATAGATTTGCCAAGGGCAAGAATCGACGCTCTGTGACCTTGATTTGTTCGGTAATTATCCACGTTGACTTGAAATGCGCTTCTGACTTTCTTTCATTTCATTTTATTAAGATTCACAGAATGAGATGAGAGGTGTGGGCAACAGGATTATACATCCTTTACAAGGCCGACACATCCAGCGTACAAGCTATAAACTACAAGAAATAAGCAAGTAAAAACTAAGAACGTAATGCATTCTAACAATAGCAAAGAAAAACAAAACAACAGTAAAGAAATCTATCCCCCCAGACGGTGACTAAATATCTCTGGGGACAGCTCTATATTCTGAGGCCCAAATGTTCCATTCTACGTCCCTATATATGTTTGGGTTAGGGTCAGGGGTTGTCGAGGCATAGGGGTATATCCCATTTACTTCACTTCTGATGTAAGCTAACAGCTTTATTGGCTTGGCAACAAATGAACTAGAAGCACACAGACCCACCATCCAGATAATGTTTATTTTATTCCTATCGCCATTCACGAGGCATCTGTGGCTTATATCGTGCACATCACTGCATGCTTTATGATATGAGCTATTAGTTATTCGGAGCTGGTTATAGATACTGACACGCCGTTTAATATCGTGTCATGTAAATTTCTGCGGCTATCATACAAAAAGCCGCATAAAACTTCGGCAGTCCATCTTCGAAATACACAGTCGATGGTTATGGTAAAAAGAAGAAGAAGGAAGGAAGGGAAAGATCAATCTCCAAGCAGATCCTACGGTAGCATAAGATAGCATCAAAAGCTGGCAGAGGAGTGAAGCGGTAGGCGACGGAACTTCTCTGGCCGGCTATACTCCTTGGTCGGCTTTGATACTATTTTATATGTCACCGAGAATCTGCTTGGAGACTAGGGAAAGATCTGCCCTCAGATGGTTGGGAAAATGACATTTAGATATAAAACACAGGGCAAATACTATAAAATGTATAGGGAAAGGAAAAATGGAACAGAAAAATGCAAGAAACATCAAGGCCACATACCAGGGGCCAAACATCCACCTTGACCTTCGTCTTTCCAGTCCCTAGCACACACGCACACAGACGCACGCACACACACACACACACATACACACAGACAGGCACGCACCCAGACACTCCCAAAACAACATTTCTTCATGGATAATCTAAGACAGAGAGGACTGTAAAATCATGCCCTTGCCTGACAGGCGCTAGTCTCTACGGTCATCTTATGCCTAGGTTACACATAGCCGACTTTGGCTCCCGAACACCAGCCGACTCTTAGCCGACCCAAGTCGGCAGAAGTTCGGGAGTAGTCTGACCAGTTTAGGCCACGCCTATTTTTTTAGCGCCGAACATGTCCCGAACATCTCCCGACCAGTAAATGACTTACTCTCAACTGTGTCCTGAATGCTGTCCAACCTATTCCCTACCATGCCGACCTCTAGCCGCAGACTACCGAATCACTCATGACTGATTCCCACCCGATTGCCGACCCTCTCTCGACTTGAAATAGACATAATCATCGATTTTCAAAAGAGTGCTCATTTTCGTTTTTAATCAAGATCATCCTTTCCTCTATTTTGTTAACATCACCAAGAGATCAAATTTGGATCACAGATAGCTCCAATACGGTATTTATGGTTCTTTTTGTTTTGGGCTGGATGTCGGTCGTGTGAAGTTCGGGAGTGATTCGTCTACGTCCTGGCAATAATCTTTTTGCTTGTAAATGAGTTAGCAGAGATTTTTCTACGGTCTTGGGGTGAATCATTGGTTAGTTGGAAACAAGCTGGGAGTAAGTCAGCAGTGTTTATGGCGTGTTTAAGATTTAATTTGACTGCTGACTTACTCCCGAACACTAGCCGACCGTACCGAACACCAGCCGAACTCCAACCGATCCATTCCAGACCTGCCGTTCAGAGCCGAATGTTTTGAACATTTCAAAACATTCGGATGGAGCAGCCGAACACCAGCCGACTCAGCCGAACACCAGCCGAACGCCATCCGACTCAGCCGTACGCCAGCCGACTACAGCCGACTAGCTCCCGAATCGCTCCTAAACCATAGTCGGGAGAGAGTCGGGAGCCAAATTCGGCTATGTGTAACCTAGGCATTAGGTAGGATGAAATGAGTACGTCCATCTCCTCTATATCGCTGTGTTCCCATCTGTGATGCTACCTGGTAGTTACCTGAGATTCCGTGTTTGTCACGAAATGTCAACTTTAGCAGCTGCCGGAGACCATGGACAAGTGAGTGGTCTGTGTAAATGGATATGAACACTGCTGTGTACCATGTGATATGTAGCCTAAAAGTTTTCTATTCATAGACTGTGGCATGCTTGCATGTCGTACCGACATCAACGTTGCAGTGATGAGTGCTCTGAGAGAATATTATGTAACGTTAAGTTACTTAGGGCTTTGAAGGACCGCTAGGGATGAAGGGAAAAGCTCAAATGCAACATAGCCACTTGTGCGACCGGTTTCTGATGCGATGATCATGATATTGATTATAATGACGTTGATAATGTATTGTGCATTGTACATGGACATTAGGAACATCTTATGAAGCTTATTGTGGATCGTAATATAACTCATTTCTCAACAGTTGAATGGTGTCTGTGAGGCTCACATGGACAGCACAGGATGGGGTCTGTGTGGATAGATCGCAATCTGCACTACTGATGAAGGAAGCTAATGAAGCAAAATTAATTAACAAAGAGTCTTGGAAAGAGTCTTTCATTCTTGAGCCAACCCATCAATGGGATATCATTATATCGTTGCCTTCAGAGCTTGTCAGTTGGTCAGCCATGACCGTAAAAGTATATATCATACCCTTCTGCACAGCCGATAGCTATGGATATCGAGGTATAAACCTGTACTCTGTCACGGCCCGTCATGATCAGCCGTACCGTTAGTTCTCCCACCAACACGAACATCCGGCCACCTGGCACTGATGTATGGCCGTTTGGGGGCGTCTTTAGGCCGTTATACGATAAATAAAGTATCACTTAATGCGAGTATGAAATGTTATCCTACCCCTCGGGCTCGTCTGTAATTTATATTCCCATTAATATCGTTTCCCAACCGTGCAGATATAGACACTAAGCTCCATGCTAATCTATAGTCATACATCTCAATGCACTCTTTCATGTATGATATAATACATATCGTTAGGGGCGGGTGGTGACGAATTCACAAATCTGCCAAGCATACAAGAGACCAGGCTTTTCCTGCTGTTTTATGTATCCGCATATATCTATACATCCTTGCACGTACCATACATAATGCATATCTATACGTCTTCACACGCCCTAGAGGTGAAACACACGTGCAATGTGTGAGGGTGGGATCAAACATAAAGTAGACTAGTTTTTTTTTTCTTCTGTTTGATGTGTCTTCTAAACCTTCCATCTTCACATATCAGTTAACTTGATATGATCGTCATTAGTCAGAGTCTTCATCATATCGAAGTTGACACGTACGTACGCAGAAGAAGTCTATGGTAATGGATGAACAGATACTAGTATCTCTACGCGCCCCTTGATGTATGGTTCCCGGTGTTTAGGGGAGGGTGTCGTTGGTAACACAAATCTACGTTGCCACCGCTGACATGTGTTAGGTACCGACTATTTGTGTGTTTGTGAAAATTAATCTTAGTAGCAAAAGTTCCTTTTCTTCTAATAAAACGTAAGATCGATTTCCAAAGTTCCATTCATGTTTTGTTCTTGACATACTAATGAAGCACCTGGGATGTGGCACCTTAAGATTTGTGTATGTCTTGTCAACCATATACGATACATAAAGATCCATATTTCCCAGAATGTAAGGAAGGTCCTGCGATATTTACAGTTCAGGGACACCTGGTGCCGCCCACATGGTAATGATCGCAGCGGAATGTGAAAGGCATCATTTGTCAGCGGACCACAAGGGCGACATTACCATGCGGTGCCGTCCCACCACCAGCTTCTGTGGGCGGAGCGCACCTATAACCGTTAAATCACTGACAACGAGCGGCCTTCCCGCGCCTCTGGGCTTTGTTTAACGATAACAAACACTTCTCTAGCCTCTGAGGCAGGCTCCGGGACTGGCGGTTTCACAACGCCTTTTTTTCCGTGAAGATGAAGTCTTTTAATTCAATATGCAATCGTACAGGTCGCCATTGATGAGTGTAGAAGTCAAGAGCCGTCAGAACACGGTTATCATTCTAATGTTCTATTCTAATGTTCTATTCCAATGTTCTATTCCAATGTTCTATTCCAATGTTCCATTCTGATAAACATTCTAATATTCGATTCTAATGTTCGATTCCAATATTTTATCTGCCATTCCATTCCAACGTTCTATTCCAGTCAACACTGGCTTCACCAGTCAAATAAAAGAGAAATATTCTTAATAGGAGCCATGTTGCAATCAGAAAATATTAGGTGTTCAACGCTAACTTGAACAATCAAACGTCTGTCAGAAAGTTTGCTATAAAGGCTACTATTTCTCCAGCAAAGACAAACTTTCAGCGGAGACGAACTTCTGACATCCTCCAATATCAATATCACCTCTCCCGCTCGATCAGACAATTTCCCTCCCATTCCGGGGCTATCCACACATCGAATCTTCAGTCGCTGCTTCCCTGAGATATGGGGTCCAGCGCTATCAACAACTATCTGCCTCTGACAACCCGATTTTTACTGTGTCTTGCCGTCAGGTTCAGTGAAATGGTCCTCTTTAGTATTCATCAAACGTCGTGTTTGTAGGTGGAATGGGCAGGATTTCATCAGATGGTAATGTACGGCCGTCTGCACGCCTGGGGTAACCGTGCAGCGGATAGAGAGCTAACAGGGCACAACACTGTTTCTAGAAATTATGTTACTTCGTTATCTAGTACAGGCACCGAATTGGCATCTTACAAGTAGAATGTTTTACGGTTTATGACGGTCTGTACTTGTGTGTCTACAGGCCACAAAAACACAGCTCCTTGTGAAGCTGACTGAATATTTATATCCCATGAAAACTGAATTTATCCCACTCACCATTAACCCTGAAATAGCTGTAATTACTAAGTGAGAGAAGTTTTGTTTTGGGCCTGTCTGTCCATCCGTCTGTGTTTGTGCCAAATTACACAAAGAAACGTTAAGGTTTCCATACATTCTCAACGCTACTATTCTTTTCTGTTGAGTCACGTAAGTCTGTCATCTCCGCTTTCTTCCTTACTTGGTCGAAGTTACAGTCAGAGTGAGAAGAATGGTAAATGTGCGAAAGGCACTCTTGGAAAAAGGCCAACTACTTTCAAACCAAAAAAACAATTTGCCAAACATTTTGTCATGCCAACTATTTTTACTGGTACTTATTGCAGAACAAGACCACAATGGTACAAAAGAATGATTGTTTCTTTTGATGTAAGTTTTGATCTTTGTAGTAAAAGACGGCAACCGCAGAGCTTTATCGATCAGACCAGGGGTAACGAGCAATTAAACAGTTGATCTACCGAATCCAACCTGCTCGGGGTAACGTTTACTTATTACAGTGCTAATAAGGACAACAGGGCAGCTGGATAGGCTGTCCGACACTCAGGTTCAGAAGCGGCTGACACGCGTGCTGTGTGCACAATGTAATCTCCAAGCAGATCCTACTGTAGCATAAGATAGTATCATAAGCTGTCAGAGACGTGAAGTCGGCCTAGGAGTGTGCTTGGCTACCCAAGATGTACTCTTTAGCCAGCTGTACTCCTTAGCCAGCTTTGATACTATCTTATGCCACTGGTAAATCTGACTGGAGATTTTGCAGCATGCAGATACCGGCCGACCCGGAGAGGCGACTCCAGTGTCACCCCCGGCTACCCGCCTCTGGTGCAGGTCAAACATGATGAATATATAGCCGTGTAGGGTCGCGGCTATGATAAATATACATCATGCAGGGCCATACATATGAGGATTTTATTCACTTCACGAAGTACCGGCGACCTACAGACGATCTTGAGCACATGATAGACAGTTGTAGTACAGCCTTCCTGGCTCTACCGTCTCCAGATTTAAAATATATATAACGTTATATACGTGGATGCGAGTGAGATCTGCAAGTGAGAACAAACATCGCAATTCAAAAAAGTGTTTGCATCTGATCTGAGCCATTCGTACAAAATCCGTCCTCAAATTTACCACGTCTACATTGGTGTGCAACAGTCGTAAGAAATGTTGTCAATATATTAAAAGTCAAATCATCCATGCCATTTTTGTCAGATTTTTTATGCAAGTCGTTGGACGTTTTTTTTTGGTCACCCCTGTCCAGGCACTGGATTTCACGATCGCGACTTTTCGTCTATGCCCAAAAAGTCGAGTCTGTGACATAACTGTCATAGATGTTGTTAGCACAGTTAGTACCGTCCCACACTGTCAAGTTGCTACACTCACAGCCAGCAATTCACTTTCCCTAAACACAAGAAAAGAAGGGGGGGGGGGTGTTGAGAAACATATACGTACAAATGTACACACATATCTATTCCTACGACTATTCTCTTCCCAAAAGCTGCCCAAAAGCTGCCCGGCCGGGCCCCGGTTTGGAAATGTGACGTGCATGGGCCTCCGATGTCGTTATGTCCTGCTCTCTGCTCGACTGACGTAGGAAATGTGGTGGTAATAAGGTAATAGAGATGCAGCTGGCTGTAGACTGGTACCATCAAGAGGTGAGGGACGACCCAGTTTGGCTACAGACCAGCCAGACATGACGGATGACGCGCTCGCGGCAATGTTCGATCTGCAGCGGCTGCAGCTAGCCGATGTTCCGGTAGGCTTGGCAGCCCGGTCCTCCTCTCCAGGCAATACTTGAGTTCAGACGTGTAGCCTGCGTAGTCCAGTGGTTAGCTCCCCTAGTTCTAGCGGCAACTTGAAGACGTGAGTTCGGCTGCTTCGCGCTTCCGATCCGTGCGTCTCTGACACTAGTGTGCAAATACATAAAACGTGCAGCTCGGTGCTATATTATTACAATTCGTAGAACAAATTATTCGTGTTCTTTTAGCGGTACATTTGAAGCTTATTGCAAAAGTTTAAACTTTGTTCCAACACAAAGAAGGGACTCACCATAACTTTTCGGTCGAGCACTCCGACCTTCTTCAGATGAAATGATTCGCTGACTAATCCGGAAGTCGTCGGATGACGTCAGGTAGCAGCGAATCATAACTGGCGGGAAGGCGAAACCTGCCACCATCACGGTTCAACGAGGGTTGATGTGCCCTAATGTAGATAGCCTCCTTAACGCCCCTCACGAACCAATCCTGTTCAGTGTCTAAGATGCGAACTTGGTCCAGAGACACAGAGTGGCCGGGGGATTCAATGTGTATGTGTATGTACATTTGAAGCTGTAGGTTATCCTGGACATATGCAGAAAATTCACGTATGTTTCGGTAATTGTTTATTTTTACGAAATTATGATTTACGGCATTGTTACATATTTTTGCATGTACATCTTAGGTTAGTTCACCTTTAAGCGTGGGCTAACCTATATTTCAATTGTTTTTATTTTGAATAAGGGAAATCAAGTCGACGGACAGTGACAGCGACGGACATTTTGAAAATAAATGCAATATCTTTAAAATATCGCAATTCTAAGCCATATATTCTGTCCACTTAAAATCCCTAAATAACCAGGTTTTATAGTTAATAGAATCATTTGCAAAATCATGCCCGAGGGCTAATTACACGTACAGTCTCTAAGTACATAACAATAGTTTCCAATCAAATATAACGTACTACGTTAACAATGGATATAGATTACCCATCGGATAAAGGTGAACTAGAGGTAAATAATGTACTTCCGAGTGGGCCGAATGTCCTTCTGTAACCCGGCGAAAATCGATGCGCGAGCGGATGTCATCCATAACGTTCCGTCGGGCTGGCCTCATGAGATCAGCCGGGCACTAATAGGTACCGGCCCGCCCCCAGCTGCACCTGACCCGGCGCTCGCCGGCCTGATATTTGATACCCCCGATCAGGTTACCGCCGCGCGACTCTCTGACCTTGAGCTTTTATCAAACGTGACCTTGAAGGGGCTTAATAACCGCCGCTCAGAAACGGTTGGTCAGGTCAAGCCGATAAGTCGGCTGAGATTTGGGAAACGAAATTGGAAAACGGCGCGGTCCCTGGCGCGGGGCTGTATGGGGATGCGGTTTTAAACTGTGGGGCTCGCTCTATGACGTCATGTGGACACACTGCAGGTCAAGCGTCCATCCGGGAGACTCTGTGGCAATCTTTAAAGCTGATACTGTATGGATCACATTTGTGCCGCTACCTTCCTCCACTTTTCTTCCCATCTTAGGGATCTAAGATGACCTGATGGCGTGATGAGAGAGGCAAAGTGCTTCATAAATTGGGTTCTTACCCAGTCAAGTTTTCATTTCTTGTTTTGATTTCTGTTATGAATGAGAACCTTTGTTAGATTTCTTTTATGAAAAGTCGCGTTACACTGCCGAACAGTATTGAAATTCTCCCTGCAGTCTAAATAACCCCATAACCGATACAGATTTGGTGCAGAATGGCTACATTAGGTCCTAATTGGAACAAGGGGCACTTTCGTGTATGACCCCTACATGGCTCCGTGGTACACCTTGTGACTCCTCGGCTATTTTTGGGCCTGGCCGGGCACTGGGTTGAATTTAAGTCGGACTTAAAATGAATCCGGGAGCCGGTAAAAAGTAGACGCCGTGACCTCCCCGTGGGGAACAATGAGGGGTATAACCCACGCAAAACCCACCCCGCACCCCACCCCCACACTGTATCCGGTAGTCCACCGGGACAAATTTGTGGCTTCGGACCCCGGCCGGAGCTACATCTCCGACGGGAACCGGTGACATTGGAACCTTAGCCTTAGCAAGTTGAAGGTTAAAATGGAGGGAGCTCCCTCAAGCAACTCCCAGCTAGATTACTCGAGACTCCATTCAAAGTTTCTATTTGATAAATGTCTTGACGGAGAGGGTAGAACTGGTCCAGGCAATACGCCCGTAATGATGATGATGATGATGTTGTGAAATGATGCAGGTGGATCCATTTTTAACAGTATCTGGAACAGCTAGATATCTGGAGGATGGAAACCTTAGGGGATTCGTCATGTTGTATTGGCAGAGCTCTTTTAGAATAGCTTCGTGTAGATGATAACAACGACACCAAGAATGAAATACATACATTCCTAGCGATTCTTGTATTCTTATGCCACTCTGTAGCTGTCTTTTTCATCTATATACCAAACGCAAGTCTGGCTTAGCTACATCGTGATTCATGCTCTGGTCTAGATTGATGCGCAGTTTCTGTACCAGCCCGGCCCTTCAGTCGTGATGGTTGGCTCGGGTTCAACACGAGGAACCATTACGGCATCATTGTAACCCACCTGCGGGTCTCAAAGAGATACGAAACGGAGAAAATATGAGGCAACCTGGCACAGGATCACCTTTGTGAGACCCAATCTTTCTTCAGTTCTATCTAGAATGAAGATCTGGGCCGTCAAACACCACATAAGGCAGCTTTGATATACCTCTACTGTGATACAGGGGTGCAGATTACAAGCCCTGCCATAGATACGGCTCTTTTCTTCGCATATTCTTTGACGTATTGCATCAAACTCAGCAGAATAAGTTTGCTTTCAATAAACCACTCTGTGCGGGCATGTATGGGATGAAAGACCGGGGGCATTGTTGAGCGGTGATGGTGAATTTAACGTGATGATTGCTGGCGAAGACTGCCATTTCTCTGTGAGATAGGCTGCGGGATGGGAGGGAGGAGGATGAATGGACCACGTCAGTTAGATTTCATCCTCTGTCGGGCGGTCCAGCGAGACTTGCTGATAAGACAACTTGTTAAGGGCTTCTATAGCGGCTGTCTCTTTCTGTATGGCTCGAGTAGACGCTCGTTTTGTGTCGGTTGAAAATATGTTGTAGACTGAAGTTCTAACTTTCCCGCATAAAGTGCACATGAATTAACTATCCTAACCGCTGTCTCCTTCTATTTTGCTCGAGTGGACGCTCGTTTTGTGTCGGTTGAAAACTTGTTGTAGAAGTTCTAACTATGAAACATTGAGTGCATATGAATGAACTGTACCACCATCATCATCCTCTGTCGGGCGGTCCAGTGAGACCAAGCTGATAAGACAACTTGTTAAAGGCTTCTATACCGGCTGTCTCTTTCTGTATATGGCTTGAGTAGACACTCGTTTTGTGTCGGTTGAAAATATGTTGTAGAAGTTCTAACTTTCCCGCATAAAGTGCGCAGGAATTAACTATCCTAGCTGTTGTCACTTTCTGTGTGGCTCGAGTAGACGCTCGTTTTGTGTCGGTTTGAAACATGTTCTATCCCACGGAAGTTCTATCCCACATAAAGTGCACAGGACATACGTTAAACTATCGTAACTGCTCAGAATAGATAATTATAATTTGTGTAGCGCAATGCCAATGACGTGTTTTGTGGCGCTCTGACGTTTAATGGCTCGAGTAGACGCTCGTTTTGTGTCGGTTCAAAACTTGTGTTCTAACTATCTCGCATAAAGTGTACAGGGATAAACTATCCTAACTGCTTAGATTATATAATTATAAATATAATTGGTCCAATGTGTAGCGCAATGCCAATGAAGCGTTTTGTGGCGCGTTGACGTTTACTGTGGCGCATCACACATGTTGTAGACGTTCTAACTATCCCATATAAAGTGCGCAAAGTGCTTAAAAAAGATAATAGTAATTATAATTGGTCTGATATTTAGCGCAATGTAGTGTATGGTGACGCTTTGACGTTTACTGCGGTTCGTCACACAGCTCCACAGGGTGTTACAGGCCCCCACAAAACGCGTCACAGAACGTCCCACATTGTCACATGACGCGTCATAACGAGTCATTGCGTCATCGAACATCTCAGTGCTACATAGCACCACACAACGCTCTATTCAGTTCCCGGTTCTTGCCATGAAAAGAAGTAACCCGAATCGACAAACCGAAATAACGACGTTTCCCTGATATCCCCGGGTGCACAAGGAGTAAATGTTGACTGGAAAATTCTATTGAAGCATCTTTTTCACTTCATTACCTCAGAATTGAACTGTGCGGCTGTTGTTTTTATCACCATTATTCTAATAGGATTTTAGATGAAGGAATATGAAGTTTTGGACCAATTCTTCATTCTCATTCATAGTTCTACGTCAAGCCGAATATTGTGACAAATGGAAACTGGCGTGGGAGCTTTGATGCTCGGGAATATAATTGATGGATTGTGACATCATAGTTGATGTTCTCTAAGCTCTGTCATTGTCTGCTTGTATTAAGCCATGAATGTAATTTCAAGCAGGGGATATAAGGCTTACTGGGAGCATGCCTACATGGGGCACTGGGGGATTTGAATAATATAAAAATGAATTCAAGACTTTTCCTGACTTTTTGTGCGACAGAAGGCTTTCGTCTTACTTAAGTTACAGAGCCTACAGTTCTAAAGCTATATGATTTTAGTAAATTTTTGCCTTAGCATGAAAACATTTGTTTGGGTAAGATAACATTATGCAAGAACCAAAGCTATCCAAGAGCGAACTCATCAAATGAGTGGAGGCAACGGCAGAACATCCATGTCATCAGCACGTATACTGACTCCTACTCGTCACAATGTATCATCTTCAACATTTCTGTTATCTGAAAAACAATTACGTTCCTTGGTATCATCTGGCCTTTGCTGTCAGGTCGAGCAGACCGTATTCGTACCATGCTCTACTGGTAATAACTGATCAGACACAAAGTTATATCTATATTTCCAAAGTTTCGACTCATTTACAAGTCTTGAATATTCTTAACTGAAGCGTCTTCAAAACTTTGTTTTTTTTCCTAGGGCAAGAACTATCCTTTCCCGTAATTTACAACGGAAAACCTAATACAATTTTGATTGCATTAACCTTCCAGGCAATTACTATAAAATACAAGCTGCTCGTCACAGGTGATAACAAACATATTGTGACATTATTGTAGGTAATGATTCCAACTCCCGAGGGTAGCATTAACCGTAAATAAGTCGTGCACGAGGATCAGCTCAGGTAACCTTTCCCCGCACGTTTCTGTCAAACTTTGTTTCACAGGATTACTCCGAAAATGCCATCAGGGCCGCCAGATGGAAATGTAACCTTTGTGTCGGCTGTAGTTTGTGGTTAAAGTTTTTGGATTCGCAGAATTGCCGGATGTTTTTGTCATTAATTGTACATGTATAGCAGTGCTTAGGACATCATTACTTAAGGGTAGTTGGAAGTTGTGGCGAAGTTTGTTTCAGATTTGGGGCCACTCGACGTTTTGTAGCTGCTGTTTGTTTTATCTAGTCTTACCATGTCTTTTTCTTCAAAATACTAAATTTACGATCATTTCTATATCCTACCATTTAAAAGATCAGCATGCTTGCACTACTAGTACTACTGCTTGTAATCACAACTCTTCCAGGCGTGTTTATTAAGCGGGTAGTTGGTCATCGTGCTGTCAGTAATATTAAACTTTTCCAGTTGCATTGTTACAAGGCTGGTACAGAGGAGAGAGAGAAGCACAACACCGAGATAGGTGCACCGGTGGAAAAGAACGGTCTGCTGTGACTTAATGACTCTTCTAGGCGGTTATTTTTCAGCATCGTGTCGGTAATATTGGACTTTTGCATTGTTACACAACTAGTTGGTTCCCTCGGTACAAAGCAGAGAGAAGCATAATATCGAGATAGGTGGAAAAGGGCGGTCTAATGTGACTCAATGACTCTTCTAGTCGGTTATTTTTTCAGCATGGTGTCGGTAACATTAGACTTGGACTAGTTCCATTGTTACAAAACTAGTTGGTTTCCCCGGTACAAAGCACAGAAGCATAACATCGAGGTAGATGGGAAAGTGTGACTGAAAGGCTCGGGAGGAACTACGATACTGAGGTAAGGTACTTGTAGTTGCCTTATCATGAAGAGTGAACTACTAATTATAACTTTTGACCAATAACTCTTTGAAACATTTGTAAGAATCATGAGCTAAAAAAACAATTTCCAGACAGCCTCAATCTGAAGAATGAAGAATCACCTGGTCCACAGCCAGAAGCTTGGAGCGGGTTCGTTGGCGCCGGTGGCTGTTCGATCCTCCCGCACGGACTCAGCGTAACTCCGGCAAATTAGGACTTATTACATGGACAAAAGACTGCTGCAGTATCGGCAGGCTGAAAACTCGATAACAATTAGGGCAGCAGACAAAATTGTAATGTGTCACCGCGACTGTCGGGGAGAAAGACAAGGATCCGTAATAATGAAGACACACTTTTATAATGAACATCAGTATGTCAGATACTTCAATAAAGTTTAGGCCGCCCTGTCATTTGTATCACTTCTAGGGTAGAATTAAAGTTTCCGTGAGAGTAGAGGAAGTGCAAGACCATTTTTATTCGATTACATGGATGCAATCCCCGGGGATTCCCAAACTGATGCGAACGTGCGAATAAAATGATTTATTTTGGTGAAAAAGTTGCCTTCATTGTGAAATTTAAGTGGTGAGGAAGGTGGATAAATGACAACTAAAAAAGTGTGGTATACCAAAGAATGGATTCTTTATTTTTGTTGTTTCAGATCTTCTTATTTGACCTTGAATTGACCGTGGCACTCTATGACATTGGTTTACGTTTTCCAATATTTATTTTCAATCTATAGCTTCGGCGTGTGTGTTCTCATTTTACATAATCGGATGCTTTGTACGATCTACAGCATAATTGAAAACATTGTAAACGGCCGAAATTGATGCACGCGAGGATGTCATCCATATAATCAAATCAACACGGCCTAACTTGAGATCAGTGCTCTGCTCTTTGCGCTATGTAGATTGATTGGTCAGAGCGAGTGGCGATCCGAATGGGTTTCTCTGTGGTCAGTTATCGCCTGTTTGGCCTTGGCGAGAAATTTCAGAAGGGCCGTTAAACCGCACTCTTGCCCAACTGGGCCTTGCAACATCTGGTTCTGAAACCTCCCGGCCGTTAGGAGTACCCTTAGTTGCTAGCTGAAGCATTTGTTATATGGCTATCATGGGTTGATTTCTATTTGCCTCAAGGTGAAATTCACCTTTGAAGTGCTGATCCTTTCGCTTTCTTGATCCATGTTGGTCCTCTACTTAAACACGTGCACGTGCTGATGTTCTCGCTTACATAATACAGATGGTCCTCTGCTTATCGCGTGTTTTCATCAGCTACACCTGGTTGCCGTATGTGGGACCGCGTGGCACAGTGGTATTGTGTTCGCCTCGTGACCGAGAGGTAGCGAGATCTAATCCGCCTGCCGTGCTGCCGATCTTGTGCCCTTGGGAAAGGCACTTTACACGACTTTCCTCACTTTACTCAAGTGAAAAATGAGTCGTCCCTCGGATAGGACGCGCGTTAAATGGAGGTCCCGTGTCTGGGGAGAGCCATACCCCGGGCACGTTAAAGAACCGCCACATGTGCGATGGTACGGTGTGAGCGGTTCAAAACCTACCGTACCTTGGCCGCACCTGGGGCAAGTACTGTCGCATTGAGATCAGCTATAGCCGAATGGCAGCTCGCTGCAGACCCTTGCGATTAAGCCCCGCCCATTGTAAGCTCCTCGAAATTCAGCCCCAGGCTGCAAAGAGTGAGTAGTCGGCCCACCCAATAACAATTATGTGTATCTGTATCCGCATCTGTTATGTGTAGCTATTTTAGGTGATTTCTATTTGCCCCTTGATGAACATTACCTTAAAAATGCTGATGCTTTCGCTTACTTTATACAGATGATCGTCTGTTTTACTTTGAGCCATAGGAAGCATGTGATAAGGTACGCTCCGACAGCAATTGTGTCAAGCTTGGGTCACTGCGGGGTTCGAAAGATACTGAACGAATTTCAGAGATAATATAAAGACCGAATTTTCTTCCGTTTTACGTATTACGTAATATCTTATCTAAATTATTTTTTTTAAATCGGTAATAAAATAGTAATGCAGTGAGCGAACCCCTCGGTGACGCAAGCTTGACACAAGTGCGGTGAGAGCGCACCTTCACGTCCGGCTATTTTGAGTTGATCTCTATATGTGTCTTGGTGAACATCACTTGGAAGGTGCTTAGGTGATACAAGAGCACCTCTGCTGAACTCTTGTCGTTACCAGTTGTCTCTAGTATAAATCCAATGCCTCACCCACTTCCAACAGAACGGCTTTGGCCGGCGGAAGGTACGAATAACGCTTATCTTCAAAACTACCTCGTAAAAATGAAGGAGCCCATCTCCTCTCAAGTAACACCTTCAAATCCTAGGTGACGTCTTTCTATAGGCTGTTTTCGACACCTCAAGGTCATTTGAAGGTTATGGAGAAGCGACTATGTTCACCTTGACGCTGACAGTGGAGCAGGTAATCCTTTCGACTCAGACTGGAAGAGGAACCGTGCGCTGTAGGAAACCGAGTTGAGCTGTGTAGGACGGAACACGTCGGAGTCTGTATCTGTATCTCTATAACCGGTATGTGACCGCCGTTCGGCGTAACACACCAGCTTCGCAGGCACGCGGCGCGGCAGCAGCTGGTTATATTACACCGAACGACCCGTCACACTTAAATTCTGCACATCTATCTGCACGCGTTCTTTAAAACTACCCACAGAAGATTCACCTGCTTGATGATAACGAATTCCACTCTACGTTAGTTCTATAATTCTGGGAATGTACGAATTTGTTAACACATCAATCCTAGGTTAGTAACTCCGCTATTGGAAGGATAACATGAGTCATGGGTGTTGATATACTACAAGTATACGTAAACTGTAAAAGTTTGTTTAGTGGTCATAGCAACCGCGTAGAATCCGGTGGAAATATTGTCAACAAATTAATGAATGTGATTCTATATCTTCATGTCTACCTTGTCCCCGCAACGACCTGGAGGTCAAGGGACTAGGTCGGTAGGTAGGTAGGATTCCATACATTTCTTTTCTTTATTCAGGTTGTATTTATTCCATACATAAATCCTATCAACTTTGAACCAACCTCTCTTTGTCATCATTATGTGAATCTCACTGTGAATGACTGCAGTAGGTAGTGAGTAGTCCAGTGGTTAGCAGCCCTGTCTTTGGAACTAGAAGCCGTGAGTTCGATTCCGACTGTGTCGCTCACCAAACATGCACGATACCGGAAAGGGTTGCAGTGATCAGAACGGGACGTTTGTTTGCTTGAACCTTTATTTATTCATGAGAAGCTCAAATCGGCCAGTAGGCCGCTTTTCATTGAGGTCATGTGGGAGGTCAAGTTAAGTCCACTGTTTAGTGTACTTTTTTTGAAAAGAGGTAGTAGAATTTTCCCGGTACAATGAACCTGTAAGTAGCATGAAGGTTCATCTGTGTTGGTAGAATACATTATAGAAATTGCTAAACTTTCTTTCCAACACTAAAATTAATATAGGGACTTACCCTAAATTTTCGGTCAAAATCGTCTGAGGTGGCACAACATATACACATAGAGTCTCCGGGACATTCCATTTCGTTGGACAAAGTCAAAATCAGAACTCAGAACAGGATTTCTTCACGCGAGGAGTGAAGGAGGCAGTGTACATTAGAGCCCACCGGCCCACACTCAACAGAGACGGGGGGCGACATAGACTTTCTGATTCTTATGACCCCCTTCTGCAAAAGTGGCGTGTTCCTGACGTCACTGCTGGAGATAGAGAGTATCATTCTGTGAACAAGGTCGACGGAGTTTGACCCAAAATTTAGGGTAAGTCCCTATATTAACTTTAGTGTTGGAAAGAAAGTTTAGCAATTTCTAGAACCTATAAATATTGTACAAAGCGTGCGTCTTCTCTGTCACGACCAGTGGAAGACTAGCATTTAGTGAGCTGAAACTGGATGGAGATCATCAGACCCCAATCACACCCGAGGCACATCCTCACTCATCCAGGCCGGCTGTCTCTGACACGGCAGGCTCCCTGGAACAGAAGGTCTTCATGTTGAGCTTAGCCTTTGGCGAAGGCACATACTGCAATGAATAACTGTGCATGGATCACCCTGTACCGTTCGCGAAGTTTTCATTTCCGTCTACTTACATTTGCAATCGTTTTCGCAGCCCTATGGCTCCCAGACAGGTCTTATAAGTACACTATGTATATTTAGCAATATTTAGCAATATTTTCGAAACCTTATAAAACTTAAGTAAGCAGCACGACAAGAGTGGTTTGACTTCTCATTGTTAAAAAAAAGCGTCTGATGCAGTATTCATTGACGAGAACGATTCTCGAACAACATGTCTGCTCACGGTCCACAGAAAGACTTAATGTGAAACACCCATGAAGGTTTATCCTTACCATTTATTCTAGCCAAACTGTTTCCGTTTAAAACTCCCAAATGTAGTATGGCCGACGCCACATAATCTGCGGTGTCACTTTCACACTGATCTGTGGGTCTAACACCACTACAGTACGTCAGTATGACGTCAGTGCTATCATCGGGTTAACTCTCAGCATATTTCAGGACTAAAGAATAGACTATTAGACAACATAGAGAACCGTGGTATCTTAGAAAGTTCATTGTTAAGTAATGATTCAGCACACCAGTTCAGTTTCCATTAGGGCTGGGTACGGGTACGGGGTACCGTTACAAAACCGTTTTTTCCCGGTGCGTAGTACCGGGTCTTGTGCCGAGAGAAGCTGTTCGTTCGATCGTTCGACCCTTCCTTCGTCCCTTCGACCGTTCAACGGTTCCTTCGTCCCTTCGACCGTTCAACGGTTCAACCCTTCTCTTCTTATAGCCTTTCTGTACGCTTACGCAATCAGCTTGTGTGGCCGAGCGGTTAACACAACGCTCTGGCATGTCTGGGCAGTCGTCATCTGTGGGTTCGAACCCCACTTGTAACAATTTTTTTTTCTTTGTTAGACAAATCTCATGTAAATGTTTTTTTGATAGAAGACAGACCAATTCAGTAATTCGATGTTTAAATACTCTTTTTTCATGTGATTTTGTTTAACATCCAGGCTTTTTCCAAAATACGCACCGGGCAGCTTTTTTCAGAAGCTTTCTTGTTCTTATTGTACCGGTCCGGAAAAACGGACCTGAAAAAAAAATGGTGGCCCGGATGTTGGACCTATTAGAAAATAAACGGATTATATGATCAGGAATTCACGCGTTTGGGGGCTTACCGGCCGACGAAAAAAGCAAGAGTGAAGCAGAATAGAGTTTATAGTCATTTTTACCAGATTTTTCCAGTCAATCGTACAGAGGCAGTTAGTCTTGCAGGATTTTAGAACGCCAGTGAGGGTCAAATATTTCACAAAACATTCTCTTTGTAGCGAAATTGATCATTGTTTTGAGTACCGTCCATTCACATGCCTTCACATACTGAATCAGGTCCAGGTCCTGACCTGTACCTGAATTTTCTGTACCGGTGCCCACCCCTAGGTTCCACCTTTTATTCACGTCCTGGCCTCACAGAAGTTCTTCCCAGCCTCTCTGGCCAGCTCAGGCCAGCTGTCCCCTCTCCCTGCCCCCCCCCCCTCTGGATCCTACCATTCCACATACTTGTATGGGGTTAGTCTCGACACACAGCACGTACCAAAGGCCCCGGGGACCGATGATGTGCACCTTGCATCATCTGCACGATGATAGCACAGGTAAGGCGACATTAACTCTGTATGACAGGGAATTACACCATAAGTCAAGCAGAGTTGATCAGATAACCGAACGTAAAAACACATTACGTTTAATACTTCTTTAGCAATCAAACCTGTTGCTTTTGATACTTCTCAGTCGCTTCAAAGATTACATGTCAGAATCTTAATGTCACAAGTTAAAGTAAAACGGAACTAAACTTACATGACTAATATATCATTACCCAACCCAGAAGTAGCAATCTTGCTGAAAACATGTGTTAAAGGATAAAGTCCACTTTGACCTCAACCAGATGACTTTAGCACTTTTCGTATCTCTACCTCCCTTTTGATGATATCATTCCACGTCTTGAAATTATTAGACGGATTGATATTGCTATCACTCGTATTGGAAAATTGAAAACGTTCGCGGGGTTTGAATCTCACGGTGGGGAGACAATGGCTCTATCGCTGCGGTTTTGAGTTGGTGGTTGAAACAAGGCATGGGGGGATGTGGGCAGAAGAAGAAAAAAACATGTTTGCGGTGATCAAATCCGCGGCAAAGAGGTGCCCAATAGATTGCTATAATAAAATCACCACTAATTATTTATAACATTCCTCTTTTATAGCATTAGACAATGCAGAAACGTCTTCGAGCCTAGTCCAAGTCGCCGAGTCGACCTGGAGTCGATGAATCGACTTGGAGTCGATTAAAAAACGTGGGTCTAAAGCAGGCCACTTTTTCATTCATTCATTCATTCATTCATTCATTCATTCATTCATTCATTCATTCATTCATTCATTTTATTTATTTCATCTGGCCAGGAGATACACATTCAGGGTGTTACTGAGCCCTGTTTTTCATGAGTTCCTGGTAACATAAAAAACAAACAAAACAACTTGAAGACAAATTAGCACAATTGCACATTTGAAGATCATCAATTGCGTAGGTTCCTAATTACCGTTGACGAGTGTCCGATCAGCCGCAGTTCGTCGCTGGACCAGAATCTAATCTCACCCCGACTGTAGTTCACGCAGAGTCCATCGGCCAATCGCTCTGTAACGAGACAGGCGCGCTAAATAACTACCGGCTGTATCGATCCCGCACTGAAAATTTAATTGAAGGTCGGTCGGCCATCAGTCTTACTTCTTGGTTCTACTGTAATCTAGCCTTGATCTGTGGCTCAGGCTGTTTGGACACCGACCAGCGCCTGTTCTGATGGGTACATCGATTTTTGCCACATTTGTCAAAATAATGTTCGCGGTAATTTATGAACACGTGAATATGCACTAACCCATGCATTACTACAGTACAACAGAATCGTTCTGACCGCGAACTTGAAAAACACTTTTAAAATGTTTTCCCCGAAACCGCACGCGTTTAGCGGTTTGCAACCATGCTAGTGTGTCGGAACGACGACTTCGAATTCCGGCGTTTTTATGTAAAAGATTTAGTTACCGTTATAGGTAGACAAGTCATGAAAAAAAGGTTCGGATTCGCAATTCTTAGTTTTCTCGTTTTTGATTGTATAAATGTATTAACACGCTTAGTACTGTCTAAAGTATTCAGGTTTATTCTATAAACTTATTCTAACAACTGGTGTTTTATACTTATTTCTTTTACAGGGCATCACCACTTTTCTTGCAATAGCTGGTTTTGCTTTGCTATCCGTTTTGCAAGCCTTGTCCACACTGCTGTGTACATGTACGCTACACCAATCAGCTGTCATTCGGAAGATCTATGGGATGCTGATCCGGGTATCCATTAGAATTTGCAGTGCAGTCACTTAGAAAGAGATATATTCTCATTTAGCAAGGATGTCTTTTCTTGCAACTTTTGTATCCTTCAATTGAAGCAAACCAATGCATCAACCAAACACACAGTGTTTGCAGAGCCTAGATGTGCTATCTGTTACCGATGAGAACTCGATGGAAATGCTATTTGTCATATCGACTGGACATTGAAAGGATACAACTGACCTTGAATGCGTCGTCCTTAACTGTTCGCTGCACTTACCAAAACGCCCAGGGGGAATTTTTTTCCAGTACACTGAACTTTTATATCCTGCACATAACAGGCGACGATTTTGCCACAGCCACGGGCAAAATGACTCCCTGTATAGTAAAAATAGATTGAGATACATATCCACTTTTCTTTCCCATTTCCAGCGTAAGCCGACTCGTCTGTCAGTATGGACGGCACATAAGGATTGTTACACTGGAGACAGGTGTTGATCCTCCCGTCTGATGGAGCTACTTTTAGCTACATCTACTGTAACAGTGAGTTTTCAATCTTTTAGACTGGCCGTCAAGTACATGGTAAAGACAAATATGCATACCTTGCCGGTACATCGATTTCAATTGCAAAGTGTCTGTACGTATGTTCTTTTTTGTCAAGGTAAGATGTTTGCATATTACACACCTTTCTCATGATTGTATAAAGAAACCCATCTCTGTCTTCAGTGTCTGTGTGAGTGTGTGTGTGCGTGCGTGTCTGTGTGTGTGTGTGTGTGTGTCTGTCTGTCTGTCTGTCGATCTCCCTTTGTGTGTGTGTGTGTGTGTGTTTCGGTCTATCTCCCTCTGTGTGTGTGTGTGCGCGCGTGTATCTCTTTCTCTCTCACTCTCTCTCTCTCTCTCTCTGTGTTTGTGTGTCTGTGTTTCTATGTGTGAGTGTGTAGATGTCTTTTTGTGTGGGAGATGTGTTTTTGTGTGTGTCAAAGAATGCAAACCAACACCCACCATCCCCCTCCCCATCGGTCCTGCCGCTGATCCCCTACCTGATAGAGCTACTTTTGTTCCCATCGATCCGACCTGCAGGAACCAGGCGGCCGTGAACTTGTGCCATGAATCACGCTCCATCTAACGGCAGATCTTGACTTATTTGTGCCGAGCTGATCTCTTAAGTCCCCGAGGAAAAATATATCGATCAACTTCCAGGGAAAAACTTCCAGTGCAGGTTGGTTGATTACGCTCCGAGGCAGAATCGGCTTGTAGCAGGGGAAAGCAAATGATACTCAGTCGGAAATTGACTACCGTCTTAGTTGTATATTGCTTTTATAAGAAATAAATGGAGCGGAATGGAAACAAAATAAAACACATTGTGATAAGTCCAAATGTTTTTTACAGGCAGAACGACGTCGATATTCCAGGTGCTGTCTTTAAGAAGGGCATTTTACACGAATTTCTGCACTACGTGCGGGTGTAATAAATGCCACGTGGCTTCGGTTCGGCAGGTAAAAGGTGGTGGAAAGAGATGGGCGGACTCCGCTATCCAATACCGTGCCGTAGACACTGTAGGTAAGACCCCACTGTCCTTATGGCCCCAAAAAGGCTATAGCACTACATTTACTTCCATCTTTTTAGAAGGTATAACTATAACGAAGTACAAGAGGACTTGCTTTAACTGAGGTATGACCATCCAGTGGTAGATCACGGCTTTTAATGACACACAGATTCTTGTTGGTGTTTTGAATCAGAGAACTAGGACATTACATTGGTGTATGATGGAGGCAGTTAAAGGCGTTTCTCTGAGATTCCGGACCGATGGCAACATGGCGACTCCGATGTCTGCTGTGATGAATCTACATGTACATATCACCTCAGGATTGGGAGGGGGGGTGGGACCCAGCCCTCCGGACGGCATCCTTCATGGCGGTACTACCTCCTCTCGCCGTGAGAGATGAGGCTGTTAGCACGGAGCGACGGGAAGTAAGTCCGATCTTTATCAGAACTGGGTCACTGGTGCGCTATTACACTAATCCGTGTAATTTGCGTCAGTTTTTAGAGAATGATGTAGATCAATGGTCCCTTAGTGAAGAACACACTGTAACAAACTGTACATGATGAACTCGTCGGGGAACTTTCTTTTTTCTCATCTATGTCATTATATTGTCCTTAGTAATGAAGCAGTTGAGCTATTCAGCAAAGACACCTTTAACCTGAAGGAAAGAGTCATTTTTCAATTGATAAAGTTATTACATCGACATAGTATTCATCAAGTGTCTTCTATCATCATTTAGGTTGATTGCTAAGTTGTGCTTTGACAGTAGACAGAACAGTCATATTAATATCAATTGTGAAGTTTGCTTTTTGTTACTTCACACACACACACATACACACGCACATACGTGCGCACACACATACGTGCGCACACACATATTGGTGTGTGTCGCATAAGCCCACCTATCATCCATCCATTCATTCATACACATACACTCCCTTTTTCTCTCTCTCCCTCTCTCTCTCACACACAAACACACAGTCACACACACGCTAACACACACACATACATACATACATACATACACCCAAACACACCCAAACACACACACACACACACACAAACACACAGTCACACACACGCTAACACACACACATACATACATACATACACCCAAACACACCCAAACACACACACACACACACACACACACACACCACACACACACACACACACAAACACACTAGCAAGAAGAAATGCATCCACACAAGCCCAACAACACTTCACTCTCTTGTGGTGAAGTACATGTATCCCCTCCCTACCGTGCGGACGATTTGCGTGATTGTGGTGGAATAAGTACTCTTACACACACACACACACGCACACACACACACACACACACACACACACACACACACACACACACGTACACATGTTGATGTGTGTCTTATAAGCTTATAAGCGTTTTAAAAGGTATGACACCTATCATTCATTCATTTATTCATACATATTCTCTCTCTCCCTCACACACACAAGCGCGCACACACACACACACACGAACACACACACACACACACTCCACACAAGCCCAACAACACTTCAATCTCTTGTGGAGAAGTACATGTATCGTGCGGACCGTTCGCGTGTTTGTGGTGGAATAAGTACTCTTGACCTTTCTCGGAGATTGTGACGCTCTTGACACACACACACACACAAATAAACAAACACACACACACACACACACACACACACACACACACACACACACACACTCCACACATGCCCAACAACACTTCAATCTCTTGTGGAGAAGTACATGTATCGTGCGGACCGTTCGCGTGTTTGTGGTGGAATAAGTACTCTTGACCTTTCTCGGAGATTGTGACGCTCTTGACACACACACACACAAAAACAAACACACACACACACACACACACACACACACAAACACACACACACAAACACACACACTCCACACATGCCCAACAACACTTCACTCTCTTGTGGAGAAGTACATGTATCGTGCGGACCGTTCGCGTGTTTGTGGTGGAATAAGTACTCTTGACCTTTCCCCGAGATTGTGTATGCATCGCCGCCCATCTCATCTCCCGCATGACCGAGCTCGCCCGCCGTTCGGTTAGTTCCGCCTCGCCTCGGCTTTAATCAATACAGCCCGCGACTCTGTTTTCCCAGGACTCTAATATCTTGATTGCTCTTGACGCGCAAATATCATAAATACTAATGAGGTGGAAGTTATAGCTGCGGGGATCCGGTCCGTGTCGAGTTGTGCGCGAAACGTGCGTAGGTCAGGGTATAGAGGCATCTTATGGGCATCTTAAAACTGGTGCACATAGACCAGAGAAAGAAACAGAAACGGACAATATAAAAATAAATAAGTACATGTAGCAGATACGTCGATGAAGATTAAACATACAGGTAATAAGATACGCCAAAAGCAGTTACTCAAGCATCTGGATAGGATTTTGGAAACGGCCAGACGTTTCAAACAACATCCGTTGCTTTTCGATAGTGACACTGAAGAGATCTTGTTGGAGCGAGTTTTCTATATTCTAGCTGTGAATTGATATGCAAAAAAAGATTTAGTCAGCTGGTACATGTTACAGAATACTCGATATCAAGAAAGCTGTGGAATAATTGATCGAACAGAGCATGGTATAACAATGATCAACAATCAGACCTACTTCTTGTTCTCAGAAGAAGCAGGCTATTGCTCACCCATTTTAAGATTTCAATGTTTTAATGTTGATATTTTATTGCAAATTCATGCCCATGTGGCTAATTGCAAGTGAACAAAATCATATACATGGAGTTATTGAAAACGACATTTAATCACTCTTCGATTCAAGTCATTGTTTCAAATCTTTCCCCGTAGTTTCAAAGAAAGCCCAGTTCTTGACAGACCTGCGAAGATCGATGCGCACACGGATGTCGTCCATAAAACCCAGCCGGCGTGGCCTAACCGGAGTTGTCAGGCGGGTCATTGCCATTTCTGCCGCAGGATTATCTCCATAGTGACGGATGACTTTCCTGCCAATGTGCCCATCACGCGCTAGAGAATATATATATATATATATATATATATATATATATATATATATATATATATATATAATCTTCATCGGCACAACAAAAGGAAGGCGACTTTCACATATAGAATCTTCATCGGCACAACAAAAGGAAGGCGACTTTCACAAGTCTTTTTCAACTATGTACAGTCAAACCTGACCGAGGAATCACCTGACGCAGGCAACCACCTGCCGTCAGAGGACACATTGAAACAGTCCAATCCACTTCAACATAGTTTAGACCCTCTCCCAATTGCAAGCAACCAACTTTCTTCCAAACCAGCAACCGCTTTTTTTCAGTTCCAAAGGGGCATTCTATCTCCACTCAACAACCAAAATTGATCGTATACGTAAATCTGCATATCAACATTTTGAGTTTACAGTACTTTTCCTACGTCCTAAATATTGTTTGATGCATTTTCCTATTGTACATATCAAGAGCAAGAAATACTCGTCCTAGAATATAATTGAATATATCTATAAGGTGGAATATATCAAATTGTTTTAGCAAGCAGAAAGATTATTCGCCTTTATTTCTGCTTGCTTAAAACAATTTGATGCATTCCACCATATAGATATATTCAATTATATTCTGGGATGAGTTTATCATCATATCGTTAACCATCCATGATAAAGTGACTTGCATCTTAAATCTCATTTTAGCACAACCTGTGATCGCGGGCAATTTTGTGTTTAACTATATAAGCACGATCCACACAGGCAATAATGGATTCTCCAGACACCAGATTCTTCATCAAACTAAACATGCTGGCTGGAAAATTTAGCAAGATATGGAGAAAAGATACAGATATTACTGAAATTGAAATTCATACGTTACAAGAAGCAAACACTAAGTCTTGTCACTAATAGGATATTGCAAAGTCCCTATCGGGTCGATTTGTTGTAAAGGCGAAAGGCGCGGGTGGAATTACCGGGTCTTTGGTCTTCTTTTCCCCAGAAAGTTTCCATTCATCGACTTTTGAAGTTATTTGTGAGCCTTAATAGGAAATAGGAGCGCTATAGAATTAAGACCTGTCTGTAGACCAATGCTATCTACAGTACCACCTGGCTCGCAGGCAGTACCGACGCTGTTCCGCGGATTATGTCACATATGCCGCCGGCGCCCCGCTCCATTTCCTTTTCTCCTTAAAACACTTTAAGACGAATTCATCAACCTGGAGGTTCTTAAGTCTGAGACACGTAATTCTCTGTTCTGATCGGTGTATATTGGATTTTGCGACCCAAGACGCCCCTGACAAATCGTTCTGCAGAGCGGTGAAAGCTCCTGCCGTGATTAATAGTGGAGAACTCTGCTCTATCGCTCCTTCCAATCTTAGGCTTGTCAAATAAACTCCGTTAATAAATACAGAGCAAGTGACGGAACTTTGGGAGCTGGTGTGGTGGAGCTGGAAGACAGGAACTGGCCTGCAGCGTTGGCAGACAGGCACCATGATGGTCTCGGGACTACACTGATGGTCTGTTAACGCATCATTTTGTGTTACGTAGATATTCGTAGTCTAAACTATAGCGAATTCACTCCGTCTCTCTGTTACAATTTCAATTCAGTTTCCTCCTTTCATTATCTTCTTTCTCAACTCAAAAGGCTTCTTAAAATACTCTTATGTCACCGAATTTTTATCTGGCAAGACCACGGCGTTTGGAATCACGCAAAGTATGAACGTTGCGTAAATGAAAGTTTGTAAAAGAATGTACAAGGTGAATAGATTAGTCACCAATATTGATGCAACTCTACACGACACGACACGTGTCACTTGACGTATGTTGCCATTCTAATTGTTTCTTAGAAGATCATGAAGACCTGTTCGGATTTACTTTAAGAAACAAAATTGCAGGTTTGAAAGTTACACATGGGGCATATTCCAGATTAGTAAAAACACGAAGAAGTAGTAAAAAATACCCATGTTTGTTTGAAGAAACCATTATTGACATACCATGACTGGCTGTATGCGGACAAGCAGGATACATCTATGCTTGAAAGTTCATCTGTGTTACGTTGGTAGAAGTCATTCTGAAACAAAGAAGAAGCCGTCTACATCAGAGCTCTACAACCATCCCTGAACAGAGACGGTTGGCGCCATAGACTTCCTGCAACTTATGATCCACTGCTCACTGAGTCACGTGTCCTATCCGCATAACGTGGCGTCACAGCAGCAGTGGATTGATTATCCCTTGACAAAGACTAAAGAGTTTGTCAAGACTTGTTTAGTCTAAAATTTGGGTGAGTCCGATATTTTCTGTTGGAAATTACAGTTGAACTCGTTCCAAGATCTATCTCTGATAACTAGAAGCGATGTACTTTTCTGCAGCCTTGCTGAGTGATCGTTCGGCTTGCAACTGATGTGCCCAAGTGGAGATTCTTCACGTCGGAACTTAATTGCAAGGTGTGCGGAACTCATTAATCCAATAAGTAATACATACATTAACGGCACTTCCTGGAAGTTCCACATCTTTAATTACTCCCCGAAGATACAAACCTTATAAGTAATTAATCCGTTTGGCCACAGGGAGGCTATACGTTAACGCGGTATCTACATCTACTCGAGGATTGATGCGTTTCTGATGGCGGATCGCTCGAGGCATGGATAACGGGAACTGCTGAAGATGGCACAAAGAACTAAAAAAGGGGAAGAAAGAGAGTGCGTGAGAGAGAGAGGAGGGAGAGTGAAGAAGAGAGAAGAAAGTGGAGAAGGAGAAGAGAGATGGTAAGGAGATAAAGAAGGAAAGCCATGGAAAGAGAGAAGTGGATATCTAGAGGAAAGGGAAGAGGAGGAGAGAAGAGAAAGATGAAGGGAGGGAGGATATGATAAGAAGTCATCGGCATTTTTAACAATTTAGTTAACTTTGGTGTTTTGTGGTACAGTTCACTGTGTTGAAAAGTTAGACAAAAGGCGTGTCCCTTTCTATTACCTCCTTCTCCAAACAAGCCTTATGTAGATAACCTAGTAATATTACTTGTATTGTTACCAGGGCTAGCCCTTGATAATAGCCTCCGGCTAGTTGAGTAACCCTGGCTGTATTTCCCACGGTTATACAGCCGAATAAATCAAATCAAATGGTTGGATCGGGTAGCGTAAGTGCAGGATGTGTGACCCAGAAACCATATACAGAGGACCTGGGTTCAAACCCTGTCATGCTAGCAGTCTTGCTAAAGGCACACTACTTTCCTCTCTCCTCCCAGGGGCAAAACGTACGAGGGAAGGAGAGTTCGCCTTACAAAACCTTGCCCTAGACACAACCCACTGCGCTAAAGCCCCCTTTACAAATCAAGAATGTAGCTCAGCCGAGTTGTCAGCGAGCTCGAAATTACGAGGAGGTATGACCCTCATGCCTAATCTCCAAGCAGATCCTACGGTGCCATAAGATAGTATCAAAGCTGGCCAAGGAGTGTAGCCGGCCAAGGGAGTCAAATGGGCTACGGGAAGTTTGATACTATACATTACACACCGTGGATCTGGTTCGAGATTACCTGATGCCGACGAAGAAACTCTGCCATTTGTTCGTAGGCATCAGGGTGATGCCTCCTCGTAATTTAGAGCTCGCTGACAACTCGGCCGAGCTAAATTCTTGATTTGTAAAGGGGGCTTAACAACCTCAAAAGTCCATGAGACTACCTTAAGTTTACCTTCTGCCTGTCCTTTATTTGTACGTGGCATTGTTAACATATTAAGTTACTAATATGAGTGAAGTGCCTGTTCTAAAGCAGAAAAAAACCTCGTGTCCATGGCAACGACTACTATCGATATCCTCAAGGCCTTTCCCTTGACCCATCGCGTGCCAAGTGTGCGAGATGACGGTTATTATAAGCAACAGGTCATTTTTCAATCGAAGCAATCCGCTAAAACACGGTCAAAAGCCAAACAAAAGTGGAAAGGTAGCTGTGGCTAATCTCGTTAATATTTTATGTCCACAAACAATGAGGAAACAAAGCAATGCCGCGAAGGACACACCTAAACATGATATCCTTGAGCACAACAATAGACGCAGAACATACGGGTTGTTAGGTGGGTGCTAAAGCGATCCCCATGAGGTACGCTGCAAATTCCCCAAGTGTAGCTTATAAAAGTCCGCGCAGATTATAATAGCACATTTGGGACCGCGAAACCGGAAGGTTTTCATTCGTTTCTACAGCCACATTTACACTTGTGGTGGATTCGGGACGGGGGTTCACGATCTTCGGGGGCACCTGCTGCCAATGAACTATGTATTGTCGGCTATGAGGACAATGTAAATGGCTTTGTACTGTATCGCTCGATCAGACGGTTTGCCTTTCGTGAAGTCGTGATAGTTGAAGCGTTTTTCTGATGAAAGCCCGATCCGTGATGCCAGCCCCCAGCGCGAGGTGGTCGCTGCGGACCTGTGTGGCACTGTTCCTGGCCCTGTCATGCCTGAGTTGCGGGGTGCTTCTGTACAGGACTGCGGTGCTGAGGGAAGGGCTGGAGGCTGGCGTGAAACACCAAGACGCTGGGAAAACCTCAACGTTTCTAATGTAAATTTGATTTATATATATATATTTGATACTCCACCAACTTTTCTCCAGTGTCACTGAAGAAAGACACCGGATGGCTGTCTGAAACATCTGACTGTTTTCAAAATCATATCCAGTTGCTTGAGTAACTGTTTTTGGCGTATCTTTTTACCGGTATGTCTAACCTTCATCGACGTGACCTCGATATTGCTTTGTCAATAATGTTGTAACATGCTCCCAAGTAAAGTAGGGTTATCCTCATTAGGTAGCTTTAGACAGCATTTGCAGCTGATATGAATGACAGGTCGTTCGGTGTAACAGAAGAAGCTGTTGCCGCACCGTAAGCCAACGAAGCTTGTGTGTTGCAACAAAGGGCAGTCATACAGGTGCAGATCAGATACATTCGTATTAAGTTCGAATACGGTATATCATTGATCATTGATAACTAAAATTTTAATTTCTTGTTTGGTTTGTAGGATTCGAGCGAAGAACAGACCAGACTATTCATCCCACTCGGCAGTTGACGGCGGAAACTCTTTCCAGGAAACGTTGCTCACTCGTCATGTAGGGAGTTCAGCACAGATCAGGAGTGAACAAAACACTCCTGGGGTCAAACATCCAGAACAAAATTTGCAACATCAATGGACGTTTGATCATGAAACTTCGAAACGTTTGCCGGGTAAGTAAGAGAAGAATAGTACCAGTTTTAGAGCGTGGGATAACTTGCTATCTTAACTATCTACGTTATCTCTACTATTATTCTTTTTATGAACTTAAATCCTATAATTGAATTATTAAAGGTCGACGGTGATATCAAATATAAAGTGGTTCCTGTTTTTTGTTATGTTTAAGCTTCTATAAAGATTCATAGTTGAAGAGACATTTACAGGTGAAGATAACTCCTCATATTCTCCATCATAGGACGATGCTCCCCCCTCACGAACATTGTGTTCATCAAAGTGCACAAAGCGGGCTCCACCACCATCACCTGCATCCTGCAGAGGTTCGGCTTCGAGCACAACCTCACCTTCATGTTACCGAGGAACCACAAGAGTGACCTGGGCTGGCCAAACCTCCTCAAGGTGGGACAAACGTATTGTTTGTTGTTGTACATACATACATACGTACATACATAGTCTTACTCTTATTGAGTTGTAGCATTAACAAAGTTTTGCTTCCAGTGTGATCTATCACTCATCATTACAGTTAGGTCCCTATCACATATCTCATCTCAATCGTTGTTGTAATAAATCCTATATTACGGATCCAAGATATCTTAAAAACTGTGTACATGTACATAGCATCTGCGAAATTCTTTCAAATGTATAGAGTTGATAAAAATTGTAATAGTGACTCGGTTCGGAACATTGCGTCCATACTTTCGATGAAAAGGACCACCATATGAATATATTGATCGGTTAGTTGGCTGATTTATCGATGAATCTATTGGTTGACACATTGGTTGATTGAGCGAGTACTTTGTGGTTTAACGATTTGTTATTGGTTGATCAATGATTAATTACGTATTTGTACTAAATGATTGATTGATCAACCGGTGCAATGGCCGAGTCGGTTGAATGTTCGCCTTGCATTCGGTAGGTCGTGAGTTCGATCCCAGCCGAGCCATACCAAAGACTTTAAAAATGGTACATGCTGCTTTCTCTGCTTAGCACTCAGCACGAGTGTAAGTAAGTACATGAGTAATAGTATGGAAGTTTAACTCACATCACTACCAGCGGACCAGGCCTAAGGGCTACTAGAAATGGATATGGGCGCCACCCCTAAGCATCTGCACAGATGTACGGGCAACTTTTTTTAATTGATTGATTGATTGATTGATTGATTGATTGATTGCAGGTGGAAGACTACATCCCCTCGGCAGACGGCATGTTTAACCTGGTGGTGGATCACACCGTGTACAACCGGCCGCTGATGGAGGGGCTCATGCCCGACAACACCGTCTACGTCACGGTGTTACGTCATCCTCTGGCGCAGATCAAGTCCGTCTTCAACTGGTACAAGGTCAAGTCGGAGTACGGGATCCGCCAGCCCGATCCCCTCGGCGCGTTCCTTAAAGATCCGGACCGGTACGAGATTCCTTATGTCATCAGCAGGCATCACAGACAGCCGCATTCCTTCACTAAGAACTTCATGGCGTTCGACCTGGGGTTCCCGCTAGGCCTGTCGGGGCACAAGAAAAGCGCGAAGAATTTTGTTCGAAAGATCGACAGAGAAGTTGATTTCGTCCTGATCCTGGAGCATCTGAACGAGTCTCTGGTGATGCTCCGTCGGCGGCTGTGTTGGACGACTAAAGACATCCTGTACGACCTGACGCCGCGAAACCTTAAATCCTACCCCGAAAAGTTCGCTTCTTCACTGAAAAGCCTTGAGCAACGGCACAGGAACTGGAGTAACGTTGACTATGAGCTGTACGAACACTTTAATCGGTCGCTATGGGAACGGATTGCAAAGCAAGGCCCTGATTTCGCAGAGGAAGTGCATAACTTCCGGCAGGTCGTTTCTACAGTAGCAGCGTACTGTGATGCTGCCGGCTCTGGTGACGGAGCTGATGGACACGAACTGTTGGTGGAACGGTCCAAATGGTCCGAGGCCTTCACCGTGGATCACGCGTTCTGCACGAAGCTGCGCATGCAATGGCAGGACTGGTACCACGTGCTGAAGAAAACGCACAGACTTCCACCCGGTTTGTCCAACGAGACGAGAGACACTATAGGTTACCCTGGCCTGTTGACCATCACCAAACAGCAGGCAGAACAGGTCTTCGGGATCAAACCTTAGTGTGACGTCAGGACGACGTCATTGTATACACATTATACCTCATTATTCGTCTGGAATATGGCATGCGCACATCCGTATACTATCTTCGTCTTCCCATTGACCTCATAAACGTAAGTAAGTGCGCACAAGCACTGATTAATGTAAGTTTCTAAATAGTATTGTTGTCTGATCATGCTATTGGTTGGAACGACAGCCAGCAGTAGCGTTTTATACCCGTTAAGCGGTTTATACCAGCCTTTCATCTCGTTTGGGAAATCCTAATGAACAACTAATTTTCGCTATAGTTGGGAAGAGGCTATCAGAGTTATATTGCCCTTCTGTACTGGCCGTTACTCTGCCTCCAATCTGTGTGTTTAGTAGCGTTAAATTACAATCTTTACAGCCCAAAGGGCAACGGACATCACGGCTGGCAGAAGTACAGACAAGTGTTGGGCAATATGACAACAGTACTCAGGTTTATATTGAACGAATTGAGACCTTTATTGTACGTATACATACACCCATTGGGTTCAGTACAGGTCGCAACAAGATGATAGTTGACATATATATGGGGTATTTACAATGTCAAAAAATACAAGGATCATATTCTACTACTACTAGTATACTAGGTGCATTAGACTTCTTCTCGTTTCTTTGTGATAACAGATATGCAAGCAACTGCATAGTACATTTTGGAAATGGTCAGACGCTACGGGTATGCACTGGCTTTCATCAATGAAACTGTTATGTCAGGTATAATCTGTTCATTCCCTGGTTCATTTATCATTCATCCTTTATTTATACTACTACCTGGAGGTCTAGCCTCCATCGACGTACTCAGGTTTTAGGTGTTTCTGATGTAATAGTATAGTATACAGTCGACTCAATGCACCATGTGCAAGGGTGAGTGAGCAAGTGAGTAAGTGATGTAATACGGTAGTCTGTCTAAGTGACTTTCTATAACGAATAAACACTCGTAGTCTTAGATTTGAAAAAATGAATGTGTAGAATTTAGCCTTAGGTTGTGAACTTATTGTGCTTGAAATACAAATCTACTTCTCAATCTGGTGCTTCTGCCATACATCACACACTTGCCGTGTGTCTCAAGCTATAACTCATACAAGACTAACATCGCCTTGACTCATGCTGACACTCTTTTGGGCCTGCTGTAAACAGTCTGTATTTATAGCCTGTAAACCCACGGATCCATAGTTAGTCACATCTGTTTGAAAGGTCCCCTCGCGTTTATGTACAATTTATCACTCGCGCTTAAAAGCTTTCGTGTCGTTCAGCCCGACATTTGCCTCCTGAAGGTTTAAAAGGTTCCAGCGCGCTTTCATACCGAGTAGAACCAGACTCGGGGTTGTTGATGTGACATTTGGTCCTGACGCCGGCAGGTCCCGGTTTGGTCTCCGGGCGCCATTACACATCACCCCGCCCGCACTCAGGGCGCGACCCGGCTACTCTCACATCCTCCTTAATCGGGGTTTAGCCGGGTTATAAACGGCCTGTTTCCATCCAATTACGTCCATTGTACTGTCCGGCCGCCGTTGCCGTTATCTCGGCGGATTCCAAATGGCACAGAGAGGTTTTGCAGAGATATCGTGCTGAGTGGGTGGGGCGGTACCCAAGGCTCTTATTGCCGTGAAATGTTAATGTCCAGACTGCTCCATGGCACAAAATGCATGGAGATTTCGGCATGAAATGGAAATAAAATGAAATTTAAAATGTCCGAAACAATACTTTCCATATATGACAGGGGCATATTTTGCAGTATTTCAAGTCAGAGGGGCAAAACTATCACTGAAGATGAACTACCTAATATATACTATAGTATAATATCATGGTGCCAGGCTGGCCTTTTTTGGTGGAATGACCCCAGTTGACCCCGGAAAATCCAGAATGCCCGCCATGACTAGAATTAGGCATATTGGAAACAGGCGAGAAAGCTAGAAACATAAACTTTAGATGAAACCATTTTTAAACCTTACATTTAAGCTGTTACAAATAAAACAGAGACTCACACGTGTTCTATATAACCATGATTTCTGTTAGATTACAACAGTGTCCGTTTTCGCCCAAGGCGACTCAGCGATTTGGAGTCGATTAAAAAATTGCGTGTGTCACAGGCTTTAAAACAAAGAGATAGGAGTGAGTAAGTGACAAGTGATAAGGTAGTTTTCTTCGAAACTCTATAAGATTAGGACCGTCATCATTATCATTTAAACTAATCAGCTATCTTCGGTTGCCTCATCAGGTTTGCATATTAACATTAGTCCTTAGCTTTACAACCCAATACATTTTATCTGTTACGGTATACGTAATATTACTGCTATTTTCCTAAAACATTAGATGCTACGGTAGTTCCGTATATGGTGCCTTAAAGAGTAGTTCATTTTGCTATGTGGGGGGTAGCTAAAAGGTAACCGAAATGACGGCAGATAAAATCTCTTTGGTTGTGAAACAGAGAACAAAGTGTGTACTACATTTTATTGTTTCAACGTAGTGAAAACACGTGAGGAGCCACCGGTTCCCGGACTCGCGGAGTATTTCATGTAAAATGTTTTTCTCAACTATTGGCTTAGTATTGCAGACTGAAACATGTTGCCATGAATACAGTTACTGTAGGAACCAGTTCATAAACTAGCAGCAAACCAAACTTCGAATTAGACATGAATTGATTAGTTTTTGCCTGTTTTTCGGTGAGATAGAACCACCGTATACCTATGAAGCTGCTGTATTACGCTCAAGGCCAATTATACCGTTTGGATACTTTGGATACAGTAACTTTATCTAGCCCATTAGCTACCATACATAATTGTAGGTACCTAATCATCCTGGACCTTGGCACATTAAAACATACAAGATTTGAACAATTAAGGCACGGCGGTAAGAATTATTCGTCGTAAAAGGGGAGGAAAAATTCAGTCCTCTCAGCGGGAAGCGTTTTCATGGCGGATTGCTCAAACTCGTCAGCTTTCTTAAAGGCACCGTAGGGACGACTTCAATCAGACTTCCCCCTCCTCCGCCGCTATCAGTGAAGCAATGCTCCATTACTTAGGAACGGAGGAACGTAAATGCCAAGCAATTCCCGTCGTTAATTCCCGACACAAACGCCCTCATCAAAGTCTACTCTAGCTGCATATTGAACGGCTATTAGAATCGTTTTCCCATCACAGCCACCCCCTGGTCACTTCCCGGTGAAGGGGGCAGAGCTGCCGTCATATCAACACGGATCTGAACCCACCTTGCGGAAAGCCTCACCAATCTGCGATAAGACCAGAAGAGCCGAGTTGATCTTTCACAAGTATGACGAGGCAGCGCGGAATGGAGTTCCTCCAACTAAGTTGGGAACCTCATCAATCAACCGCAGGCGATTTCCTGGAAGATTACAGCCTGCTCCTGGAAACGGTACTTCTGTAGAACTCTTTCCGAGTCAATTATGACCACTTTGTGGCGGAAATCACCGGAGAAAATGATTTGAACGCAGAGATTGTAATCTGAGAAGCAAAAGTATCAAAAGCGGATCTCAAAAAGCTGTTTGGTAGAGCATATTGTCCGAGAAGCAACAGAAAAGGTTCCTAGATTGCCGTGTCATGACATCATTGCTTTCAGAACTGCTTCCTGTATTGCCAATTCGCGCCATATATGGTCAACATTTCTAGCGTTAATGATCAAGAAAAAGAAATAACTGTTTAGCCTGAACCTGCTATCTCACAGCAAAACACAAGCATTAAGGAAGTAAAACGTCCAACTGATTCCTTTTGCAATCAACGAAACGCCCACACGCCTTACATACCTCGTCGACACCTGGTCGTTAATGGTAACGTTAATCTGTTTACAGGAAGTAATCTAACTGCTTTGGAATGTTTTAATTTACACATCTGTGGCTGATCCAGGAAATAACTAATACAGATGTGCTGTTGAGAGTTACACCTGCGCGTATAGGGAGGGAACCTCCAGTTGGTAAAGGCGGGGTCACACCATCGTATATATTTAAGTCCGTATGAGGCGCGCATGGGAGTATTTGCCTCCAACAGGCTCCACAGGTCGTTGTAAAAATAATAAAAATTGGACAAACCTAAACAGGTAACATGTCAGACGAGTTAGCTGGGTCGATAACCAGACTTCTCGGTCAGCTAACTCATCTGGCATGTTATATATCTATATTTGTCTTATTTGTACTATTTTTCCCGCGACCTGTGGAGCCTGGTAGAGACTAAGAGCGTCACACGCACCTCAAACGGACTTGAATATATACGCATTTGTGACCCCACCTTAAAACTCAACATTCACACTACGTTACGAGACGTACGCTACCTCACATTTCACTTAAGTCAGCGTTCACGCGGCTTAAAAGCTCAGGCTGTCTGCCTAATTTGCTATTTAAAGTATGTAAACTGTGTTATCCAGAATTACACACCGAATATGTAAACTGTGTTATCCAGAATTACATACACATACTTTAGCAGAAAGGGGACCGTTACGTGCTTTGATGTACAAAATGAGACAAGAAATTGAAGGGAACTCTTCCTGCTATTAGGGGTGCACGTATTTAATGATGAAATACTACAGTTGTTTTTATAGCATACAATCTATGACTACAGGCCACAGAAAGTCATAGCTCCGAGTAAAAGTCCCGAAGAGACGTGTGCTAATTGGTCCCAGTTGTGCGCTATATACAAGTTTATACAGTTAATAACACAAGTAGGGGAATTTCGAAGTAGGTTTACAAGCTTGATATTCTAACTCCTTGTCAAGACGTTCTTTAAACAATAGGCTTAATGGCGCACAGTTTGCCACCGGGTAGGAACCTGTTTAGTTGTGATTTCCCAAGACATAAATTTCCTGCCTCCTGTTGCTCTCAGCCTCCATAGCAGGCAGCATCCTAGATTCATGTCTCTGTCTACAGGTTTAAATAAGCTCTTCCTCAAACTCATTCTCTTACACAAGATTATAACATATCTACTGCAAACATTCAAAAATACCATTTGAGCTGTAACCCAGGATATTCTAATACAAAATTGGCAAGTTTCGTTTCAACATGGGACCACATTAAGGCTGTATTCCTGTTTTTCTTATCCCCAAACTCCCAAATCAATTTGGCTCAAGTTGCAACAGAACTTTCTTAACAATGCTCAATTCTCCACTAAGTAGCCTGCTTTCTAACTTGCGCTGTTAGACTTTCCCATCAGAAGGTACTTTCCCCTAATCGAATCTGACCGTTTTAAGTCATGCGGCTCTTTGTCCGTAGTTCCAACTTCACTTAGGTGGTTTTCTATAAACTGCCAGGCAGCAGTGATGAGTCTTACCAGATGAAGAGAAAGATGCCGCCCCGGAGAGCTCTTGGAGATGCCGTTCTTTGTAATTTCCCGTCCACGCAGAGAGGAAAATTGTCGGCGTAGGCTGTTAAAAGTATCGATAGGCGTTCCTGGGTTTTAAGTATGCTCTTTGAAGGACATCATCGTCAAATGGACTTATTGGCAGGTTTAGCATCTGTACAACAGGTCAGCCGAACCAAGGATGCGTTTCTATGCATAAGAAATTACGAGGTTGAGGAAGAGTATTTTATCCATCATGGTAAAGGCCAAGAGTTCAGCATGAAGTTTCAATGTACATGTAGAGATAATGAGAGTGTGTGATGGTAAAAGTCTGAATAAAAAAAATGTTCAAGTAAAAGTTCAAGTATGATGCCAATCTTCCATATTAACAGACATTTGTTTTGAATTTGTCTATTGTGCTTTACCGCAAAACCGCAAAACTTGACTCTCCATTGTTAAATAGCATGGAGGATTGTTGTCTTAGCTATTTTGTTTCGTATCTTCTGCAATATAATGTGATAAAAGCCCCAACCTTCCATGACTATATTGACAGCCGTTTATTTTTGTTTTAGACATTAACAAAAACATGCGACAACTTTCCTGTTTATTAGACAGTAAAGCTAGACTGTCACACACCACAGCGTAGATGATAAAGGGAAGTTGTTAAACTCTAAAGGTCATTTATGTTGGCTTCTCAAGGACTCCACTCTATCATACCTCGCAGCTATCGCAAGGCTCAGACTTACGGTAATTCATAACAAACGTGAGACGATTGATTAATTCTCGAGTGAATACAAGGCTGACTTTAATCATCATGGAAACTCATCTGTCTTGGCAGTAATCACAGTACAATGCTTATCATTTTTCCAACACAAAGGTATATAATAATAATAATAACAATAATAATAATAATAATAGCCTTTATTGCACATTCATGCCCTATCGGGCTAAGTACAGGCACATAGATACAAAAGGTAGTAATGCAGTACACATGGTTTCTAAAATATGGATTCTAAAACTAGTCTAATACATTTGTTCGGCTTCTTCTCGTTTCTTAGTAATGTTGAATATGTAGCTTGAGATGTGTTTGTATAATGTCGTTCGATCAAACCTCATAAGAAAAATGAATTTTTCAACACTAGACAAAGATTCAAAGCGAGGGAACTTTCCTATAATATAGCTAAAAAGAATACTTCTATCATTACTATATAAACTACAGTCTAATAAAAAGTGAGCTTCATCTTCGACCTTGTTATAGGGATATAGGGATCAAATTTTCAACGATCGCCATCGCCTTCTTTGGGATTAATGATGACAAGTCACTTCCGGACGTAAACTCGCTAGGGTTACAACCACGTGACCTTATTGGCATGTGATCTTGCCTATATATCTATACGTGACGTCAGCAACTGGTCAAATGTGCTAGGGATTGTATATCATTCACAGTCACTGTTTAGTGATGCTGAAGTGCCCTGATGTATATGGCTTCCTTTATAGAAGGCCCTATAGGAGAGTATATGGTCAGTAGAGACCAGGCCAATAGAGATCAGGCCAGTAGAGAGAAGGTCGGTAGACACCAGTGCCAGTAGAGATCTGGGGAGTAAAGAGCAGGCCATTAGAGACCTGTCCAGTAGACACCACTCCAGTAGAGACACGGCCATTGGAGACCAGACCAGGCAAGAGTGACCCACACACGGCCCAGTAGAGACACTGTGAATAGAGATTGGCCAGTAGAGACCCGGTACTCGATCTGCAGAGACTCGGCCTGTGCACATAAAGGGGGGGGGGGGATGAAGGTCGTGCCTAGGTTACCAATAACGGAGCTTACTTCAACAACAGTTTTGCACCAGGGACGCGGAAAATCGAAATACAGCAGAAAGGTAGAAAAGATTTAAACCTGCGAAGCCGATACCCCCACCTGAACCGCTCGATTGGGTCGATTTTGAATGAATTTACATAGAAACGTAACACTGTTGATAACCCTGCATATAAAAGGGACAAGTCCAAGGTAAATACTGGGGTGGAGTAATACCCCTGTCACATTATCCACGATCTTCGGGCGTATCGATGGAAGATAGGCCATATCTAAGATCGACGAAGGGTTGCGCGTTCTTTTCAACTGAAAACCGTTCCTGTCACATATAAGCCATACTTTGTACCTTGTACAATAAAGTTATTATTATAAGCGAGGCTCGGACGATTGCCGCAGAATCGTCGTCCGAACGATTTTCGCCAAATGTTACGGGGTATAAGGACGGAGGAGAACAGGGAATGTAGATACATTTGCCACTGAGTCATGCGGCATAGTGAAACATTGCTGTAAGCTTCATTCATGATAGTGACCTTCAACTATTACTTTGACATTTACAGATATCATGACGGGCTTCAGTCGGCTGAGAAGAAGCTTGAAGTTGGCTTAGAAGAAGCTTATAAGGAAGCTTCAGGATTGCGAGCTGGTGCCGGAATGTGGCCCGCCAGGAATCCGGAAGCCTGTTGTAAGAAACCTGAGGGGAACTTAACCGATGGTCCAACGACAAAACACTGTTTTCCCAAACAAGCTCTATATCCAATTTGATCTTACGTGAGAGCGAGTGGTCGGCATACTTATTGATGACTTCTAAATGTGTGCCCTAGTGCCCACTTCCCTTCTTTCCGGCCGACCTCAGATTGATATATGGTGAGAGCGAGAAGTCGATGGGAAAACCTGTTGATGCCTGTTACGTTTTCACGCCCACAGTCTTCCTAAATCATAGGTGTGAGGGTGCGCTGAGTGCATTTTCTAGTTAACCAGGCACGTGTACCGCTGCCGTGTACTTGATCCTCCGGGGGAGAAAACGGGACCTGCGAAGATCGATGGCGCTCTTTGATACGTCAGTGGATCTGTAGTTCTTTATTAGGTACGACCGGTACAAATTACGTGTGATCTCCCCCGAGTCCGGATCACGGTAAATCATTGATCTGGGATGGATCGCGCGACCCCGGGGTCACATGAGCTGATCAAACCGCGCCCGGCACGGCTTCGGAGTCTCCGGCTGCATTCGTGACTCGCCTTACGACTTACTGTCGCTATATGTCACGAGTTACGGGCTTTATGACGGCCGTGATATGCGGGGTGGAACGTGTCATCTATGGCGTGTCTTCGTGTGCAAGGCACGTAAATGTCTACCCTGGAAGATAGACGTCCATTCATCTGTACTGTGTGGCTTCCATCAAAAGACAGCCTGTTCATGTTTCCAAAGGGGGGTTAGGGTAGATATGACATTGTCCTTACCATTCTTTCCACTTTCCACATCTGAAATCTATCGATTTAACGTTCACCATCATATTGATTCCACGTTATTGTCTTTTGTTAGTCTTCAGTCTTGTGGCGGTTTTGATGCAAGTTATGCAACTTGAGTGCGTCAAATACGCTGCCAAGTCTTATGTTTTTGACGTCTCGTGAAATAAAGCAAAAAGGGAACCCGGGGTTGTAACTAGTTCCTACATCAGTTGGTGCACTTTTTTCTTGTCTGAGCTGTCAATGGTGACAGATAGCTGTCGTCGAGCAAGTCAAGAATATAGCTAACAAAGGACTTCCCATCGGAACTGCTTGAAACAAGTGTACATGGGAGTATCATAGAGTAGCATTACTGCCATTAGCGAATAAAAGAATGTATATATCACCAGTTAGTAGACCTCAAAAAACTATATTCCTGTTAAAACCACGGAACCAACTAATCATTAAAGACGTGGGACTTTTCATCAGCCACTGTCTCCAAAGAAGAAGTCAAACCTCCCAGTAAAGAAGGTAGAATCATGCATATAGATATAGCTGTAGAGAATAGGCACTTGTTACTTTTTACTGTCTGTACCCTTGCAATTAGCCTACGGGCATAGAATTGCAAATAAACTGGACGTATGTTTATATCCGATGATGTCCAAGTTCAATATTGTATGCAGGTCACGCAAACTTTAATATTCCTGCCAAATATCAAACTTTCATTCGCTTGATATCTGACGTTGCGCGGCGGTTTTCTCTCACAAGGAATACTCAGTCCGGATTCGGAAGAGCGTCTGCTGCCGTTAACGTACTCTTTCTGTCTCAAGTAGCCTCAACTTGCAGACATGTAGCATTTGACGATCTGGACTCCAGGAAGAATAGTGATGTTTCACTAATGGACTCGAAATAAACCAAACGAACCGATCTGGAGTAGAAGGATTCAATATGTCAGTCAACATCGGCAGTGGACTACTACTTAACTACTACTACATCGGCAATTCATCCAAATAAGAGTTGAGTTACGTCAGTGACATTTTGTCTTGTCGTGTCTACCTTTTTTAAATTGCATATCTTCGTTTTACCTGTGGTGGGCGGAACCTTAGGAGTTATCTGATCAGCCACCTAGGCCTTTCGATGATTTCCATCGAGCTGTCAGAGTACGTGTTGAGCGTGAGAATAATAAAAGATACGCATTACCCAACGCAAAGAGATACATATATCACGGCAGACTTAAACAAAAAAGGACTGACAACCGTAAAAACAACTGAAAGGTATGATTAATAGGCATAACCTATTGCTGTGCCTGTAACAAAGAATAATGGTGTGCATTAGCTGGAAACTTATCGGTGTAACAAGCGCGAACGCCGTCTTACTACATTTGCACATCGTTTTCCTTTAATTACACACATTGCCACATCTAATTGATCTGTTGTTTCTAGACTGTGGCTTGAAGAAAATTCAGACTTACCAGAACTAAGGAGGTTAATATGCAGAGAGTCTCTATAACCTCCTTACCAGAACAGATAATCCGCCATTCTTTTTTGTATGAACACTTCAGTAGTTGCGACCTTAAAACTTCCGTATCATTATATTGTACATGATACATGTAGTTATTCTTACTTTAGCAATTCGGCATGGCCTTAAAATTAAATAAAGAAAGCAAACACCAGTTCTATTCACTTCTTTATTGTAATTTACAGATACCCACCGCTTAACACGAGTCCAGACATTTATATACAGAAGTAAATCGTACCATGTAGCCACTTCAGCTGTGTAATCATGTTTTACTGCTAGATGTGTCGTCTGAATTCTCAACAAAAACAGCTTTCATTGCCAAATACCGTGACGAACAACCGGCCGCTAAAATCTGCCCGGGGGTCTAAAAGCGTAAAATTGGAAAATTGAAAGACATTTTAATTGAAGCACTAAGACTGCTGCTCCTACTACAGTATCCTGGGAACGTGTTGGCGTCACAAAGTCTCCTCTCGGTCCCAGAGTGGCTCCGCTAATGGCAGGTGTGAAGTGCCTGGAGGGTGGGAACCATTGGAGCGATAAGCGCCATTTTGTCTTCACTTTCGTCTTCAGTCAGCGGACTGCAAAGAACTTCCTGTGATCCACAATTGCCGTTTGGCACCATATAAGGATGTCAATGTTCAATACTTCAGTGGATGATCAGGAAAGGACGTCAGGGGGCTACATGCTCCCATTGGACGCCGCTTAATCTGAGAATGACGTAAGAAGGGGTACATGCCCCCATTTAACGGCGCTGCCAGACGATGACGTAGAGGGGCGAGATGCTCCCATTGGATGGCGCTGATTAGAACATTAACGTAAGGGAGGTTAAGTGCTCCCATTGGACGGTGACGAACCAGACGATGATGTCAGGGATTCTAAATGCTCCCATTGGACGGTGCTGAGCCAAACGATGACGTAACGGATTCTTCTAAATGCTTCCATTGGCCGGCGCTGAGTCTCGCACCTCTATCGTTTGGTGAACGCCGGCAGATTTAATTGCGAGCACTGAACATGGAGAGACAAAATAAAGTTAGAAACTCCCATGGACACCATAGCCTTCCAACGGGAATATGAACTGTAATTTAAAGTCAACTTGTAGAAGTACATCTGAATATCCCATACTGATAGAAAATATGGGCCCACTGGATATCCGTCCCTTTCTTCAGTCTTCCTTGAGTAGAATGGCCCATCACGTGACTCATCGAATGAGTCAAATGCGACAGAAAGTTAATCTCCAAGCAGATGTACCGATGGCAAAGACTGTATCCAAGGGCCGAAACAGTATCCATTAGCCATCTAGTTTTCTTTTATATCCGTTAGCTAATAGGTACTGTTTCGGCTCATGCATACAGTCTTTGCCATCGACATATCTGCATGGAAATTACCAGAACGACAATTCTTTCTATTCGTTGCCAAGGCCACCTGTACGACAAATGGAGGGTCATGCTACCTTAAGAAGGCTGTAAACACGATGATTTGCAAAGCAATCTCCTTGTTCGATCTGAAGTTAGTCTTTAACGACACAGATAAACTTTCATCCAATATACGACTGTTGCCGATATCGCATTACTTATAGGGGTTAAATATAACCTTCACTGGAGGAGATGAATCTGACGTAGTTGGAAGGGAACAGGCCTATCCTGCCCCGAAGGTAACCCAAGCACCAGCCGCCATCTTCTCCCTCCAGCACCTCGATGACGTCATCCATCTCCAGGCGCAGCTCGTTCTCCTCACGAGGTCGGTACGAGTAGACGGCACGGGCATAGCGCCTTTCTGTTGGGACCAGATAATACTTCATTAACGACAGTTGCCTCCAGGACAAATAGAAAATATTGTTTTTTATGTGTCTGTGTTTGGCCTAGGTCCCAACCCCGGGATCTGGCCGGGTAGCTTTCGGAGACCAAAAATAAGGTAAGAAAGGCAACAAAACACACAGAACTTGGTACACTGCACGGGCATAGCGCCTTTCTGTTGGGACCAGATAATACTTTATTAACGACAGTTGCCTCCAGGACAAATAGAAAATATTGCTTTTTTATATGTCTGTGTTTGGCAATTCCCAACCCCGGGATCTGGCCGGGTAGCTTTCGGAGACCAAAAATAAGGTAAGAAAGGCAACAAAACACACAGAACTTTAAACGGACTTGGTACATGACACGGGCATAGCGCCTTTCTGTTGTGACGAGAAAATACCTCATTAACGACTTCAACTGTAAGAAGTAGTAGTTACGTCCATGACAATGGGGGTATTTTTCTTGGTGTGTCTGTATGTGCAAGGCTAACGTCACATTTCCACAAAGGGTCAGGCCGCTGTTTCAGTGCTTCTTACGCTAGGCTTCAATAGTTAAAAATAACTGTGACGTCCGCCATACAAACGGCTTCTGGCAGCTGCTGTAAAACTGTATCTGGTGAGGGAATGGAGCGCTGATGCTTGTTGCCATGGCAACAGCATCATCCGCTAGACCTTATCTAAGCACAGGAGAGTCGTCAGGTCAGAGTTTCTCCCAGATACGGACAACCCAAGACATAAACACGGACATAAAAGGAAAGACGGAATCTCCGAGATAGTGGGAAAAAGCACGAAAACATCATGTGCTTTCAGGGAATGTCTCTACACCACAAAATTACCGAGGCCGAACATTTTATGCTAGAATAGCAAATGTCTACTTTATAAATGCCTATGTACAGTAGCTAGTCCCAGCCACATATGTCTGAGTGTTATGGACTATAACAGTCTCTAGTATCAGCCTCACGGCCCTCGCGCAAGCCATGGCCATGCCTTCCTATCCCTGGCTTTCTGCGTTCATTCTGCCATAGATATATTTGTCCAGTCCGGGATATAATCTTTTCTACTACAGACATACATCCAAATGGAAAAGACGAGAAGCTACCATAGCGTTAAGACCAGAAGATCTACTGCAAATGCCGTAGAGTCAGACTTTGGCTTGCAGCGGTCAGGAACCCTTTTCGACCATTTTTATTTGTCCAGTCTTGGATATCCTCCCTTCTACTACACACGCCCAAATGGAAAAGACGAGAAGCTACCATAGCGTTAAGACCAGGAGATCTACTGCAAGCACGGTTGAGTCGGACTTAGCTTGCAGAAGTCATGAACCCTTTTCGACCATTTGACTGAGTTGTTTTTAAAGCCAGCAACAGCCTTTTCTGTAGATGTATGGTGTCGCCGCCGGCTTGAGTACATTTCTAAGCCCTGGATCAGGGTTTAATGTCTTTCCCAGACACAGGAAGAATGTCACAGCTTTAGTGAAATGAAGCTATCATAATTGACCGTTGAACTCTGTAAGTTAGCGTGAGGAAACGCTCTAGGAGTGACTGCCTGGCTGGTGTACCAATGAGCCACTCCCAGTGCGCAAAAACTAGCTAGCAGCTTGAAGAAACGTTTTCTCGATTAAAGGTTTTAAAAGAGACAGTTTGTAATAATTTTGCAAGTAAAACACATGGCGATACGAGAGTTGATCATTAAGTTCTCGGCCTCACCCAGAAATAATAACTCAGATTTCGAAGCATAGATGTCAAGTATAAAGTCTTTTCTTTTCAGGCTACACCCAGTAATGTTAGGTAAGGAAAAAAAAAACGGCCCCGAAAAAAATCCTGTCCGGACGTTTTTATGCAAATCAAAAGAATGCTCGACTGCAGCTGTTTTCTTTTTCGGGGCCTTAACCTTTGACATGTTACCTAGAACTCCTGTCGCCGCGCATGCGTTTTGATCTCTATGAGAGGGCTTATTGTACTAGGGCTTTTTTTTTCAGACAAAGTTTCCGGCAACTTGCAGGTTACAGGTATCAGAAACATCACACCCAGCCCTGAGAAGTCCATACACGAAAATGACGAAAGGTGGTATCTCATTTTACTAGTGGCACTGGTACGGCACTGCGGGGTTGGAAAGATTGCTCAGCGAATTTCAAAGATAAAGAACGAGTTTTCTTACGCTTTGTGGATTTTGTTAAGTCATACAGACGTATTACACAATATCTGAATTGTAAAATATACAATATAATGTACAAATCGGCAAAAATAAGAACAGTGCTGCAGTGAACGAACCTCGCAGTGCCGCACCGGTGCCCCAAGTGCAGTGAGATACAACCTAAAGCCAAAGAAGAATGTAAGAATAATCACCTTTTCTGCCTATGGACTTCCTGATAGTGTTGATTCCTCCGTAGTTCGGCGCCTTGTTTGAAGGTTTTCCTGGAGGGGAGAACAAGTCATGTCATGATTTACGACACCAGCATGACTTACGACACATCATGATTTACGACGTTGGAGAGTAAGACACATGATTTATGGCATAGAACATGACCCTAAGGCTCTCTTACAGCAGATGCCATCAACGATACAGAAGTTTGCATGTTCTGAGCAACACATAAGATATTGCGTTTCAACGGCTTATTAGATGTCAGTTTGGTATATTGTGCATTAAAGAGACTTTAGGGCTTTAGTTTATTACACTCATTCATATTATGTGTCGTTCATTCTTTCTTGTTCGAGTTCCAGAAGTTGTTCCCTTGAGTTTATCTTTTTTTGGTTTGCCTTAAGGGCACTCTTGGAATGATCTGCCGTCAACTTGAGCGCAGCAGCAAAGAATACTTGGTGACCTTATTTTCGTCCTTGTCGTTCAGAGAGAAGCAAATATAGCGTGCGTGGGGGTACATGAAGATCTCGGTGCCGAATGGCTTTGTGGAATCAAATATCATAGTACATGTCTTTGTGAAAGATTGCAAAGTTTATATCAGAGAAGTCTGACATGTTTATCTGAAATGCAGTACATGACAAGTTGGACATTTTTATCTGAAATGCAGTACATGTATATGGTCACTTTGGTGAATCTTGGCGGGATATACGAACTACGTGCCCAAAGTCAAACTAGGTCATTCGATAATTCATTAACCCGACACTTAGAGATGATATATATCATTTAGCAGGTGGCTCTTCGCTAATGGCGATTGTGGATCAATGTTTCATCTATTACAGTGTGTCTTAGTCTCTACCAGACAAGCTATGCTGACTATAGGGAGAATTTTTGCCAGGGGCAGTTTGGTCTGGTCTCTACCAGACTGACTACGCTTTCCGTCATAGGGAAAATAATGCACCAGGGGAGTTTTGCTACCAGAAGAGTTGGCCGGCCGGGATGGGAAACATGAATCTTAACGTGGACTCACTCCCCAGGCCAATGTCCCGATTTGTGCTAACCCCGTATGAAGGCATGGTGGAGGCTACGTTTACCAATCTTTACCCACCATGAGGGTTTAATTTGCAAGCGCATGAGGGGAAATAAAACCCTTCCCACAGACAAACTCTGCCGCTGGCCAATTATTCACCCTATTCTAGTATTCGTTAATCTCCGAGTAGATCCTACGGTAGCATAAGATAGTATCGAAAGCTGGCAGAGAAGTGAAGCCGGCCCAGAAGTGTGAATACTACAGGAGCCCGTCTGACTCCTTCTGGCTGGCTTCACTCGTTGGCTAGCTTTGATACTATCTTTATGGTACCGTAGGATCAGCTTGGAGATATGTATTCGTACCCTATAGGAAGGCCTGGTGGAGGCGAGTGTTTATCGTACTCTGGACCATGCCTCTGACCTCACCTCACCTTACCTTACCACAGCCTCTTCATAAGATAAGGGCACAACCCGCCGTACGTGCAACTGCGTGCTGTCCACGTACAAAAACGTGGCGGACGTGGCATCCCAAAAACGTACGGACAAAAACAACGTACGGCGGGTTGTGTCCTTAGCTATAGTCAACATGTTAAAACAAATGATAGTTCAGGTTGTTTGGATTAATGTGAGAATGAAAGACCGTCGCTTGTTAAAGCCGGCTCAGTGGCTTTTATCGCTGCAATCACAGTAAAGCAGCACTCGTGACAGGAACGGGACGGAGAGAACTCCGGTTCGCTTTTACAGTCTCATAAACTTTTTACGGACGTCTTTGCCGAGAGCTCGGAAAATACCATCAACGTAAGTTCGTAGACTCTTTTGATGAGTAGCGTTACGAGGGTCGGTCGCTACAGTGCTTACAAATTTTCCTGCCGCCCAGGGTCTGAGCAGGGAACCTTTTTAATTGGAGGGGCGGAGAAACTAGAGTGAAGTGGCTGTCATTCGGCCGTAACTCAGCTAACCAAGAATACGATTGTAATCACCCAAAGTGCAACTACGAGGATGTAGTTTGTTTACATGAGGTTTTTTATGGCCCTGATTATTAGCATAATTTATACAATTCAAGTAATTCACAGCAACGCTGTTTGCCTAAGGGTGAATCCCAACACGGTTGCACGGTGACTTAAAGCCTATCAGTTCCGAGCTCACAGACTCTTCATTTTAAAATAGCCTTCGATGTTGTGGGTTGCTGGGCCGAAAAATTGAAGAAGCAGAAAAGAGCCAAACCTTAACCAGTGACAATCAACGTCTGTAAAATGACCATTGTTTGGTCATTTGTTAGGCGGCCTATTGATTATTTACGCCTTCAATAACAACCACTTGCCTACTTTGACCATTTTTCAAGTCCATTGAGTGGTCTCTATAGACAGTGCTGACTCAAGTCGCAAGTACTTTCATGTACAACCACCTGCCACAGACAACCACCTGCCGTACGCCGTAGGCAACCACCTGTCAAGTGCAACCACCTGGCACAGGAAACCACCTCCAATCAGAAGCCACATTAAAACTGCCCTGTCCATTTCACATTAACACCACCCTGTCCTCACTAAAAATATAACCACCTGTCCTCAGCAACCATTTTCCCTCAGTCCCTTGAGTGGTTGCTGCATCCAGGTTTATCTGTACAGTAGAAGCCGGTCAATTGCACAACGGATTAACGCACACTTCTGTTAACTGCACGAAATCCCAAAACCCCAAACCAGTGCGGTCTAGCTGGATATCTTTGCATGATTGCACCAGCACGAAATACGTTGGCAAATAGACTGTGCATACAAGCGGCTTCCACTGTACTAGGAAAGGTGTCGTGTGCACCCACCTGGCGTTGCTGTGTACGGTGGCGGCTCCTTATCCTCTCCCATCTCTCCCCTCTCGGAAGGCTCCCGTCTGCCCATGTTGTAATAAAAGGCAAACTTCTTCTTCTCGTCTTGAAGACGCCGTCGTTTGACCAGGTAGGCGGCCAGGGCCACGCAGACGATGAACCAGAGTCCGCCGGCCGACGCTCCGACCACCACCGCTACCGTGGAGCTTGTCACGCCCAGTCTGGACTCTAGCGGGAAGGAACAGTTACTAAGGGCGCGGTCACATAGTCGTGCGATCGTCGTACGATCGTTAACTCCTGGTACTTTGGAGGACGTACGATAGATATACGTCTCCTGCAAAGTTCAACTGCTTTGGCCAACAAAATGCTGTTTTAGATCCATATCGGTGGTTGGTACAGTCACAGCCTGCTTGAAAATCATATTGGATCCAAACGTACGACAATCGCACGACCTATGTCGTACGATTTTGATCATATAACAGACCCAACCACCGACAAGGAGATAAGACAGCCTTTAGTGCAGCAAGCCAACTGAACTTTGGGGGGCAAAGGTACGGTGGTCGCAAAAATGCCCTGAGCTAGTGATTGTACAGTGATCGCACGACGTATTTGACCGCACCCTTTGTCTTCTTTTTGCTTGATTTGCGGTTAGAATGCAACTTTAAGACATAACAAATAGAGCTGTATTGACACAATAAAGTACATTGAGGTCTTCTAAAACTATAATTACCAGTTTGGAAATATGACATAGGCCTTAGCCTTTTCTAGAACTAGAACATGACGTAGTGTTCACCTCTGATGGTGAGAACCAGTGAGCTGGAGGCGCCCCTCCCGACGCCATTGCTCGCCTGACAGACGTACTTCCCGCTGTCGTTCACCCGAACGTTTCCAAGCTTCACGGTCGAAGTGCGCATGTCACTGGTGACGGAGTGGACGGCACTGCGCAGGCGCGTCCCGTCACGTGACCACGTGATGTTGGGAGGAGGGTTCCCGTCTGCTACACACTGTACGGAGACGCTGTCTGCTACCGTTGCGCTGAGGGAGTCGGATATACTCAGAATGGACGGAGGATCTGTGTAAAAGATGACATGAACATGAATCACGTGAACATCATATGAATATCATGTAATGTTGGAATGGGGTTCTTCCCTGCTAAGTTTTAGGGAAGGGCTGAATGTAACATTTGTGCGGATTGAGTGTCGACTCTTAGACTAGATATGTGTGAAAACTGTTAAAGATTATGTGAATTGTGTGAATAATCATGTTAAAATGACGTGAACATTACATGAACATCTGAATATCATGTGATGCCGGGAGGTGTGTTCCTGCCTTATCCTGTTGCGCAGTGCAGAGATCTTATGTGTTTTGTGGGTCTGTGTAAAACGAACATCTAGAGAACATCACGTGAATAGCATGTATACGATGGAGTGGTCCTGGCTTTTTTATGCTGTGTAGGGATACTAACAACAACGAAGTTACTACAATATTCCTCAAACAACGACGGGGGAGGCTCTGTTGATCTACGAAAGTCTGGACCTAGTCTCGTGCGCTCTCGCGAGACTGGGTCAATCCGTGAACAAGATGTGCAGTAAGACATCGAAAATTTGGGGGTATGTCTCTATGCCCTAAAAAAACCTCACTGTTCGAAGAATATTTTAGTAACAACACTGGTGGAGCCCGAGACTCTGAGGATCGATGCCGGGCCTGGTTGAAAAATCACACCCACAATTAATCGGACACCCGTCCACTCGGGACCGAGAAATCTAGAGCAGGCCTAATGTGTTCATCGACAGACACCCCAATTAAGTCTTGTTCGCTTTGTGTAGGACCCTCCTGGGAACGTTCAGCCCTATCACCCTGCTTTCCGGGCTATCGATATAATACCCGGGTACGAGATGTCATGGCCCTGAGTATCGGGCTCGGGCAGCCAACAGGCGCTTGTTAGGCGTATTGATCCTGTCAAACGGACCGGATCACCGACTCCTGGATACTGATATCGTAACACTGCCGGGAGTCCAAGGTCTAACAGGTATATCAACCTTTAAACAAGGGCCATGATTCACTTCAACAGGTCCTGTTAAGAACCAGCATCTAATATATACTCCATTGCAATCAAAGAATTATGTTAGGCCTTATTGTTATGTTAACTAAGTTGTTAAGCTTTATCCTATACCTCTATTTTGTACTTTGTGTAATAGTTGTTGCCATACATTGTATCATGTACAATTGTCGTGCAATTTATAAAGTTCTTATATGTTTATGTCAGCCTTTAGATATAGCCGAATTCCTTATCCCATTTTTAAAACGTGATGAATACTGAATCTATTAGTAATAGTTGTACACTACGTGCACTGTAAGAAAAATAATTGTAGAAAGACATTATAAGCAGCAACTAATAACTCAATAAAGCCATTGATCAAAATATTTCAACATCTGAAATATATGCATGGATGCGTCCAGACACTTACAGTGAACTTTGATCAGCAGTGAGGCCCTCACTGTCTTGACCACGTGATCAGCCATGCATGAATGCTGAATCTAGACTATAGTCGTTACATACTGTACATACAAGACCAATTGTAGAAAGGCATATGTAAACGAAAATTATCATATAGCCAGGGGACGTAGGCCAATCAGAAGGCCTCATTTCATGCTGGTTAAGACGCCGTAACAGCCGTGCATTAAATTTTTGATTATCGCACGTGTGCATTAAAAACTTTTGAAATTTTAAACCAATCAGAAGGACAGACAAACAGGACGCTGGCCAATCAGAATGAGATATCCAGGAATCGTCCATCTGCCAAGATAGGGGAATAAGTACAGGCATGGCAGGGGGGATGGCTCCCTCTATTAACATCGGTAGTGCGTGTTTCTTTGTTCAAAGAAAACATTTGCCGTCTTAAAACAACATTGAATTACCTATAATATTTAAGACAATAAAATCTATTTCAAGCCATGTCCAATTTAAACTGCAAATGGAAAATAAAATTATTTGCACCCCCGCCCATTCAAGTTCAGACGACAATAACACCACAGTCCGCCATTGAGTAGCGGTCATGGCGCTGGAGGACCAAAATGCTACCTTTCTTCGGAGAAGTCGTGTCTGGGTTCGTAGTGAACGAGATTCTCAAGAGCTGTGAAGCACAGGGATCCCGGAATGCCTCAGGAAAGCCGGCAGAGATTTAGCGCTTGATACGAACGAACTCGACAAACTGGAGAATGGGCGAGTGGAGAAATACGGAGCGTGCAACAGTTTGTAACATAATGAATCGACTTTGTTCTTATTCTAAGCCTTGGAACAGAAATGCATTTCACGTACAAGTTTTATGTTGTTCAAATTCACTGTTCAAATTTATGTACTGAATAAAAGATGTATGTTTTATAAAGGAATTTGTCGCTCCTACTCAACCGGAAACTCTACTCTACTCTACTCTTAAATGAGTCAGTGTGGGTAAGCTATATGATAATAACCGAAAAACCACCTCGGTTTCGCTCACTCGGTGGTTTTATTCGGTGGTTATAGCAAAGGACCAGGCGTTATGACACCATATACACCTCGGGGCGGGTCATTAACCCTTAATCAATACACCAATAAAAACAATAATTGAAATATGTCTACATCCTACATGTATGCATAGATGCGTCCAAACACTTACAATGAACTTTGACCAGCAGTGAGGCCCTCACGACCTTGACCACGTGATCAGCCACGCATGCGTACACGCCGGCGTCGCTCTTGCCCACGTGGCGGATGTGCAGCGCGGGAACGATCACGTTCCCGTGGGAATATTTAGCGGGCTGTCGCCTGGGGTCAATGACCTCGCCGTCCTTCTCCCAGTGCAGCGACGTGATGTTGGGTTTGGCGCCCTCCACTGCGCATGTCAGAGATGTCGATCTCCCCCTGGTGATGACGTAGGGATTGGACGGGCCCACACGAACTGTAGGGGGGACTGAGAAGATATGTTCAGACAGGCTGGATATTTTTACAAGTTATTAGAGAACTATTTTAGGGTCACAGTGGAGAACGTAGAGCAAACTACTAGTTATGGACTTTCAATGTGTTTTCTATCTGTGAGTCAATGGAAGATTTAATTCCTCATGCATTTCGATTCCACATCATCACCCCAACCCCCACCCTCCACGGCCCCAGTCTTGTCCATTTCCGTCAGAAAAAAATCCGACCGTCTTATGATATTACATACCATTAATGGAAGTCTGTCCAAATGACCAAAAGTCATTAAACTACACAAGTTCCGTATTTAACTTGAGAAGACATAGGGGTTTACAGTAAGAACGCGTTCAATGTGCTTCCAGGAAAGCTCAAGGTGCAACTCAACAGAAAGTGCCCTCACGCCACACCAGGCAAGGTATTGAGCGATTACGTTAAGTACATGTAATAATAATCTGCCCATATGACCTGGGGTCTTTTAACCATCAAACGTTCACTCCGTAGGGCTTCAGTCTTCAAACCATCACAAGTTCAATGTCGAACCCAAAAAGACCTAGCCAAGGGAAGCTGAATGTGCTACTCAGCAGAGCGCCCTTACGCGACACCTGGTAAGGTACTAAGCGATTATGTTCCGTAATAATAATCTGCCCATATGACCTGAGGTCTTTTACCCATCATACGTTCCCTCCACAGGGTTTTCCCCACCATTAACCGCCTACTACGACCCCGGGCTGGGATTTGACCACCAGCTGTAATCCTGCTTTTATCGAGGCGCAAAGTAATCGGCCGATAATCGAACTGTAAATCCGGCGCCCGGGGAGTGGATTTAGCGCCAACCTTTATCGCCTTGATCGTGCAGGTCGGGAGGTTAAAACGCCCGGTCCGCGCCTGTCAGAGGTTTGTAAGTCTGCCGGGACATCGCAGCTTTTAAGCCGTGGCAGGTTTACGACGTTTCGACGTTCTGCGGTCGTACGCTGGCACGTTTACGACATTCTGACGTCCGGCGGTCGAATTATCTGACCGCAAGTGGTGACGAGTGGTTTTAAGTTGTTATGAGGCTGCTCCGATCGTGTGATGTGAGGCTTTGTAAAATCGTTGGTGTTCTCTTTCGTTTATCACTGTTGTGTTAAATCAAGACTTAATACGATTTATTCCCTTGTGTCTTTTCCCCAACCCGACACTTTCTATTTCCGATGTGACATAAAAATGGTTATTTGCTCGGATGTAAAACACGACCGAAGTCGTTTGGCTTGCAACATTAACCTTGAAAGTTAAGTCAGTGACCATCCACAAACGGGTGTGGTGTAGTCATAACGGACCCATTCATTCCATCATTCTCTTATCACATTATCTGGAAATCACAGCACCAAGAAACTGCTGTCAATACTTAAGAGTTGTACCTCATTACGAATACGCCACTAATCAATTTAAGTTTGACTAATGTGGGCTGTGAAACACAGATCATCATCACCGAGTCGTGCCCATCCTTCACGCACCAAATGGTACATCGAGCGGCACCCATCTCCGTTTCTGTAGCTCAGTGGTCAGTGTGTTCCATCACAGTACTCTTCCCAAACTGACAAGTGTTAAGCAAAATGTACCATTGTTAAAGTCTTGGCCGGGGACCCACCTTACGACCTACCGACGAAGGATACTATGAACCTATAAATATTGTACATAGCGTCTGTCCTCTCTGTCACGACCAGTGGAAGACTAGCTCTTCAGTGAGCTAAAACTGGATTGCGATCACTTCCTTTTCCTTTCCAACGGAAAGGAGAACATTCTATCAATTTGGCCATTGCACCCGTTATCCCACGTGACTGTGCGTAAAACAAGATCATGGAATCTTACCCATGAGTATCAGTTGGACCTGTCCCTCACTGCTGCCGACCCCCTCCACTGACACAGACAGGATGTACTTCCCCTCGTCTGCAGGTTTGGTGCGGGCGATCCTCAGGGACGCCTGGTCCTCTAGAGAAGTCCTGCCGACGTAATCTCCGTACGACTCCCTGGTCTGGAGAGGAGGGTAGTAGGAGAAGATCTGCGTGCGGGAAGTCGGTTCTCTGGGGTCCAGTTTGTACCAGGCGATGTTCATGACCCTCCTGTCGGTGCTGTAGGTGGCGGGAAGGGTCACGGGGTCCCCCGAGATCGCTTCCATCCTCTCCGGCAACTTCAGGTGGATCGTTGGGACCGACTGGCAGCCTACTCCTGCAGAAAAAAAACACAGAAATAGCTTAGAAAGAAACTAAAATCGCTCCTACGAGTAAAAATAGCTGCTACATACACAGAAACATAGTATGGACTGACAGCTTCAAGCTGTAGTTGAAAAGAATCCGGTTAAATGAACCGCATGTACGTTTATGCAGGTTACACAATCTAGGTAAGAAATATTCAATGGAAATTCAATCTCAGTCTACAACTGGATGAAATTTGGAGTTTTGCTTCCGGACGCTACGAGTGTCATTCTTCACTCTTCTTTAGGGTTACTGGAATGAACTGGCAGAACAATCAAATACTCAGTGAGTTAAGACACTTTTCGCCCTTCTGCCTAATTAACTGATCCACCAACTTTGATGTGCTGTAGAAAGTTACTGGGCTAGTATTTTTCAGAATTTTCAACAGGAACTGGATCCACAAACCCATAGCATATTTTCAGACCATATGGATTTCATAAAAGACTCACTGATATTAAAATATGAATATCATAAGCACAGCTAGATTTTATCCATTATAGGCCCTCGGCGCAACACCCCAGAACATATTTTTGACACAGAAGTGGTATGTATGTTTTCAGCAAAGAGCACTCTATAATGTTCAGGGGGTCCCAGCCCCACTAGTATGATTATAACACAAATATTCTTTAATATGTTCAAAATATTTTCAAAATTGGCATAAGTGAAATATTCATGGAAGCCTGACAGGGAAGTGGTAATATGCACAACCATGGGACCACCTGAAGATTAAAGTACAACTTGTCTACTTACCCGGCATGTCTTTTGCGACAAATAAGAACATTGCATATGGTTGCGCCTTTAAGAAAAAGATAAGATGACAAAATTGCAACTTTTGGCCATTCCAAGCATGAAATGTGATCTCTTTGTTTGGATAGAGTGACAATATGGCTAATTAATTTGTTGACTTAGTACCAGACAGCAGGGTACTAGTCTACCTGAGGAGAACAATGGGTGAGCTCACAGCTTTCACACCTTTACCTGCCAAGCCAGACAGACAGCTTGGGTTCTGTTGATCAATGATAAACAAACTTTCAAGCATTAAAGTATTACACACATAATTATATAGCAGAAATCCAAGAAAATTGGATTGAAACAATTTCACCTGTCTATCCAATCAACAGTCAATGCACTTGGCTGAGAAGAAACTGACCCTAGGGATAACCCACATTTGGTCTTAATCAAAATCTGTCTGACTTAGTGGCCAAAATAATGACTGTGACAGTCTAGCATTTATTCCTCACTCCTTACATATGTTTTGCATGTATAATCATAGTTGTCAATGATTGCTCATATTGTGCAGGGCTAGGTGTTCTAAAGAAAATTGAAATTGCCTGCATATAAGGATGTGGGAGAAGGCGGCAGTATGAAATAGGGAACAAATTTGATAAACATAGATTTGTAAATACACATTGCATTCAAAAGCAAAATTGAAATAGATTAGGGATGCATATACTACCATCTATTTGTCTGATTTGTTAATCATTCAACTACATATAGCTGCAGATTACAGTAATGCTGAATGTCCTTCTCATTTCAGCAATGTACAATTCCTAACCTAACAATTGTATAGTTCTTGAGCATACTGCCTGGCTATAGACATAATGCATTATGATATTTCCTGTAACATTACTCGCTTAAAAGCAATGAGGTGGAAAGAATCAACCTCCTTGAATCTTTGGGGGAAACATGGTCAAGTTGTTTGGCATTTTCTTGACTTTAGAAATTGAAAGACAAAGCATATTTTCTTGATCAAGTTATTGTAGATTAAAAGAATGTAGAGAAACAGTAGCACCAGGGAATCTTGTACTAGTAATTAGTCTGGTGGATAACAGCAGAAGTAATACTTTATTGAAAAGTTCTAAAATTTTCAATTTCTTCTTCTAGTGGATCTGACCTAGAACATTAGCTAAAAGTGTACCTACAACAGTGAACTCAATCTCTGAAAAAAGGGTTTACTTAGCCCTGGTAAGACTTGGGGAGGGGTGCATTTATTTGAAAACAGTTTCTTGTTTTATTCAGTCGAAATCAGATCTTGTCACACACCCTGCTTGCCTTCCTAGACAGTACCCCTACAGGGTGCCAGGTAATGTCTCACCTGGCCAGGTGGCACCCCTCCCGGAATGTTTTCACACTAGGTGGGGAGGGGGCTATTATCGAACAATGGGGGAAATCTGGGAAACTTGGGGTCAAAGGTGGTTGCTATGTGTTGCTAGGGGAGCCAACACCCACTTTGCTGGGGGTCTTCAAAGTGTCTTAACCCTCTGAGTACAAGTACATCTAGCTGGCACCGTTTGTAGAAAAGTTGCGCCGACAACGACAGCCAACCTGTAACTACATGGTAAATGAAAAAAAGACAGATTAGTCAGCCAGCTTAAAGCGGTACAGAAGGGTACATTCTAGCTGTAGATGACTAGAATAAGGTTGGATGTATCATAAAAAAGTTAAACGTAGATTGATTTATAACAGTGACGATTGATTTCTAACAGTGACGATGCCAAGAATAAAATAGCTGGGTAGAAATTAAAGAAACACGTCGAATTATGTTTCTTCCAGCAACGCAAACAAACATAGTCAAACGCCAACCGCATCGCTGTTTGAGATGTTCAAACCAGTAAGTTATGATTTATTGATCCTGAAGGATGCTTACTTCATATTGTATTATTGTCTATCTATGATTTATGATCCTATGTTAGTAATGATTTTCTTGCATCTTGATATTTGCTATGTTTTTTTTGTACGCGCTTCCTTGGAAATCAGTTATTTTAACTGAAGGGACCACACTGAAGATTCTTTAATACCTATTCATGTTTTACCTGCTGTATAGTTATTATGTAATGTGATTTTACTCAATTCTGTAAGATCAACGGTATTCAGAGGTACTACTGCTCAGGGGTAACTCTGCAATGTTGATTTGACGAATAAAGATTTGAAAGATTTGAAATAAATTAAATAAAAGACGTTTGCCATGTCTTTGAAATGATTTCCCCGTTCTGCGGAACTATTCGCCGTTTCTTCATGCTGCACACATGTAACGTGAGGGAACGCGCAGTAATAAGTTTGCCCTTGGAATCATTTAACACCTGCCACTGTAGAAGTTGGATGGACGGTTTCTCAATACACCACGTCAGATGAAATCCGTTTCAGATTATACCTGTACGTGGATGCACAACGAAACTGTCAGCATAATCTGATCATATTCATGCCTTATAGCTGTCTAGATGTATATATTCATGAGCTTTATTCGTGTTGGAGACTGCAAATTTTGAGTGCCGAAATGTATATGACAAATGATAGCTGTGATATGTTTTAAGGTTATCCAATCATGTTATTCAGTTACGAGGGTGCCTCAGAAAGTAATGTCGTAGGTTTTAAAACAGGCTCATTTTTTCATCGAATGAGTTTGGCACGAATGTAAAGGCATATATTCTCTTGATATTGAAATATCTCAATTTGCTGTGTCAAAATGTAAATTATTAATAATAGCATTGATCTATTCTAAGGTTATCCAATCATGTCTTTTACTCATATAAAGTTTTAATCTCAATCCTTATATCATCCAGCCTGTAACTGTGGGTGTCGAAGCGAAAGCGTTCAACATTTTTTGTTGTACTGCACTACCTATAACCATGCAATTGCAACATAGAATTTATCTTGAGAATCAAGTAAGCAACTGAATCATCCCGCATCCATCTTCTATTATGGGATTCACCTTTCTTGTCATATGATACAAACAGCAGAATTTTAAACTTAACCCAGACTTATATTGTAGATACTAAACCCGTTAATCAACACACGTTACACTTTATGTATCTTGGACTACCCAAACCATTTCTAACTTGCTGTGAATTGCTTGTTATTGATATTGTTATGTCATCTGTCTTTGTCAGTTGTAATCTTTTTTTGAGAGGTGATGTTGATATTAGCATATTGCTAGAGTGCACCACCTCTCTGTCTTGTACTGAAATTTGTAGATCAGAATCTTTAAAAAAAATCTCGCACCTTGAGTTTATTCACCAGACGTGCCCCGGCTGACACCCTGTGATTAAACACAGTACGGAGAGTTGACCCGGGCCTCTCCGCGAGGCGCGGTTACAATGGGGGGTCAGGTGGGCTCGAGATTCCCATTAGAGCGAGTTGTCGGTAATTCCCCGGACCGACAGATGAGGTTCCCTCGCTATTGTGCAGCTTAACCTTCATCCAGGCAGAGCGGGAAGATGATTATGACCGGCCGACCGGAGGGCGAGAAGCAAGCTACGCGAAGAAAATATCGATTCACTTAAGAAAAGAGTCTACTCTGAGAGGAGGGACTAGTATGTCATCACGCCAAGCGTGGGGGAGCGTTGCGTCGACAAAGGAACGGCCATTCAAGCGGAGAAGTTTTGGAGACTTGGTTAGACTGTGCCTTACATGGTTGTACACGCATCATTGCCGTCATAATCACGTCGCAATACAAATTCAATGTCCCCTCGATGAAGACAGAAGAGCAGTTGCCGGGACGCTGGAACAGAAAGAATACAGGGGTGCTTGTACCCTGGGGTCCAGACAGGATCGGGTAGCTAGCGCGAGTTTTATTCGGGGACCCAAGACAGTCAGACCACCGATCTCTTATTAGCCATACGGGGAAGTCGAGTCTAAGATACCCAAATAAAACTCGCGCTAGCTACCCGATCCTGTCTGGCCCCCAGGGTCGGTTGTTTACCAACAAAAAAAAAAGAATTGCGTAGACTTTAAGATTGTCCTTTTCTTTTGAAGCGCACCATAACTTCTTCGGTCCATCGTGAGTCAGACTAGTAATAACGTCCCTACTGCTGGTGCCTAATACGTCGTTTTGGGATGGTGCAACACGACATTGCAGGCTACTAAACACTGTCTACTAGCATTACCAAACGACAAGCCAGACATTCTCGCTTCCGAGGTTTGCTATTAACTAAAGACATTTCGACCTTTCTGTTCTCCTCCGGCGTGAAACTGGGTAGGTTCTGGGTCGGCTGTGGGGCGGGCTGTAGCCTGTAATATCCCGGTGTTCTCGGCTTTAAAACAACTTTAGTCGACTCAGCGGGAAACATGAGCGAAGTCAGCACAAAGGTCACGCCTGAAGGTCACGCACGATCTGATGGAAACTGACGGATTTCATTATCGAAAGGTCATGAGATGATAATTTCTGCTGAGTCAGCGGCAGGGAGTTATGAGGGTCTGCATGGGGGGTTCTGACAACGATTCACGCTAAATTCGGGATGGCTGACTATGCTTTACGTTCAATTCACGAAGGCTGCCAAAGCTTTACGCTTCATCCCACTACGAATGACGTAAAATAAAATAGCTTCCCTACGATTTACGGGAAATTAAAAAGGCCTGACTACGCTTAATGGAAAAGAGCATGCAGACCCTCAGTTATGGTTTCCCCACTCAATAGGATTTACATCCCAGATGGTGCAAAAAGAATTGTTTCATTTGGATATATCTCACTGAAGTAAAACGTCTGCTTGTTTATCGTCCGTTCGCACATAAATGTTTCCGTTTACATTTATACATCCATGCAGAAAAGGAAACTCATGATATCAACTTAATTTTGTGACATTGTCATAGTAATATATATACTAGAAGATAAGATACTCGCTAGTCTCATTTCAATCATATTGTTTGTATGAAATGGAGCCGGAATGTTGTATGTACTAGATTTATGTTATTAGCAAATAGTCTGGAGCAACATTCTGGATTTTGTTTCACATTGCATGTTGTGTTGTTTCGAACATTGCATAACATTCATCTTTTGTTACTTTATTAGATTGATTCCACTACTACTATATCGCTAGTTGTCTTATACAATATAACGTTAACTAAGTTTGTCATACATTGTGCACGTTCTACAAACGTTGTGCAATAAACATTTACTTGACTTGACTTGACATAAACGCACATAAGTAGCCACTGGAGCTGTTTCAATTTTATGAACTGTAAATCTTAATTTCTGCCGAGTCAGCAAGATGGAGTTATGGTTCCTCCACTCAATAGGAGTTACAGCTCGGGTGACACAAGAGGAATAATTAGATATATAACCAAAGTCAAACCCAATCTGTTCAGAAATAACCAACGCTAGTATTCGAGTGGTCTCTTTTTTACAATAATATTTATCACTATTCATCGTCACATGTATGTTCCCTATGTTTCTCAGGTGATACAAAAAGAAGAAGAATTGGATATATAACCAAAGTCAAACCCAACCTGTTTAGAAACAGCCAACTAGTATTCGAGAAGTCTCTTTTTAAAACAATATTTATCAATATCCATTGTCACATGTATGTTCCCTATGGTTCTACCACGTACTTGCAATTAGCCCCAGGGCATGAACTTGCAAATAAACTTGAATTACACAGGAGTAAAACTGTTTGTTTATCAACAGAGCAAACATCATACGCACATAAACGGCTGCGTACCACAAAGTACCCACTGGAGCTGTTTCGGTCTTATGGTCTGTAAATCTTAGCACACGTACCGTCCTGCTCGTAAAAAAATGAGTCATGGTTGGCTTTGTATTCAGTACTGCCAGACAAAAGTAGGTCAAGTACCAGCGCCGACTCTGCAAAATTTGTGATATAATCTGATATATTGTTATGTACACGCTAGGCTGCACGGCATATGTCATCTTCAAGTAAGGAAGTAACCGCCACGCAGAATAATTATCAGGTCCCCAGTGTGCCTCATATACAACCACAGTCGTGTGTCCAATACTGGGTACCAAAAAAGACTCACACCAATTTGTGGCATCATGTATATATATATATGGCCTCCTTCGGTCAATATTGACCATGGTAAAATCCTAATTGATATCAGCCCTACAGCGTCGACTGTGACTAAACAGTCCCATACGAGAATGACAGTCTTTGCCACATAGGGCATCATGTGGGGCAATGGTTATTGTGTTCATCTTAGAATCAAGAGGTCCTTTGAAAAGCGCCCTACAGATTTTTTCATTCCTTCACTCAGATGAAAATGAGAACGTGTATGGGTTAGAGATGTTGGGTTTAGTGGGTAAAGCTTGTCTATCGCAATCATTCTGTTTCCGGCTTACGGAGAGGGGATGCTGCTTCAGTGGCAGTGAGTGTTAATTCAGTGCGCAGAAATGGTCATAAAAGAGCAGATATGGTTTGTCTGGTTGCATCAGTAATATGAATTTCTCTACAGGACGTGTGTACGAAATAGGTTTTGTACAAGCCTTCATGTACATAGTCCATTTCTCTCTCCACTATATCATCTTCATTCTACTACAAAATTGAATTAATATTTGGGACAGTTCAGCTGCTGTTTTTGTTGTGTTTTGTATTTAAGGAGTTTTCTCAGTGCAAAGCCATTGCCTACTTCTTCTAGGCACTGAACTATCACTCACTGTGGCAGCATCTCTTCTCCCTAAGTCAGAAACGTTAGCGAAGTTTTTGTCACACACTTCTGCATCAATATCGCCCTGTAGAAGTGGGTCACCTGTCGGCACTGATTCAGCAGATTACTGACAGGTGAGTAGAAATCGATGCTCCTCTGGTGAAGGTTCTGATTAAAGAAGTGTAATAAAATCCACTGGTCGATCACACGTCAGATCCATATATATTTCTTACTAGTTATAATTTCTTTGATTTATTATGAGACAAGTTAATTTTGAATTCTTGCCCGGGGGTTACTTGCAAGTAAATCTAACATGAAAAGAAATGGCAGTTAAGGTTAATATAGCATGTGTCCACTCTAGTCTAAATATCGATTAAGTCTAAAAAAAAAACTCCAACTTCTACTTCTTTTTCAATGACAGTGAAATATAAATTTTCCGACTTTTCCTGCTATGTGAAGGCCTTATGATGCGAGGGTAGAGTGTTTTTCATTTTGTCTGTAAATGTGGAAAATCAAGATGGTTTCTTTAAAGAGCGCCTGTCTTGTGTGATTTAGAAGGGTCAGTTTGAAATAAATGGGATTCACTGGTTAAGCTGTAGCAGTATGGTTCAATCAAAGTGCCAAAGTTTCTCATAACTGCAGTCATACGGCTTCGCCATTTCCCTTCGACTAGTAGGTTTCGCTTCATTGTTCACCCAAAGTATAGTCAGAATTTAAATCTTTTAGTCAGTGTAACCGCACGTCAGCGTAACACATCAACAGGCACCCGACCGGCAACTACTGGTTATGTTACACCGAGCGGCTTGTTAGACCTCAACAATTCATGCTTAACTCTGTCGTTTGAAGTTATCTAATGAAGAAGCTACAGTCGTATTTGATGGCAACAAGTTTCATTCTGCACTAAACTAAAGACACTCCGTGGACCATTCCTCTTCATTTCCAACGGACCCATTTGCCCATTTCCCTTCATTTTACAATATCCACTCCAACCGCTTGATAAATGTTGCCGCCCGAACTTCTCAATAAACTCCAACTTTTATCGATTAAAAACCGTATAAAGAACGGGCGCCGCGCGGCGTTAGGGCTGGGGAAGTGGCGAAGTCTGACAGAAGGCTCATAAACCGGCCTGATGAAAACATGATGGAAAGAAGTTTAATAGAGGATCAGACGATTCCGCCAAAGTCGCCACCGTTTTGGCGCCGATCTGATCAGGGATTTTGCCGCAGATGTGCCCCGATGGACGCGTTTATGGCAAAAGGAGAGTTTCGGAGTCGGTTTAGAGGAATTCACTCCGCCGAGATGATATCGTGGAAGGAGATATAAAAGTTTACGACGGTCTCCTCTCGACAAATGCCGTCCCCGTGGTAGAATAAAGACGAATAAGAAGCTTAGTTGGCTTCCCAGAGCCGCCCCACACTGAGCCACGGCAATGGGTAAGATTCAAGAGTGAAGTTTCAATTTCCCTGTTACAAAAGACCTGGGATCAGTGCTAGAAGACAGGTCTGGTTGTGATAGTGCGGTGGATGTGGTCGGTCCTGGTACCGAGGATTAATTCTCACTCATAAAGCTGCAGACTCGGAGTCCAATCACGGCAAGATTAGGGTCCTCTACAGACACTATTGCGGTCGGCATTTTCCTGCTGACTGGCGTGCTGAGTACGTAACATGTTTTGATGGCTACAGTTTCCTTAGAAAGGCCGCCGGCGCGCTGTTTAAAGCTGAAGCCATCGGAGAAAATCAGGCAGCGGGTTGTTTTTGAGGGCCTGAAGCCATCAAAACAAGCTTGTTTGAACCTTTATTTATTCATGAGAGTCTTAAATCGGCCTACAGGCCGCTTTTCATTAAGGTTATGAGGGAGGTAAGGTTCGGGTAAAATATACCAGAGATAAAACGAAAGCTCATAGTCCATGTCCGTTCGTTTCTTTTATTTCAAGAGTCTCCTAAAGTTAGGATATTAGGATAAAAATCATGCCGTTGAAGTGGTATCTGTTGTGGAAATTACGCCCATGCTGAAACAGTCCAACCGTTGATGGCATCCACTGTAGACGACCTAGCCTGTTGTGGGCGTTTTCATACTGCCGTCAAGTTTGCTGACTACATAACCTGTTCCAGGGCTACAGTATCTGTACGGAGGCTGCTAGTGGCCGAACATTGCCAGCACCACACGAATTCTGGTTTCCAAGCGTTCGTAAATCGTACGCAAAATATACGTTCATTTAAAAAAACGCAGCATGTATTCATGCTTTAAGACCGAATTTCGTGCGTCAATGTAGTGCAGACGCCGTCCCTGCCCGGAATCGTCCAACCGTGGTTGACATCTGAACTTGACTTGCGATGACTATTCTAGAGGCCAGCACGACACGAAATCTGGCCTTTTAGCCCACGGAAAGCGTTCATAAAGCTTCGTATACTTCAATGAAGAAACGCAGCATCTATGCACGCGTTAAGATTGGATTTCGTGCATCAATGTGGCCCAGACGCCGTGCCTGCCCGGAATCATCCAACCGTGGATGACACCTGAACTCAGCCGGAACAGATACCAGCACGTCTGGTCGGAAGAGTGAGGAAGAAATATGTAACTATCGAGGTTGACATTTTCAAACGGATTCTTATTGCGCCCTTGTCACCGCAGGCCGGCTGGATGTCTATAGTGTGTGCATGTATAATGTGCGATGTGTCTGGTGTGTGCACGTAGGATGGGGCTGCAATTAGTCAATGACATACGGCAGCCGCGTTCACGCACGGTTACTCAACTCCGTATAATAACCGCCTTCGCGGGGAACGGGCGATTAGGAAGCGCAATTTAATACAATAGTGGCCAATATGGTATAACGATTTCATTATTGCACAATTGGTAAATGGAAATCAACGAGTGGATCGATGCACAATTAGCCAAGTTTGTGCGTGGAGCTCTTCTGTCCTGCAATTCATTAACCAGTCAAAGTGGTGCGTGTTGTGTTCCCTTCTCGGTTCGAGTCTGTTCATAAATCAAGCACACATATTAGGCGATGTGCAATGTTGGGACAATCAACAATTTCGCCAAAAAGCAGCTAGTCACTGACAAAAGACACCGGATGGTTATCTGAAACGTCTGGCCGTTTCCAAAATCATATCCAGTTGCTTGAGTAACTGCTTTTTTGGCGTATCTTATCACCTGGATGTCCAATCTTCATCAACGAATCAACAATCCCATTTACAAAATTATCATTCACATTGGAACATTCACCACGTGAAACATAAAGTCAGTCTGGTGCCAAGGTTTGGTATGTAAGTGGTCATTGTGACGTCATACCGTGGATAATTGCTATAGAAAGAGCCGGGTGTTTCATATTGATATGGGAAGAACGCTAATGGCTGTAATAATCGGGATGGTCCGCGGATTTCCAAACTCCCATCTCAATTCATCAGACAAACTCATAAACGTGTGAAGCTATCCTGACTGCAATTATTCCGTACTGACAGCGCCGTTTTAAAGTTATGCAGTAAAGTCTGTGTAACTAGACATACCTACATATATGACCACCTGACCATTGATATACAGTCAAACCTGTACTAGTGACCACCTCTACATAAGGACCACCTGGCCATTGATATACAGCCGCCAAACCTGTACAAGTGACCACCTCTACACAAGGACCACCTGACCATTGATATACAGTCAAACCTGTACTAGTGACCACCTCTACATAAGGACCACCTGGCCATTGATATACAGCCGCCAAACCTGTACAAGTGACCACCTCTACATAAGGACCACCTGGCCATTGATATACAGCCAAACCTTTAAAAGTGACCACCTCTACATAAGGACCACCTGGCTATTGATATACAGTCAAACCTGCACTAGTGACCACCTCTACACAAGGACCACCTGGTCATTGGCCATATACAGTCAACCCTGTACAACTGACCGCTTCTTCATACATGTAAGGACCACTTGGCCAAGGTGACTAATTTTGTTGTCCCTCAGATAATTTTCAAAATGACAGCATTGATAATTCTAACTATAATGACAACCTGGATCGTTTTAAAGTTATATATCAAAACCTGTACTGTGCGTATAAACAACTGGCCAATGATATACAGCCCTATACAAGTGACCACTTCTACATACATGTTAGGACCAACTAGCCAGTGTGACCTTAGTCCTTTTGACACGAGCAGTAAGAGGTCTGTCTATAACGAACACCTGTCCACATACACAGGTTCCCTGAGTAGTCTTCTTTGACAGTTTGACTGTGCATTGTCGTATTGTATCTCGCGCGCCCGGTCCCCCCAGTGAAAATGATGGCGGGTGCGGATCATTATTGACGGGCAGAATCACCGGCAATCAGGGCTAGTCAGAGAGCGAGCCGGTCCAAATCCTCCTGCAGCAGAAGTCAATTATTTAGCAGGCCGGGTGGGACAATAATGCCCCGCAATTCGTCTCCGTTCGCGCAAAATAAATGGTTAGATTAAGGCCCCTGCCTACTGCCTACGGACGGCTACTCCTCTCAGGTAAGTCATCTTAAAGTAAAAAGTTGCACGCCTGGAAGTGTTTTGAGATAGTTTGAAAATGTACTCTGGAAAATACAATCATGCTCTGGAATTCATTGCCTTCTGACATCAAGTTGCTGAGTAAACTGTCCAGTTTTAAACAACCTATTTCAAACATGTTGTGAATCTTATTGTAAGATTAGCCCTATCAGGCTAAAAGGTTTCGTAATGAATGAAATAAATGAAATACATTCCAAACTGCCCAAGAACAACAGAGGACTGAACAAATCTGGTCTACGAGGACACGTGGTCACAATGGGAAATTCATGGGGAAATCTGAAGAACCATCAAACATTGGTCGCATTGGCCAGGTGGTTCTTATGTCGGGGAAATGGGGGGGGGGGGGTCATACATACATGCACATGGATGGCCCTGCTTGTAGGTCATTTGTAGGGCATTTGTACGTCTTACTTTCATGGATACTTTCATGGATCCATCGATTGCATCAGAGGACCCAACTCTTATTACGTTACCATAAGACGAAAAATAAAATTTATATCGGAGAAGGGGTGCTAAAAGATCAAGTACCCGTACATGAAACAGTAAGAAAGATTCAAGGATGAAAGAAAACTGTAACGAACATACAGCAAAGAAAGTTCGATGCATGCGTCAAGAGACCTTGGGACCCTTGCGTGCAGCAGCATCAAAGAGTGCTGATAGCTGACAAGTCCCTCTACTCTTATGCCCGTGTAGTTTGTCATGTTTTAACCGTTTGACACTAATAAGGTGGTCCCACTGCAACTGAGTGACCTGTGACAGTTTAACTCGGGATGCAGACGGGACGGCGTCACCGCAGTTCCTGCCCTACTCCGGCGGTTCGGCTGGGGCATCTATTAAAAATCCGTACGTCTGGCACTGTGCAGTAGTTCACGGCCTCAAGGTGAACTCTCACTGCACTTGGGGCACGCTTGCGGCACTGCGGGGTTCGTCCACTGCGGCACCATTTTGGTATTTTCGCGATTTTTAATAGTTTAGATATTGCGCAATACGCAGTATGACTTAAAAGACAACAAAATACACAAAACGTAAGAAAATTCGTTCTTTATCTCTGAAATTCGTTGAGCCATATACAACCCCCGCAGTGCCGCACCGGTGCCCCAGCTGCAGTGAGAGTCCACCTTCAGCTGGGCTAAACCTTAGCCTCTGCCCAGGTCTATTCCACCACTGCTCCCTGAATACAATGTTAGCTATGTTTCAAGAGACTGATACTTAGCGGCAATACTTCACTTCAGCTGTGGGGATCACAGAAGAAAGGGCTAGCAGCCATTCTTGTAAACGTGAACCCTGCTACTGAAACAGCTAAGAAATTTGCCGACCTATTCACCACAAGAAAAAAAGACACTAAGAATGAATTAATTAATGAGTGGATAAATGAACGAATGACTGACTGACTGACTGAATGAATGAATAAATGGATGAATGAATGATTGTGAGATACAGGTAGTTATAGACCTAACAAAGCTCTCTAGGCGTCCTTGACCGTCTTCTGTGTTTTATGAGCCTGTCACTGTGCGCCAATTTTAATAACCTCACGTTTGACGACCACTCCTTTGGAGATGGATCTTGCCCCAACATCGCTCAAAGGGTGTCCCTGAGTGAGTGCCTGATCCGCTCTATATATCTGCCACTGAAAGGTACTTGGAACTGCAGCTGGTCTATAAGATATTAGCTTTGCACATTTGTTTATTGAGGATTGGAAAAAGCAGGTGCCTCTGAAAAGCTTTTTTTAAACATAACTAGAAAGAATAAAATTGACTAAAAAATATCCAACATAGTTTTTGCTTACCTAAAATGCAATATGGATACCAAAACGTAAACGTAAACAGGTTGGTTCACGATCATTCCGACAAACAACTACCAAACCTGTACAATCAATAAAAGTAAAAAAAAAGACTGGTCGTAATAACATCGCTCCCTGTGTGCCTGTCATGGTCACGTTCTGTGTCTTTTGTTGCCTTTATATACCATACTTTTCGTTTCCGAAAGCTAACCGGCCGGGCGCCGGGTTGGGAATCGTGACCTAAGCCTTAGCTGGGTTGACCTGCCCCGATGTACCCGGACTGTTCGGCGTCAAGGCTAATCTCCGGGGAGCAGCCGGGTTCGCGGCACGACATGTCTCGTGTTAGACACAAGTTCCCCGCCAACAACCCCGGCCCTTATTGTGGCAATCACCCGGGGCCATTACTGTAAATGCCTCCCGCGCAATTTGTCTCGCCGTCCCATTTGGAGAGGTAAAACCCGATTTGTTATAAATCACTTCTGCGCCTGTGGAGTTCAAACGATCGGCGTGTCGCGGGGAGGGGCTGTGGGGACTCGCGCGCTTTTATTGGTCTTAAAAACACGCGACGCGCTGCCGTAAAAATGTACGGTCGTAGATCTACGCTCCTTGGGCCAGTGTGGGGCGACTCTGCGTAAATGACGTTGGTGAAACCTGAATACAGAGCAAGAGGACGAAAAATTACAAAATTAACTTCACTGGTTTAGTTCCTGGCATCCCTGGTTATCTGGACGCTGTGCCCTTGGGGAAGGCCCTGTACACAACTTTTTTCACTCAAACTAGGTGTAAAAATAAACGTTTTGTAGATAACTGGCCGGTGTGTATTTTAGTAAGAAATCCAGAACTTGATTTGGTCTATTTTCTATCAAACGGCATTACATTACAGAGAAAAACACTTTGTTAGATTTTGATAGTAGGATTTGAACCTTTGTTCAGCATTCCTGAGATACAGTCCTAAAGTACATAAACTTTTGAACCAAGCTAGGCAATGAAGCAGTTTCCGTTAGATGATAGTGGAAAAGGCATGATATAGATGCGACATCTTCAAACGTGATTATAAACACATTTAGAGGTCATCACCGGTCGAAGTGATCGCACATGTTCGCAAATGTTTACACACGATGGGGTGACATACCCTTTCGCTGGGGTGTGACTCTCCCCATACACGGGACCTCCATTTACGTCCTATCTGAGGGACGGCCCTAGCCAAAGCTAGTTACTCATTTTCACCTGATTAAAGTGAGGAAAGCCGTGTAAAGTGCCTTTCCCAAGGGCACAAGATCGGTAACACGGCAGCCGGATTCGAACTCGCGACCTCTCGGTTCCGAGCCGGACACACTGCCACTGTGCTACGCGGTCCCACGAATTAGAAGTGGGGATCATTATACTAACATCTGGCACAGCAAACAGTTTTCGGATCTCGGCAGCAACAAAAGTTCATGACAATCCATTAAGTAACCTGAAGTTTTTGTGTATTTGTATCTTTTCTTTATCCACGAGAAGCTCGTAACTACAATGTCTCTCATTATAAGCATGATGGCGTAGGTAAGGGTAAAAAAAGTAACAACGGTTATTAAGATTACATGTTTGAAAAGTCATAATGAAATGTTGTGGATGCAATCCCATATCCCCAGTCAGAGCCCAGAGTTTCAAATCTACCATCCGTGGGAGTCGTCATTAAGTTGTGCTGTCATCGCAGATGAGATTTGCCACGCTGGGAGTTCATCTAAAGGACATTTGTGCAACGCCATTGCCTGCCAACATCACTGGAGCAACAAGTACATCTCTAGGGTTGTTATCAACAGGTAGGCACATTTGTAGAAACTTGTTATTAAGAAGTACGTAAAAACATTGGAAGCTTTTATCGAAAGAAAATTATGTACATCATATGAGGTTGTTACCAACTAATCAGTTGTCATCAGGTTGCCATCACCAAATTTACATCATTGACTGTTTTTATTTCATATCAAGACAACGGTGGTTCCCCTAACGGTGGTTCCCCTAGTCTCCAAGAGGCTCCAGTATTCGCAGTAGATTCCAATATTTGCAAGACAAGACATGTTGCATTGAGATTGGGAAGGCAAACGAGAGCAATAGTCAACAGAAAAAGTAAATCCGATTATGTTAAGACAAAATCGTTGTCGGTACCTCAAAGTGTTAGGTGGACCAGGATCAAAGTCAAGATTAGGTTCATAAGTCGTTTGAGGTTGTTGTAAATAACTTTGAACATTGGCCATTTTTTTATATATATGTGGCGACCTTTTCATTATCTTTATTATTTAAAACAGCTTATCCTCATAATCCTGGAAGTCGGCATCATTGTGACTTGGAAGTCACTGATGAATATTTTATCATACATGCAGGGTGATTGAAACTAGATCGAAAGATTATGGAGATTTTAAACGTTTACCAATAAGCCTTTGATGGTTACTCTAATCCTCTCAAGTTGAAATGACCATCAGCTTACGTCACGTGACCTGAACAACGTACCAAAGGTACTCAAAGTATATTTCTACACATTTGTTGTTGTTTTTGTTTTTACACATTTGTTCCTTTTGGGGCTGGACGAAAACCCAAACGACCAAATTTACTTACGTGGCTCTTATTTTTACGGTTCACAAAATCATAGTTACAGTTGAGAGCAAGAATGAACTAATCTAATTTTCTCTATGCCCTTTAACGCAGTGTTTAAGTTTGGATGCCCTTTATGTCACGTTTTATGCCATGACGTTAACTGGTCATATCACACACAAAAATCACGAACTGACGAAACCCAAGAAACTTCAGATAAGAGGCCCAGGACCGCTGAAAGCTGCAGGAGGAAGCTTTGAGAAAGATGTATTGCTTGGAGAATCTTGGAGGTCGGCCAGCGATCGTATCAAGTTGAAATGACCAGCAGCCTCTGTCACATGGCCTGTATGTACCAAAAGAACGACGGTACCCAAAAAGATATTTTCACGCACTGTCTAGAGAATCACGAACTGACGAGATCCAAGAAACTCAAGACAAGAGGCCCAGGACCACTGAACACTGTAGGGGAGGCTTTGAGAAATCGCTTGGAGAATCTTGGAGGTCGGTCAGCGTTTGTGCTCCAAGAATGGATGACGCTGGGTTTATCTTCGCCAAGCCGAGTGAGACGGAAGCTAACAGAAATCATCCGTAAAGCTCCCCCCGCAGTCACTATAAAGATGTCTGTTCCGTGCGTTTGTATAAGATCCGGATGTACGAATTGCGGACCATATTTCAAGATGAAGGGTCAAGTCAAGGATGTGGTTGCATGTATTGTGGATGGAGAGAGCTTCTAATTGTAGATTCTATAAGCCGTTGGTGTATGTATTGTGGAAAGAGTTCCTAGCTGTAGAGTACTAGTCTATAACGTGTTGATGTATAGGAAAGGGTACAAGTGTCTTGGAATAAATATCTTGTCTGTGTGGTGTATAGAGGAGGACGATTCTGGTCGAAGCGCTTTTGATGTGATGCATTTGTATGATTCTGGCTGTGCTCTGGTGTCGCGTTTGTAAGATCTGAATGGACGCATTGGGAGTACATTTCCAGCCTTCGGGCCAAAGATTTGTAAAGGTATACCTTTTGTAGATAGAGTTCCTTAGTAGCTGACGGGTCTATGATATGTTGATGTTCACGAAAGAGTGTTGCGGAATAAGTGTTTTGTGTGTGGCGTGTATTGAGGATACTTCTGATCGGGGTGCTTGTGGAATTATGTTTGTATGAGTCTGACTGTGGCGTGTTTGTAAGATTTGGACAGACGTAATGTGGAGCATATTTCTAGCTATCGGATCAAAAGGTACAGACGTATATACCTTTTCGGGAAAGGTTTCTAGCTGAAGGATTTACACGATTCAGATGAATGTCTTTTGTGAAGTGTATTTGAGTTGCAAATGTGACTGTACAGTATATGAAAGGGTTTTGAAGGATGGCTATTATGTTTCGTGGTGCCTTTTGTCTATGTTGGGATAAGTTTGTATGATTCTGAATGTGCAGAGTTTGCAAGGTATGGATGTTCTTACTATCTGAAATGATTTTCTTGTGTGCGCAATGTGGTCGGCTTTACAAGGGTGATTCGAAACATAATGGCACTTGAATTACAGCGCCTCCATATTTGATGGAATGAATCGAAATTTAGTACCAAAAAAAAGGCACATACCTTTTAGGGAGTGGTATATTCTGTTTTGCTGTTTAGACTTGTGTTAGTAGCTGTGTGGGATTTTTCTTTCAAAATGGTACCCTCTCGAAAGTCTACTAGAAGCAAATAACAATTCCGATACCCAACCTTCAAATTACCGTAGGAAGAGAAATTGCGCTCGTATGATGGTGATGTTAATGCATGTGTTACAGAAGGTGATGGGGGTGATTGTGTGATGTGAGCCGATCTGTCAACGAGAAGGTTTCCGTAGAGGTTGGTGCTGATCTGGTGCACGTGCGGTCATAAAATGTGACGTTGGATGTGGATGCATTTGCGGTAGAAGGCCATGTGACAATCGATTGTGTTATGTGCTCTAATCCATAAGTACCCGAATGGGTCTCGCTGTCGGTGCTGGTCTGGTGTATGTGTGACTACGAATCATGAAATGTGATATTACGTGTGGATGCGTGTGTACAATAGAGGTCCATGCGAATGCGATATGAATTTATGTATCATGCAAGGCAAAGGGCGCTTAGTGTTATGAGAACGGTGTTATTAGTAAGGGTTGTTATGGTCGGAGGTGGGAGTTTAATGCGGATGTTTTTATGGAGGGCGCTAAGTGCGGCCCACGCCGTTGCCCTGTCTTCTAGTGATGAGGGTATTTCTGAATTGTTTTGAGGATGTTTTCATGTAATGTGAAGGTGATCTATTGCTGCTGGGATTTGTATGGCAAATGTGTTTATTCCACATAGGGATGTATAAAGGCACTAAGTAGCGACTCTGTTCACCGTCTGGTCACTAACAGCTGAAAGGCAATGTCTGTCATCCTTATTGTGAATTGTGGTAATGTAGCCTCCGTCGCAGTCTTCGAGGGGGGCAGGCTGTCATTTCATTGCGAGGGGGGGGGGGGGTGCACTGTTTCGCTAGTTTCAAAAATGGCAAACTCCCTTCCACGGCAAACTCCCTTTCCCGGCAATAACGAAACTTCGGCAACTTTGAAACTAGGCAACCATGAAATAAAAGCCAGGTCCGCTCAAAGTCTTTGAAGGAGGCTAGCAGTGATGATTGTTTACGTATCATGTTACAATATAAAGAGCGATATTCTGGGTATGTATGCACGATGATTGTTGCTGTGAGATATTTATGGATACTGGTGTTTAATGGAAGTATTGTTATGGCTTTACGCTTTTGTAAAATATGGATAAATATCTTGGAGATTACTGTGTATAATGAGAATGCATGCAGAATGGCGTGTTGCACTTAGTGACACTTTTTGTAATCTGCGTCGTAAATATGCGATAATGGTGTTTTCTGGGTAGCGTTTACGTGTAAATATGACTTTAAATGCTGCTTGTGAGTGAAAGACTTTTGCGGCAGTGAAATGTCTGTGAGTGTATATATAAGGATGATGCGTCTTTCTGATGTGTTCTGCAAGTTTTTAACATAAATGTATGTATCAAACACAGCAACTTGTAATGATGATATATGTATAATGACGTAAACAGGGCACCAAGTACCAACTCGAGTCATTTCTGCATTTTGGTCTGACACAACGGTGACACTGATAGACAGATTCTTTCTAATCTGTGTTGTATATTGTGATGATAGCGATGTTTTACTAGTATAGCAGGTGCCCTGGCTCGATGTTATTGTTTGACGTTGATGTGTGGAGTTTGTGCTTTGAAGACTTTTGTGCCTGTAAAAATGTACTTTGCTTGCTGCACCTCAGAGTGAATGAATGAATGAATGAATGAAAAATGTACGTACATTAGGAAAATATATCTAGTTGAAAAATATGGATATATATATCAAAGACTGCAATGTGTCATGATGATGTATATATAGTGGCGTACGAGTCGGGTCATTGCTGCAGCCTGCCCTGAAACAAAGGTGACAGGCAATGTTTATATATGTCCATTCTGCCCAAATGAGATCGAAGACGAACGTCACTTTGTAATGGATTGTTCTAGCTCGATATAATGACAAACGCACAGAGCTGTTCACATTACTTTCCGCTTGCTCTAAAGAATTTGCTACTCTTTGTATGATAGATAAACTGAACTACATTCTGGGAGGCGATAATCCTCACTGTGTACAAGTAGGCAAATATATCCAAGAATGTCTATACCGTAGAAGCAATAGTGTAAATGACCTGCTAGTCCCTATATGTTGATTTGTCCATACCTATAGATATCCATATATGTGTGTTTAGTTGTACTGTAAGTGGTTGTTATACATGTAGACCTTACGAAAGCCGCTGTGCTTTTGTCGTGTCAATAAAGATTATTATAATCTGTATTGTAAAAATGTGTGACAATGACGTTTACGATTGCCGTGAGTGTGACCCTGGCTTGACATGTGGGATGTTGGTGTATTATAGAAGACGATGTGGTCCTAGCTTGTGCATGGAATATGTTTCAGGCTATGAAAGTTACATGGATGTATAATGGAAATGGGGCTACTGGCTGTGACTTTATCACCAACAGACGGCAAGTTGTACGCTACCGAGGGTCTCTGTCCGGATGGGAGTATCTGTCGTGCGGAGTTGCACAAGGCACTCTGTTGGGACCAATACTTTTCCTCGTCTTAATTGATGATGCCTGCAATGACGCAAACAGTTCTGTGTGGAAATATGTTGACGACATGAACATGTTAGAAACTAGAACCCTACACCAGGCATCTACTCTACAAAGCGATCTGGATGAGTTAAACTCCTGGTCTAAAACTAACCATATGCTCTTGAACAGTGGTAAGTGTATGGTCATGCATGTCTACTTTAGCCGGAATCCCCCATTGCTGCCATCGCTACAAATAGGTGATGTGTCTCTGCCCGCAGTCCCCACCTTGAAACTACTTGGAGTGCTTGTCCAAAACAACCTACGCTGGGACAAACAAGTGAACTACATGGAGGGGAGAGCAGCTAAGAAGCTGTACTTCCTTAAACGACTCAAAAGGTTTAACCTCTCCCACAGTGACCTCACCACCATCTACACAGGATACATTAGACCTATCCTGGAGTATGCAGCTCCTGCCTGGTCCCCCGGTCTCACTAAAACCCAGGAACGAAGCCTTGAGCGGATCCAAAGACGGGCGTGCCGCATTATTTTTTTTTTTTTTTCTTTATTGAAATACGTGTAAGAATACAAATAAACGGACGAGGACTAAGTGACGGCGGACTCAAGTTACATTCAACTTATATTAACGCCGCCACTTATACAAGAATTGAAAATAATAAATTATACAGGACAATAATAAATAGATAATTACATATGTATGAACAGTGTGCGTGAGTCGATCTCCCTTACTGGAGTAGAAAACAAAAACAAAGAATTATACTTGAATCTAAAAACGATTTGTTGTTGCAATGTACACATGTGTTGCTTCTATAATTCTGCAATTGACATTGAAGGAGCAGAAAGAACTACCTTGTAAAATCAACATTTCTTTGGCATTATTTGCCGCATTATTCTTGGTGACTCCTACGTCGGATACGACCGTGCACTCCAACGGCTAGGACTGTCACGGCTATCTGAGAGAAGGGAACTGTTATGTATTAAGTTTGCTAAGTCACTCTTGAAATCTGAGTACAGAGACTGGCTACCTCCGCAAAGATTTCAGATATCTGGCCGCACTACCAGAAACAGTGAGAAGTTAGATTGCCCAGCAGCACGAACCAATAGATATAGAAACTCGCCAATACCGTACATGTGCCAACTGATTAACAAGTATGGCCTGATCCCTGAGTGACTTTTGAACGAACTGAGTGACTTTTGAACACATTTTTGAACAAGTTATATCGACTATTATATTGTGCACGTCTTTCCATATTAACCGAACACCTGTCTTGATTGTGATATGTAGTCTAAGACCAATGGTTCCTTATTCGTGATACAAATCGTATTGTTACCAATTAAGATTTTGAACTATGCTGTCTTTTAAATTGATGTACTTAACTTATAGTGTATTTCTCCCCGGAGGAGCACATGTAAATACCAACATAATTCAGACATAACTAAATGTCTGCTACGTGGTATGTTAATAAAGATTTCAAAAGATTTCAAAAGATTTCACTGTTTTGACACATGTATTATGTAAGGCGGTATATGATGAAGATGAATGGCTATGTTATAGTGAGTGGTGCATGTATGTATAAATGCGTGTGATGGAGCGCTATGTGGTCACTCAGGTCACTGCCTCAGTCCGATCTGACACAAATGCCACAGCTGACAGACACTTTGTGTATTGTAAATATACAATTATGACGGTTTACGAATATCGTAAGTGTGACTATGCATTACTTTATGTGTTTACGTATTCGTAGAGGTATTTGTGATGTTTGTGGCTTTCATATAGATATGTAGTGGAAGTGGCTGTAGCGTTTTGAAAAATGTGGGTTTATTTATTACATGAGGCGCTGTATGATGAAGATGGATGGATGTGTTATAGGGAGTGGTGCATACATGTATAAATCAGTGAGATGGGGCGCTATATGCACCAATACCACAGCTGACAAGTACTTTTTGTATTGTAAATATACAATTATGACGGTTTAAGAGTGTCGTAAGTGTGACTCTGCATTGCTATGTGTCTGTGTATAGTATTTTGTGATGTTTGTGGCTTTGATATGGATATGTAATGGAAGTGGCTGTAGCGTTACGTTTTGATAAATGTGGGTTTATGTATTATAACACTAGGCGCTGTATGATGAAGATGGGTCTACGTGTTGTAGGGAGTGGTGCATGTATGTATGAATCAGTGAGATGGGGCGCTATACACCAACGCAGGTTGACACAAATGTCACAGCTCACAGGCACTTTTTGTCATCTGTAATGTAGATATACAATAATGGCGGTTTAAGAGTATCGTGAGTGTGACTCTGCGTGGCTTCAGGTGTCTGTTTTATGTTTGTGCATTTATAAAAGTGTTATGAGTGCAAGATGTTTGCGGCTGTGATATGGGTATGTAATGGACGTATGCTCGTGGCAGTACCATTTTGCAGAACGTGGGTAATATAGATTGCAGAGAGCAGTGTGTGATTTGTGCATAATGGCGTTTGATATGGCAATGTGGAAACGTGGATTTGTTGTAATTGTAACTGGCTTGAGGCGCCTGTTTAATGTTAACGTTACTGTGTGCTATTTGTGCGTGGATCGGATGCTTCCTGTTGTTAGAGGCGAATGAACGTATAATGGTAGGACGTTTCTGTGACTATCAGCGTTTTGCAAAATGTGTATATTCGTCGTACAGAGAGCAGTGTTTGAAAGGGGTGTATGCATAATGGTGTGAATAGGGCACTACGTGCTGGCTTGGGCGATGCCACATGCCCGGTCTGACACATAACTTTACAGCTGATAGGCATCTTTTGTAGTCAGGCTGTATATTAAATTGACATCAGCGTTACCGTGTGCTATTTGTGCGTGAAAGACGTTTCCTGCTGTAAGAGGTTAATGAACGTATGGTGATTGGATGTTCCTTTGAGTTCCAGCGATTTGGAAAATGTGGATATTTGTCTTATGGAAAGCAGTTCCTGAAAATGATGTTTACATAATAGTATGTATAGGGCGCTACGTACTGACTTGGGTCATTGCACACGTATAGACACATAACTTAACGGCTGATAAAAGTGATAGCATTTTTCTGTAGTTAGACTGTATTGTAAATTGACGTCATGCTGTTTCTGCGTTGAAGATTCTTCTGGTTGTGAAAGGTGAACGAACGTGTTATGGAAGGATGCTTCTAGCTGTAGCGTTCTGTAAGATGAGGATATCTACATCTACATTCATATACCCCAAATAGCCCCGCATGAGGCATCGTGGGGGGGGGGGGTGAGGTTCCCCGCGGGTTAGGGCGGACAGGCCGCCTGCCTGGCAAGGAAGCATATATAAGAATACAAACAAAATGTATTGGTAGAATGTTCCTGTGAGTATCAGCGTTTTGCAAATGTAGATATTTGTCTTACAAAAAGCAGTGTGTAATTATTGAGACGATGTATGTTCAAGAAGAGACTGTAAGAGTTAAATGAACGTATTAGAGAAGGACGCTTCTAGCTTTAGAGTTTTGTGAAATGTTAATATCTTTCTTACAGAAATCAGCGTGCAAAGGCGATGTATGCACGAGAGGAGGCTGTAAGAGGTTAATGAACGTAAGGATGCTTCTAGCTGTATCGTTTAGTAAAATGTGGATAATATATCTGTATACGTATAATGGTTCGGTGTTCTTGTATCAGCGTTTTGCAAATGTTTATATCTTTCTTACAGAAAGCAGTGTGCAAAGACGATGTATGTACAGGAGGAGGCTGCAAGAGTTGAATGAACGTATAATGGCAGGATGCTTCTAGCTGTATCGTTTTGTAAAATGTGGATATATGCCTTCCCCAGCAGTGTATAATGAGGATGTATGATAATGGCGTGTGGCGGGGCACTAAGGCCACCGCCGCAGCCCGGCCGAACACAAAGGTTACGGCTAATTGGCAATGTTTATATAATGTATTTTGTATTGTATTGTGGCCCTAGGGTTTTGCACGATGTTGATGTATGTGTAATAGAGGATGATGGCGCGCTAAGTGGCAGCTCGGGTCATTACCTAAGTTCCGTCTGACAGAAAGGTCGTTACTGATAGACAGCAGAACGACGATCAATCCGATTCCTCCCGGCAGACTAATGCAATTTAGTCGTGTTTGTAGAGCGGTGCAACCGTGTGAGAGTCCTGCTGTCTGTAGCACTGGATGAAAATAAGAATTTCCTGGTCCTGACACACCCGAGAAACTTGACATCTTCGGGACGTATACAGGAATATCCGGTCACGATGTGCCCGGTTTCAAATATCTCCATTCCTGGACGTGGACCCACACACGGCGTGTCCTGAGAAGTATCTGAGTGTGGATTCAGATGATAATTACTGTCAATTTTTTAAAGAAAATGGTGCTGGCAACTTCAATCCGAATGTAGTAGGAATAAAGTGCAGTAGAGTGTGTATGCAGCGTGTATGCAGTCATTTCCGCACCTGATGGCGCATAGGACGGCGCCCATCTTCGTTTCAGCAGCCTTGAGCGTTAGGCCACATAACGTGGGCAGGTCCACTAGAAGTGGTGTATGTTTAATTTCAATACTCTTTCCCGAACGCTAAGTGCTAAGTAAAGAAGGCAGTATGCATACCATTTTTAAAGTCTTGTTATGACTCGGCCGAGGATCGAACTCACGACCTACCGAATGCAAGGCGAATACTCTACCCACTCATTGCATTGGATCGATTAAACGTTTAAAAGTGTATGCCGTTAGATTAAAAAAAACGATTAAAAAGCAGGTTACCGCACTAGGCCTACCTGAAAAGTAGGTCAATGATCTGAGTGTCTATACTGGTAACACAAACACATGTACGTAAAAGTGTAGGCTCGGGAGTTGCCCTAGAAACACTCCAAGGCACGTCCAAGGGTCGGAAAATCAAAACTGTCTTGTGGCTTTCATATGATGATGATGATGATTAGGGTTGAAGTTATTTGGACAAGCATTACCCAGTTTGTTTGTTTATCTATTTTGATTTTGGGACATAATCGCCTAATTTGCATACAGTTTCATGAAGAGCCTTAGAACCATGATGTCACACCGTAGATCAGCATACCCTGAAATGGCAGGGAGACATCAAGCTGTTGTACTGACCTAATTACGTACTGCGTAGGCTACGTGTCTCGTTTTAATAACGATAATGATCATCTGGTGTATTTTCCCAGCCAGTAGATACCCAATGAGTAATGAGGCTGATTAACGTGATCGAGGCACCTCCTCGAGCACGGGACCCTCGTTTTACGTCCCTCCCAGAAGACGACTCCGTGGAAGGACCATGCTTATTCCAGGCCTCTTCCGAGAATCTCCTGGCCTAGACTTTGTGAACGGTGATTGCGTGGATCATAGGGCTAACTGCGCACAAGCCAATAAAACATGCAGACGGCAAGGAGATTATCCCGTGTTAGAAAAGAAAATTGTTCATCAAATCAGAGCCAATTGCAACCTATAACCTTTTATGAAACTGGGCTAATTCATTACAAGATGGGCTACGAAGAGAAGTATTTTCTATGCCTCTTCTGAGAATATCCTACTGCTGTTTGTAAAGAGGGATTGCATGGACCATAAGGCCACACCAATTTAATGTATTGGTTCTTGGAGCCCTGAACTTTGCCCTGATTGTTGACAACACCTACAAAGCTCGAAAAGGAAGGCACTGTAAGAACCTGTTAGGCTTACTGAGGGCTGACCTCAATGACAGAGGACTGGGACAATTGTGGTCAGAAAGAAAACTGAGGGAGCTCAGGAAGCTGGCAATGAACATGACGCAGTAGAGAGAGATGAAGAAAGACTGATTGTTGATGCAGAGTGTCCAGTCCACTGCATCGGCAGAACACAGTGGACTACTACTCTGAGAATATCCTACTGCTGTTTGTGAAGAGTGATTGCATGGACCATAAGGACGTCTGTGCACGAGCCAATAAAACATGCGCACGGCAAGGAGATTATCCCGTGTTAGAAAATTATTGTTCAAACTTCCCATCATAGTGGTGCTCACCTTTGGCCGAGCAGGCAGAGCAGTGAAGTAGCGAAGTGGGAAGTAGAGATATCGAGCGAGGGGCGTGGCAGTTCTGCGAGTCGATCCGTGAGTACACGGCAGGACTCATGATGGGGTACTAGTATCTGAATTATGTAGGCAGTAACAGTAGAAAGCAGCCCCTCTCTGTAAAACATACCCTGCTGCTGAAATAACAAGGAAACTGCTGCGCTAAGTGCAAGTTGGCACTGCTACAAAGGTCCGAAAGAAATAAGGAACGAAAAGATTTAAAAGTCCAATCCATTCGGTTGACCTTAGTACTGGCTTGGACCTTTAAATCTTTCACTTCTTACTGACATCAAGTTATCTGCAATGTCACAATAATAATAAATGAATCTTGTTGAATCATGATAGCATGCCACAAATCAGCTTTGGGACAAGATGGGAATGCAATTGGTTGTTGGTTGTCGAAAGACCTGTCACACACAGTGTTTGCACATCTAATTTCGGGCGTTGTTTCAAGCTATCCGACGAAGGTTTTAGGGAGTAGTGTACAGAACAGCAGGACATACAGGATGATAAATGCGTGAGTATCAGGAAGTCTCTAGCGTTGGTCTAAGCTATAAGATGGGGGTTTAAAAAGCAATGTACAATACAAATGGTAGCGCAGGTTATAAATGAGTGAGTATCAGAGAACTACATACAGGTGTTAGGTAGCCGTGTACAAGGCAGTAGCTCGCACTGGGTTATAGATGGGACAGTATCAGGGAGCCTCTGGTGTTGTTTCAAGCTACATGGGGGGTTAAGAAGCAATGTACAATACAGATGGTAGTGCGGGTGAGTATAAATAGGTGAGTATAAGGGGACTACATACAGGTGTAAGGGAGCCATGTACATTACAGTATTTCGCTCCGGGTTACAAATGGGCGAGTATCAAAGAACTGTATACTGATAAGGACTTGGCCGTGTACACAGAATAAGGGCTATGGATCAGTGTACAAGACAGCAGATCGCACTTGGTTACAAATGGGTGAGTATCAAAGACCTGTATACTGGTAAGGACTTCGCCATGTACACAGAATAAGGACTATGGATCACTGTACAAGACAGCAGGTCGCACTTGGTTACAAATGGGTGAGTATCAAAGACCTGTATACTGGTGAGGACATGGCCGTGTACACGGAAAGTGTACAAGACAGCAGGTCGCAGTGGGCTACAAATGGATGAGTATCAAGGAAAGTTATACAGTACTGGTAAGGACATCGCCGTGTACACGGGGTGGGGGTTATGGATCAGGCAGGATGAGTGACCTGACAGGGCGACTTGTCCTTGTCGTGCAAGAAAGTCTGTCCGGTCCGTTATTAATGGGTTGGGGAGGGCGGGATCCTCTCAGTTCCGACTGGAGACCACAACAAGCTTAAGGACGGAAATGGAAGCTACGCTGATCAATGTTACACACCCGAGGAAGGCGCATCCATTCGTTAATGGTTCGCTACACTTGGATAAAAGTTTAACTGAGTCATGAAATTCAAATGAGACGAAAAGTTTACTTCTAGACGTGAATTGATCGGTCTGGTTTTATCAGCTGCGGTGACGCATCGCTACTCTGAAGAGTGGTGGGTACTGGCTAAAACGTCTAAACCTATACAAGCTATCACAGTCTAGTTGTTTATATCCGAGGTATTCGACGGCTTGTGCCTACCAGGACGTCAGTAGATTGGATTAAAAATTGATATTCAAATCAGCAGATGAAAGTACTGGTTATTAGTATGTAAATCAATCTTTTGCCTACCACTGCGTCACCGTAACATCATCGCGATCGCTCGTATAATAATAGTGGAGCGCATTATCCTTTATCCTTTATCAAGATTTTTGTTTCAAATGTATTTCAACTTTATCACAGGGCAGGACAGGGGTAGCAGGCGATGGCTTTCATCTCGCCCCTGTCCAGATAAACAAAAAGAATAATGAGACACAAAAATTATCTAAAACCACATCAAAACTATTTACCACATTTGTGGAAGGGTCAAGATAGCAGGTGCCTATCACCTTTTCAAGACGTCAAACAGGGGACCGGACTGTAGCGTTTGCCAGCAGAAAGGACCCCTACTCTTTAAAAAATTGTGGCGGGTTCGTTAACGTCGTCGAGGTATGGCTCCCCTAAAAACGGGGCCTCTATTTGAGGTCCTATTCGAGGGACAACTCTAATCTAATCTATTTATCTAGGTAATCATTTACATTTGAGTGAAATGATTTGGCCAAGATATATATCATATATCGGGGTATCCAAATCCAAGATCTCTGGCTTTGGGACCAAAACGCCCTGGCGTTACACCAACCGACCCCACATCTCATTATCTATGGCCTATGTGCTTGGTGGTTTTTGGATTAAAATCGGTGATAAGTCAAATTTTGCCACGCGGAATAGCAGAGAAGAGACTGTATATATAGTATATAACAAAGGTCAGAGCGAGAAGCAACTGTATACAGTGTGTGATAAACGTCAGAGCGAGAAGGACTGCTATCTGGACGGTATCCAGGCTAGTAAAACGGTCGGGGAAGTTCACAAATAGAACAAATCAATGTCAATACCATGAGCGTTGCGAGTGTGAGGAGAGCGGTCTGCGTGCGTGCGGCTTTGGGGTCAAATGACCTACCGTTACGTCAACCGACCCCACATCTCATTATCATTCAACAAAGACATTTGCTTGGTGGGTTTTCGAATAAAATTGGCGTTAACTCAAATCTTGCCACGCAAAGTTGTAAAACGATCGGGCGATTTCACAAATAGAACAACTCAAGGTCATCAGCACGAGTGTGAGGAGAGCGGTCGACGTGCGTGCGGCTTTGGGGTCAAACGCCCTACCGTTGCGCCAACCGACCCCACATCTCATTATCATTCAACAAAGATATTTGCTCGGTGTGTTTTAGCATGAGATCGGTGTTAAGTCAAATTTTGCCACGCAAAGTTGTAAAACGTCCGGGGAAGTTCACAAATAGAACAACTCAAGGTCATCAGCACGAGTGTGAGGAGAGCGGCCGACGTGCTTTGGGGTCAAACGCCCTACCGTTGCGCCAACCGACCCCACATCTCATTATCATTCAACAAAGATATGTATTTAATTGGTGGGTTTTAGCATAAGATCGGTGTTAAGTCAAATTTTGCCACGCAAAGTTGTAAAACGGTTGGGCGAGTTCAGGAATAGAACAACTCAAGGTCATGACCATGAGCGTTGCGAGTGTGAGGAGAGTGTTTGACGTGCGTGTAATTAGGTTTGTGATGATTGTAGCGACATCCGTTACTGATCTGTCAGCATGAAGAGAGGCAGCTAGCCTGGATACCAGACCCCAGCCCGATCTCAAAAATATCTATCGTGTGGGGGTCTGGTCTGATGACTGTTACTGATCTGTCAGCATGACGGGAGTAGCTAGCCTGGATATACCAGACCCCAGCCCGATCTCAAAAATATCTATCGTGTGGGGGTCTGGTCTGATGACTGTTACTGATCTGTCAGCATGACGGGAGGCAGCTAGCCTGGATATACCAGACCTCAGCCCGAACTCAAAAATATCTATCGTGTGGGGGTCTGGTCTGATGACTGTTACTGATCTGTCAGCATGACGGGAGGCAGCTAGCCTTGATATACCAGAGTCCAGCCAGATCTCAAGAATATCTATCGTGTGGGGGTCTGGCCTGATGACTGTAGCGACATCCGTTACTGATCTGTCAGCATGACGGGAGGCAGCTAGCCTGGATATACCAGACCTCAGCCCGAACTCAAAAATATCTATCGTGTTGGGGTCTGGTCTGATGACTGTTACTGATCTGTCAGCATGACGGGAGGCAGCTAGCCTTGATATACCAGAGTCCAGCCAGATCTCAAGAATATCTATCGTGTGGGGGTCTGGCCTGATGACTGTAGCGACATCCGTTACTGATCTGTCAGCATGACGGGAGGCAGCTAGCCTGGATAACAGTCCCCAGCCCGAACTCAAAATATCTATCGTGTTGGGGTCTGGTCTGATGACTGTTACTGATCTGTCAGCATGACGTGAGGCAGCTAGCCTGGATACCAGACCTCAGCCCGATCTCAAAAATATCTATCGTGTGGGGGTCTGGTCTGATGACTGTTACTGATCTGTCAGCATGACGGGAGGCAGCTAGCCTGGATATACCAGACCTCAGCCCGAACTCAAAAATATCTATCGTGTGGGGGTCTGGTCTGATGACTGTTACTGATCTGTCAGCATGACGGGAGGCAGCTAGCCTTGATATACCAGAGTCCAGCCAGATCTCAAGAATATCTATCGTGTGGGGGTCTGGCCTGATGACTGTAGCGACATCCGTTACTGATCTGTCAGCATGACGGGAGGCAGCTAGCCTGGATATACCAGACCTCAGCCCGAACTCAAAAATATCTATCGTGTTGGGGTCTGGTCTGATGACTGTTACTGATCTGTCAGCATGACGGGAGGCAGCTAGCCTTGATATACCAGAGTCCAGCCAGATCTCAAGAATATCTATCGTGTGGGGGTCTGGCCTGATGACTGTAGCGACATCCGTTACTGATCTGTCAGCATGACGGGAGGCAGCTAGCCTGGATAACAGTCCCCAGCCCGAACTCAAAATATCTATCGTGTTGGGGTCTGGTCTGATGACTGTTACTGATCTGTCAGCATGACGTGAGGCAGCTAGCCTGGATACCAGACCTCAGCCCGATCTCAAAAATAGCTATCGTGTGGGGGTCTGGTCTGATGAGTGTTACTGATCTGTCAGTGTGACGAGTAGCAGCAGGGCTCTGGTTACACCACATGGCTGCATCCTGACGCATCCTTAAGGTCACGCTGCACTTGCGTCACGCTTGCGTCACTACGGGGTTCGAAAGATACTAAACGAATCTCAGAAATAAGATAAGAATTTTCTTACTTTTTGCGTATTTTCTCACCTTCTATGTCATACTTTTACGTATTACAAAATATCTAAATTATAAAAAAATCGGAGAAAATAACAAAACAGTGACGCAGTGAACGAACCCCGCAGTGACGCAAGCTTGACGCAAGTGTGGTGAGAGTGCACCTTAAGGATAAACGTTGTATAATTGATTTGCCTTATTTCGTCTTTAGTAAGTTAACTAGCGTTAATACTTGTTGGCCGTTATTATATCATTTGTCTTATTTGATATCGTTATCGATTACTATTATGTTTCATGTATGTACGGGGCGTTCCCTCCAGGGATCTTTGTAAAATGCCAGAAAAGGAAATAAACAAATAAACAAACAAAGCTGTTATTCCAATCACAAAACATCGAACCAACCAATCAACAATTAAACAAACAAACACCGCGCCGACAGAAGTGCTTACCTGTCAGAACGGCGAACAGCAGCACGACTCTTGTTATCCCGGTTGGATACATCTCGCTAACCATGTTATTCCTGTCCGTCAAAAAAAGGGAACAACGCTGAGTCTGGTTCCAGGCTGTGATTCCGGGGAAGATCTAATATCGGGGTGAGTAAAACAATCTCCGGGAAGTCCTTCACTTTGTCCCGAAGAGGAAATGGTACCAAGCCGTTTAAAATAAGCGTTGGGAAGTTTTAAACTTCGTCCGGAAGATGAGACGGAACCATGCAGACTGAAACAATTTCCGTGAAGTCCTTCGCTTCGTCACGACGACAACGAGACCAATCCTTCCTGTGGTATGAATAATTCCTACCGTGTACGAGACAGAGAGAGAACGATGTTTCAGGAGCAGTTGGTCCCGTTACACTGCGGCGTATTTATCACGCTTTACACCGAATTCCACACCAAGTCCCGGGGAAGGAGCGATATCTTCTGGCTGTATGAATAATTCCGACCCGGCCCGACGTTGAAGGATGTCCAAGGTGCTGAAAGGTGGCCGGTTTATCGGCCCGGGGCTCCCACGTGGCGCGAACCGACGCGAGGAAGGCAACAAAACATACCGGGCCGCCCGGCGGTCCATCCGTTAAACCTGTCACTGGTGCTGCGGAGGAAAGGGCGCGGCGCGGACCCCGCCGGAGGGCTGAGCGGAGGTCCGGCGGGAGGGCGGGGGACCCTCGCCGAAGGCAAGATCACACGCGTACGGTGGTGTCGGGAGATCCCTGCGAGAGGACTGGGAGGTCCCGGGAGAAACTTGGTGGTTGGTCTGCATGCGTTATCCACCTTTGGATCAGGTGAATCCGGGGGTGGCGCTGGTCTCTGAAACCACAAGAAGACGGTATCAACCGAATTTCTATTTACATATCGAATACAACACGGGGTTACCCGGTATTCCGTATCGCTTGGGGTACAGCCCGACCGCAGGTAGTATCGCCCGACGGCCAGAGCCGGCACAGCGATATCGAGCGTAAATACGGTCCGGATATGATATAAAGAAAGTTATTTTCTCACTATTCACAACAAGAAGGACAGGCACTACACGTTCACGATCCACACTCATCCATCCGCCTTTGTATAGTGGCGTCCAACTCAAGTTTTAGGTACTGCGATTTTCTTTGCAGTAGTCTGTACGTCGATTAGGATTTGACCATGGTCAATATTGACCGAAGGAGGGCATATACTAGTATATAGCATGTACATCAGATGAGCGACGGCAGCCTACACTGACCCTAGACCCTTTGGTCCAGAGGAAAGATGACTATCTACAGCACCGCATTGGCCGAACACACAGTCCCGGTTGGTATTCTCGCCAACGCTGTCGTAGTACAACCCTGTTACGTCTATTGGTGTGTTTCTGTCTAAAGTCATAAGCAAATACGCAAAAACTACCTCTCAGAGAGGATGAGCCAAACTAACCAAAACGTACATCTGGCACAAACAACACAATGTCACTTCCGATCAAATCATGCGCGCAATGAAGATACCCTATCACATAGAGAGTTTACATGTGCGAATCAAAATGTATGCCAAGAGAATAATCTCAAACAAAACAGAAGAATACAAAGTAAACACGATGATATCACCAGAACAAAGAAAGCGGGAAAGAAATATCCATCCTACTGTAAAGTCTACATCTGCTACTGTTGCCGTTGCTCATCGGAATTCGCCACGGTAGTGGAATATCAAACATCAATACGATATGAATGATAATCTTACCAACGTGCACGGACGATCGGTTGACGTTTTCCGTTGTTGGCATATAGAAAACTCTGGTGTCTTAGCTTACGGGTTCCCACCGTGGCATCAGCGGGAGCATCTGGCACGCGCAGACGGCGGAGAGAGCAGGAGGGCCCGTAGCACACCACCCGCCGCTCGGCAGGGTTCTCGCGGAATGACACGGCGTCCGACCGAGCAGAACCGGCCCATATTTCACAGGATTAGCGCGCGCGCCTGCAGCGGTGATATCACACGTACAGGAAGTTCCTCTCGCGAGAGGATCGTTCCAAGGCCGATCGGGATCGATCATGCTCGCATTGGTCGTCTGGAGAAACGTCAATCATTGATCAGGATCGATGACGCTCCCATTGGTCGTCTGCAGAAATGTCAATCATCTATCAGATCAATCAAGCTCCCATTGGTCGTCTGTGGAAGTGTCAATTATTGATCAGGATAGATCACGCTCCAATTGGTCGTTTGCAGAAATTTCAATTATTGATCGGGATCGATGACACTCCCATTGGTCGTCTGGAGAAGCGTCAATCATTGATTAGAATCGATCTAGTCCACATTGGTCGTCAGCGGAAACTTCAATTATTGATCTCCATTGGTCGTCTGCAGAACCATCAATCATTGATAGATCAATCACGCTCCCATTGGTCGTCTGCAGAAATTTCAATTATTGATCTTGATTAATTATCGATCCAGTCCCCATTGGTCGTCTGCAGAAAATATGAATCATTGATGAAATCGATGACGCTCTCATTGGTTCTCTGCAGAAGCGTTAATCATTGATCAGGAACGATCGCGCTCCCATTAGTCGTCTGCATGCACGTCAATCCTTGATCAGCTGTATTGATGACGTTCTCATTGGTCGTTTGCAGGCACGTCAATCCTTGATCAGCTGTATTGATGACGTTCTCATTGGTCGTCTGCAGGCACGTCAATCAATGATTAGGATCCATCCCGCTCCCATTGGTCGTCTGCAGGCACGTCGATCAAACAGAAGAGAGTAATTGTCACCTCCAGCGGCGAAATAGAGGGAGTAAAGCTTCGGGTCCAAATTGAATCGGAGGTTGGCATCGCGCGGTCCTAATGGAACGGAAAGGATGAGAGTCGTCCAAACGTCCTGTCAATCACTCCGAGCGGCTCCGTCTAATCACGAGTCGGACCGCGAGAACCGCAGAACCAGCGCAGATACAGGGCCGTTAGTGCTGCCATTCCGGTCGGGAATGGCCTCAGTAATTAGCTTTTCAGGCCCTGCTTCTCGAAGAGATAGGCACGGGATGATGGCAGTTTGAGCTGACTGTATCGCCGTCGGATTCCGGAGATCAGGAAAGATTACGTCCGAACCCGCTGGCGGCTCATCACCAAAAGGGCACCCGTTCCCATGAATACATATTTCAGTGGAGAAACATTTTGTCACCCAATCGTTTACAGCGTGATATTGCTAGGCAGCGCCAATAGCTTGCAAACACCCCATCATCGCAAATTGAAGACATAACGTTATTACAGTCCTGATGAGCAACAAGCAGTTTGCTTTATTGCCGCGGGTGCTTGAAAGCACGTGAGAAACTTTAAGTGGCTTTTTGCGTTAGCTGCAATTGACAAGGTCATAATTGTGCCGACAAGGTCAGGTGAAACGTCCGGTGCCGTGGGAGAGAACGTCAGTTGGCTGCTGCCCCTGAACACTCACATCAAGACATCGTAGAATATAAGGCATGACACTTGAAGACAGAAGGAAAATGTCCAGACTTTGTATGATGTACAAAATGACCAATAGACTGGTGGACTGATAAGTATTTAATACCAAGTAAAAAAAAAAAGAACAAGAAACAGTTACGCCGAAGGGCGGTTATACCGGCTATATAGATACAGATGACTTGCAGGGCTCGAAATACCACCTGCATAATGCAGGTTAGTGCAGGTAAAATTGGTGCTGTGCAGGTATTTCTAGCGTCTACTTGCACCTTACCTGTATTGGTCCATGTACTGGGTATATACAGGTTAGTTCAGGTAAAGTTGGAGCTGTGCAGGTATTTCTGGTGTCTACCTGCACCTAACCTGCACTGGTCCATGTACTGGGCTTTATACATAAATGGATTGTTATTAGCTACATTGACTGTTATTACCTATAAGGTATAAAAGGAAAAATAGCAATGGTTCCTGAACAATTCTAGTATGATCCATACCATGATACGTCCCAACTTCAGAGTGGTGCAGGTAAAATTTTGTCTGGTGCAGGTAATGTCTAATGTTACGTGCACCAGTGCAGGTATGCAGAAAAAAGTATTTCGAGCATAACTTGGCAACCCTTGGGCCTGAATCCGCTGAAATATTGCGCAATGGTCCGCGCGGTGTTCATATCAGGGTATGGAATAAGCGACCCTTACACAGGGGCAACCATGCTCGGAATATTCCATAAAAGGCCCCCATTGCCTGGAGACAACGATCGCGCTGGGGCCTCACTACAACATAAATTAGATTCGTATAACCCTTGATTTCATCACAAGGAGAATAATAGATACAAAGAGTCAAATATTAGCTTTTTACAACAAAAAAAGCAGTTAATTAAACAAGAAATCTTTTTAAAAAAGCTGTGCCTTGCCGCGTGGTAGGAATATCGTCAGGAAAAGGTAGGTCGGCACTTCAAGCCCGGCAAGGCAAAATGCTGTGCCTTGGCGTGCAGTAAGGATAATTTGCTTGTCTGCTAAATACGTATTATTAAAATTTTGACACTAGAAACCACGAAAATGAGAAAATCTTACGATTATATTTGAAAGGCAACACTCTGAAAATACAAATGGCATTCTGTGCCCATCATCAACCCAAAATACGATCTTTTTCACGTGTTTACGGTATAGGCCGCATGTAGCCAGTCACAAGTATGCAAATGAGCTAACTATATTTAGTACCATGCAAACACCGCATGTGACCATGTTGGAACACGTTTTCAGCTGTGTTTGCCGACGAATTCCTGCCGTTAGGGAGAATTTGCGGCCTCAAAACTGATATCACAAGTGAAGCGAAGTTATAGTTGTTGTTTTACTTTCATTATTTTGAAAGAACTTTGTAGCGTCATAGCGAGATCAACCGATATGTTTGGATGACATAGCGGCGCGGAAATATATGCTTCGACGGCGTGAATTTTGAGCAAAAATACCGCAGAATTATGGTTAGAAAACCCAAGGAGCTTTTATCCTTGGAAAACCCCACATTTTATTATTTCAGGGGTCCCTGGTCCAATTTAAAAGAAATAATAAGTGTACCGTCCAAAATAAGAACGTAGCGGGTGGATTCTGCGGCTGTAAAAAATAAACGTAACTGTTACCTAAACATGCACTCTTGAAAATGCAGACCAAAAGTCCCAAAGGTGGGTTTTCATGGTTCTGGTCGCATGACGAAAATATTCTTATATCAAATGGATGTTATAAAAAGGTAAAAGGACAATTGAAAAAAAAAAACTTTCTCTAGGCGGGTTCGAACCGGGGTCGGCAGTGTGGCGACTAATCACGCTAACCACTACGCCATGCTAACATTCACAGTACCAACTCGTATTAACAGGTATCCAAATCTAAGGCATAACTTGAATACGTCCGTTCATTCCAAGATTCAAAGATTCTAATGTCTAATCCTCCGAAAAATGTCTAAACAACTGTTACTTATGTGAAAAGTTTGTAATGAGACGAGAGCCTGGCAAAATAATGTCGGGAAAGGCATGTTACAAGCTCTGATTGGCTGGCTGGAATCTCGGTGTGTCAATAGCCTGTTTAGGCTATAGGCACACTCAGTGTGTCAATAGCCACAGCGATATAACAAAATGATCCTAAATATTATCTATTGCGACTTCTCGTGTGACGTTTTGAGCTGGCGCTCTCCTAAACTCACGTTAGCGTTTTGCTGCGGTCTCGGAAGGCCTCTCCAACGTTTTGATGACGTCATGGCTACTTATATATTCACATACAATTTATTAGCCTGATTTGGAAATTGTTTCATCTTTATGAATAGCTAATGCAATTCTTGTTGCGAGATAATGCACTTGATTTTATGTCACTCCAAATGAATTTGGAATTTTACCATACAAACGCTTCATTTATTCAATGTAACCAAATATTAAATGCTTTTAGAACCGACCGCAAACAGAAACAAATACGTAAAATGGACGGTTTAAAATTCAACAGGGATGTACCATTGTCTGCCTGAGCCGTCAAACTTGTCCATGAGAAAGGCGATTTGGAAGGGCCTTTGGAAGGGGCTTTGGAAGGGCTGGGTTAAAAGGTCCGTCCATTGATCCATGGAAAAAAGCTGGCGTAAAGCCTTGCCTGGCGGCAAGGCAAAAAACTAGATAAATTATGATTTTGGAAACGGTTCAGATAGCTCTGTCTTTCGTCAGTGACACTGCCAAATCTGGAAGAAACTAGTTTTTGTACCCTAACTATGAATGCAAAATAGCTGATGACAATTTTAAATTGCCCTATAGGAAACAAGGTATCACAAAGTAAAGTTGAAGACTATTTTGGATTCCAATAGGAAACAGATTTTTGGCGTATTTTTTTACCTGGATGTCTTATCTTCTTCGACGTATTAGCTTTTTATCTATGAATTTCTTGAAGTTTTATATAAGCTTTATATAAGATCGTAGCCTAATCGCAGTGTGGTCGCCATGCGGGTGTAAGGAGGATAGGAGTGAATCCCCGATGATTGGACCCGGATAAATGTCAGCAGTAATGTGTGTGAGTGTGTGTAGTGAATACAACTACAGATCATGAGTACGTAAGGTCCCGAAAGGCGCTTCGTAATCTTACTAGCTTTTTTTTATCTAGTTAATTGTGATCAGTGTATCCAATTAGTTATAATTCATTGCTGGAGTGGTAATTTAGAAGTTATTTTCAACTTTAAATATATGATTCACATTCAACTGACAACGACGACACACCGCCAATAATTTAACACGACTTCTTTAATAAAACGGCCGTATGAACGATCCAAATAAAGACACAGCATTATTCAATAGTTATACTACGTTTTAATAGCTTATTTTTTATATCATATTTTGACCTAAAATAAAAAATATAGTTCCTGTATTCATGCCTGTGTAATATCCTGATTACAGAAGCATTTGTAATTTTGTAGGCACCCCATACCATCCCCACTTCCTATATTACCTGATTGTCATTCTTAACTAGAGCGAGTGCAGGCCCCTGCTTGTCATTAGTATGCGACAACTTGTACAGAACACATACATGTTTTTATGACATTAATAAGCGTAATGCGTCGCTAATTTACTGCCTACATTCCTGTACGTTTTTCATTCCGCGGGCGTCATGAAACCCATCATGTCGCCTGGCGTGACATTTTTAACTAGATAACTAGCCACCGAGACTCATTGGTATGCACAAACCTGTATGCTACATGTTCTTATGGCATTGGGAACTGAAGAAATCAAACCCAGTAGTAGTTACGTACTAGATTTAGTGCCCTATTCTGTACCGCATGTACATATTCCAGTTAATATTTATATGTTAGAATATAGATTATCTACATGTATTTAGACCACATTCATTCATTTCACGTATCTAGTCTTTCTTCACTTGCAATTAGACTCCTGGGCATGAATTTGCAATAAAACAATATTGTATTGTATCGCTAATTCATTGAATGGCTCTCTGTATGTATGTAATTTTGTGGGCCTGAAGAAAAACAGCTGGGCTCCCCGCTTAATGTTGTAGTTGACTTCTTAAAACTTACCATTATCAATATGTGTAAACGTGAAGACTACATGTTTTTACGACTAGAATAACTGTAATATTACGTAGTCATTTCATGCATTTCGATATGTTTGTCATTTTGCAGACGTCCCCAAATGCAAATGTGTCGCCTGGTCAATTTGGACGCTATATCGCTACGAATTCATAGTGCACATTTATGTACATGTATGCCATTTTAATCGATTTACGACAAGCAGACTAGCTGACTGGTTAACGTTGTAGTTGACATTTGTAACTAGATAACTAGCTATCGCAGCTTAAACGTATGTACAAACCAGGTACAGTACTTTTTATGACTAACATAACTATATTGTGGCGCTTATTTATTATACACATTTACGAATTGTCATTTTCATCAGCCTTGCTGACTGGTTAACATTGCAGTTGACAATTTTTACCAGATAACTGGCTACTACGTCTTAACTTTATACCCAGAACTGTGCACATATACTTGTACGGAATATATCTCAAAGATATAAATGACTGTATTGCATCGCTAATCTGTTATAGATATTTCTCTATGTATGTAGGCGTCTCAAACATCACCCTGTTTAATGTTGCAGTTGACAATTTTAACTAGATAACTACTAAGCCACTATAACTTATCTGTATGTGCAAACATGTACTGAGTTTACGGTACATGCTCTGGTGGCCTAAATTATTATATTGTGCCGCCAATTTATTGTATAGAATTCAGTTCATTTGTCATTCCACTGGCATCGTGACAAGCAGGTGTGTTACATACTTAATGTTGCAGTTGACATTTTTAACTAGATAACTAGCGAACACAGCTTATCACTGTGGACAAACCTGTACAGTATATGCCTTTATGACTTGCATAACTATATTGTATCGCTGATTTGTTGCACTCATTAAATTTGTATGCATGTAATTTTGTGGGCTTCACAATCGTCAGTCTGACTGGTGAACACAATTGACATTGTTTTTAACTAGATAACTAGTAACTAAGGCTTATCCGTATGCGCAAACCTGTACAGAACATATTTCAAAGACATAAATGACTGTATTACATCCCTAAACTACTGTACAGCATTTATGCATGTATTTAAATTTACGGGCGTCAGAAGCATCAGCCTTGCTGCCTGTTTAATGTTGTAGTTGACATTCTAACTAGATATCTAGCCACTAAGGCCTGTCTGAATACGCATAACAGTGCATTACAATTTCATACACATAAATGACTGTATTTCATCCCTAAACTATCGTACATATTTTTGCATGCGTATATCTAATTTTGCGGGCATCAGAAGCATCAGCCTTGCTGCGCTTGTGTAATGTTGTAGTTGACATTTCTAACGAGATTATTACTTCAGCACACGCCCGCCCCATCAGCATGCGCGAGGGTTGTTGCCCCCGCGGCGACTCGCTCACCCACAGAGCTCATTACCACAAGTGCCTCCGGAGGGTTACTGCGGTATTTATGGGGAAATATAAATGCGCGTAAATAGTTGAAATTATCCTGCCGGGTCTGAGTGCAGGAGTTAAGTGCAGTCAACTAAACTCGGACAGCTGATCTGTGTGCAATAACGCCCCCAGGCGGAGAACTGTGCGCGAGATTGAGACTAACCGGTAGATGTACGTTTACATACTGACCGCTACGTTTATGAAGGTTGCACATGCAGGTAAACGATGCCTGCCTACCTAAGGCTTAGGTCCCATTTCCAAACCGGGGCCCGGCCGAGATGTTTGCGGAAATGAAAGATAAAAGTTTTCACCAAGGAATATACACAAATTGTTCTCATGACAAATTTTGTTTACGTGTGTTTTGTTGCGTTTTATATTGGGACCTGTGCATAAGCTCTTATACCAGGGACTGGCCCCTTGCTCCTTTCCGTCAAGAATCTCCACGTTGCACTGTCCTTTGCACTTGTTTCCGCAGACTTAAGACTCATTCCAGTTTTTTTGGCAATTTAGCCTTCCGCGCTTCGGGAGTGGCCTTTGGTTTTGAAACTCCTGGTAGTAGGCTTTGTGGACTGGTCAATGTACTTACTAATAGGTAAACGATATTCAGATGCAATTCAATCTTTACAATGACAATGACAATGACAATGAAGTTTATTGCATATTCATGCCCTCCTAGGGCTAAATGCAGTAAGTCGCATACAAAGAGTCTGATAAATAAGCTATTCTATGTTCTACTAATTACTAATTACAACTGGATAGAAACGGGGATTTACTTCTCAGAGTCATATAGAAACCTACCTAAACATGATTTACATATGGGTGACATTTACATACGATCCTTACATGTTCAACTGTTTTCTAGTTAGCTGTACTTGTATTGAATTGTTTCTACCAGTTCATTCTAGTGACACTCAGGAAGAGTGAAGGATGTCTCTCGAAACACCCGTAAGTAAATATCCGTAACCAGTTGTAGAGATTGAATTGTATTTTAACATACTGACTGAAATATTATGAGCATATAATATATATTAAGTATTGTAGCGCAAGTAATCGGCATTGCGTTAGGCTCAGGTCCAAGAGGTCCCGAGTTCGAATCCTGCCATGTCACCAATCTTGGGCACTCAGGAAAGGCACTTTGCAAAACGTTCACTCAGGTGAAAATCAGAACCTAGCTTCGGCTGGGACAGCCCCTTGGATAAAGAGATCACTTTCAAATTCTAACTTGTTGTAAAACCCGTGTATCCTACTTTGCTCAAGCTATCAACTTTTTCCTCTTCAAAACAGTAAGAAGGATATTCATGTAGCCCCGGAGAGAGAAAACCCCACAGGTCGACCCCTGAACCATCAGACTCCTCCAACACACGTGCACCGTTAAATGAAAGTAAGTCTCGTATCGACGTCTTAAAAGCTGGATTAAAACCTTCGAGACTCTCCTGAAAGGAAGTAACGGTCTGAGTGAGCGGAGAGAGAGGCCAAACATCCATCAGTCTGGCCAGACCAACCATTGAATACCCCTGTGTAAGCTGTACCTGGTCAGTCAACCGCAGCAAAAGCTATTCAATTAGTCACAGAAAGAGGCCAGTGGCAGAAGCGAACTAGAAAACAACGAGCAAGCTCTCGGTGTATCAAACTGTCACCAAAGTAGCCCAACTTAATCAGGAAAAAATGATTTCATGCCTTGCCTATTCAATGGAACGCTGCGAAAACTATGCAATCAGTCGGAGTAATAGTTAACCATCAGAAGTGATAGGGAAACAATAAAAGTTGCATCTATCGTCTAAATAATCGCTTGGCCTAGTAAAAAGCTGCTACGAGGACTACAGGTCTGTGAGTTTACCCTGGCAAATCATTCAGAACCAAAACTGTTAAACCAGTCACGGAGAGAGTCATAGTCGAATTGAGACAGTAGCATGTCGGTAGACCACGGGAAAACAGATAGTTCTGAGCTGCAAGAGTCATCACCGAATTGTATGGCCCGACCCGAACAGCAAAGATTCACTGCCATAAACCACAGAGAACTTACTTTACTTTGGTAAGGAGCAGAGAGTGAGTGACCACAGAGAAGTGAGTTTATTACCACGCACAACGAATTGGAGCTAAAATCATTCAACCAGCCACAGAGCTAAAATCATTCAACCAGTCACAGAGAGTTGAGTTACATGTACAGGAAAACAGATAATTCTGAGCTGCGAGAGTCTATCAGCAGAGCGCAACGGCCATGGACCACAGAACAGGCATCAGGTCCAAACCCAGCCAACCATACTACACAATATAGAGTGAGCGGTAAGTGGTTACATCTACTGCGACAGGAGACGGCGGAAAACAAATAACCCTGTGTAAATCAGAGTATTTCTGCGGTCCTCAGGAGTCAGTAGGCCCTGCTCAACAACCCGGAGTTACCCGATGTTAATGGCCAGAGTAAGACGCAGCGGGCCAGGTGTGTTACAGGGGGGACGGAAGTAAATGTATCACTGACGAGCTGTGGGGGTTACCGAAGTGGCACTGCAAGATCAGCGACTTGTGCTAATGAACAAACACTTCAGGGGCCAACGGCCTTCGTCCTAGAACAATGTAGCAGTAGTCCACTGCTTTCTGCTGTTGCGATGGTCCCTGCGGTGGGGTGCTGCAAACAGTCTTTCTTCAAATCTCCACATTTCGTATTGTTCATTGCGAACTTCCTCAGCTCCCATTTTTTCGGACCTGGCTAAAAGTTTGGCTTTCCAGGGTACGAAAGTCATCTTATGCTGGAATGTGATGCGATCAGAGCTAGAATTGGACGGATTCCTGGCTGATCCCCACCTAGCAAACTAGAACTAGAACTGCACGGATTTCGGGCTGGAGCGAGGTCTTGAGCAAACTCATGTGAAGGTCCTTGATGCGCTCGGGGGCTAAAGGCACGATCTCCGCGTGCGCCGTCAGGATGGAAAGGAAATGTTTCCACTAATGGAACAAACGAACCGACATCCGCCTCCATTAGCCAAAAACATTTGCGTTCCCCTGCGCTCGTTTTGTTAGCCCTTGTTTGCGTTATGTGGCCGTCGGGAGCCCGCTAAGTGGGCCGTAAAATCCGCGGGCCTTAATCTAATGGCTGTGATGAGGGGAAGAGCGTTCGGCCATAAAACCGCGGCGCGGGGGGATCCGCTGGAGTGGCGGCGAGCTCAACAACTTCCTCAGTTTATATAAGGACTGCTAAGGTTTAAAAGACGACGTGCATGAGTGAAAGTTGTTTCTTTTGTCTCTTTCCTACTTTGTGGAGTGATCTTTTTCATTCTCTTAGGTTATCATCTTAGGCATTCTAAAGATTCTATTGGTTGTTAACGTTGTTCGTCTGAGAATGTTGTTTTGCCAACTGAAGTGATGAGATTTGCAATTTGGGACATTAACAAAACACATCCAGGAATAAGCTTATGTGGATGACTGTCACTTTATTCATTGTGCATAAAGTATACAAGTTAAGCCGTTATCTCTTTTTGATACTGCCGTACTTTGGAGGCGTCGCTGTGGTGGAAAGGAGTCCCCCCAAATTAAAACCAGCCCCGATAGTTGTCAGACTACAACGGACGCTAATCCTCTGGCATGTTATCTGTTTAGTTTTCAAATGTCTAGTATTTTTCTAGCGACATGTATGTGGAGCTAGAAAAGGCTATCACACCGCGCCACGTCCAGCTACCCCTCTGGCATGTTATCTGTCGAGTTGTCAAATTTCTTGTATTTTTCCAGGAACATGTATGTGGAGCTAGAAAAGGCTATCATACAGCACCACGTCCAGCTACCCCTCTGGCATGTTATCTGTCGAGTTGTCAAATTTCTTGTATTTTTCCAGGAACATGTATGTGGAGCTAGAAAAGGCTATCATACAGCACCACGTCCAGCTACCCCTCTGGCAGGTTATGTGTTTAGTTGTCAAATTTCTGGTATTTTCCAAGTGGTACGTTAGAAGAGGCTATCACACCGCGCCGCGTCCCAAGCAGGCCGGATATTGACCTGGTGTCTATGAGGACTTACCCGGAAATCCCACCCATTACGGAGACAAGCTTTCTCAATTTAAGGGTTCGTTTAAGTGCAGTAGGTTCGAGGTCTCCCGGAAGTCAGGGTCATTGCCATGTTAAGGCGCTTCTTTCCTGAACACCATCGAAAATTGCAATAGCATTTTGGTTTGAGTTGCTTTCATCCTCACCGCTTCAATGGATGGTTACAATAAAAGGCATCAGATACACAAACGGCAACAGTTTTCTCGCTAAACCAACCCTTAGTCTCTGTATCTGTATCTTTATTGCCGTTATGAGGCGCCTTCTTCCTGAACACCATCGAAAATTGCAATAGCATTTTGGTTTGAGTTGCTTTCATCCTCACCGCTTCAATGGATGGTTACAATAACGGGCATCAGATACACAAACGGCAACAGACTTCTCGCTAAAACAACCCTTAGTCTCTGTATCTGTATCTTTATTGCCGTTATAAGGCGGGTTTTTTTCCTGAACACCACCGAAAATTGCAATAGCCTTTTTGTTGGACTTGCCTTCATCCTCAGCGATTCAATGGATGGTTACAATAACAGGCATCAGATACACAAACGGCAACAGTCTTCTGCCTAAACCACCCCTCAGGTCTCTGTATCTGTATCTATAGAGCAATAGAGCGCCGCCCTTCGGCCTAACACACTCGCTTCACAGGCACGCGGCGCAGCAGCAGCAGCTAGTTATATCACTCTGCGACCCGCCACACCTAACTTATGCACATCTATCTGCAAGCGTTCTTTAAAACTATCCAGAGAAGATGCCCCTACTGTACTTGGAGATAACAATTCTGCAAACTGTTTCCTCTCACTAACACAATGTCTAAACCCTGGATGTGCATCACCAGCGACGATGACGTCAATGCCGTCTTAGTTGAGACTTCAACCCAAAAGCTGTTTCACAGACGCAGGCGTCCACACACCAGTGGGTATGCGATTGTAGTGCTAGGGTCGGGTAGGGCTTAATCTCCAAGCAGATCATATGTAAGCATAAGATAGTACTAAAAGCTGGCAAGGGAGAGAAGCCGGCCTAGGAGTGTGTGCGACGCCACACTCCAGTCCAAGGCCGGCTACCGTACGATCTGCTTGGGGATCAGGGTAGGATGTGGCCTGTCTTCTTTCCGTTCACAATTTCATAATATACAGTCAAAACACGAACATCCTCCATTTCCTGAACATTTCGTCGTCCATTAATCTCAAACATACAGTTCACTGCTGTCGCCCCCTCCATGTCAATGGTTAAAGTGCTCTTTATCGTGGGCAGGGCATGTACCACTAGTCTCTACCAGCCTCCCGCCTGGCTGAATAGTAATAGGGGACTTGGCCAAGTTAGGAAAAAGCTTAGTGGGAGTTAATTGGCCTAGAAGTGAACTCATCGACCGGCTGCAAACGACTGACTGCAAAGGACTGACTGCAAACGAATGGCTGAAATCACATGTCAAATTATTTGTCCCTATTTAGCCAAATTCTTTTTTCATCCAGCTAAAGCCCCGGTCACAAGAATCGTACGATTACTGCGATGGAGGTTTTATGCGTGGTATAAGCGCAGTACGTCGTCAGTCGGGGAAGAATCGGAAGCAATGGTTTAAACATATATTGAAGTCGTGGTCACAAGGATCGTAGTGCATCGTACGATGAGTTCATAAGAGCATACCTGCGTCAATCGCAGGTGAATCATAGTAAATCGGGGAGCCTCCTATGACGAAAATAGAGCTAAAATAGATTTTGAACATGTTCAGAGTTTCTCCATCGTCGTACGATTTTCATTAATTATTGCCCCCATATCAGACTTCATTAAGGCCATTTTTTTACTGATGAAGTTAAAGATTCAGACATTTTTAGCATGTGGTCATGGTTTCAGTTTCCCCTGATATTGTCGATGTTGACGAAAGAGGAAACTTTATCAGTTGCAACTGTTCACTGTAGCAACCCGAGAACATGCGCCCGTAGAAGAGCCTGCATTCAAGGCGATGTTTACCACGTGGCAGATCCAGTATCACGCACAGGTGATGCATGCATTTGTTTGATGGCTGCATACTCGTGGGTTCATAATTAGATCAGATCTCATCTCTAGCCTGTCTCTGGTCAGTTTACCATAACCGTAACCATGGGGACAACTCGAACAGAAAAGAAGGCTCATGATATAATGCTTATGATATGATTTTTGTCTGATGGCATTTTTTATTGATAGCTTATCATAAAAAAGCAAAATATGATTTTCGAAAAAGCCTGACTCGTAGAGCCGGCAATTGCGCAAGAAGACCGATATAACCATGCTAGTACTTGATTTGAACCTATGTTTGTAAGACTCATGTTGTTATGGTTTCGTTTGATTTTTTTTCAGTAAAAGACACCATATGAAAGTATTCAACATCTAGGTTCACATTTGGTTGGTTAAAGAAGCACAAAAGCGGTCAGACGGCTATTCAGAAGATCTTCAAGTGAAAAATCGTACGACGCTGGAAAAAATTTGAACATTATCCGATGCTCTGCGATGGCTGATTTTGGTTACGATTTAGTTGCGATTCACTGTGATCATCGTGCGATGTGCGGAATATGCCATCGTAAGGACGTCGTACGATTCTTGTGACCGGGGCTTTACACGTCTGCTTTATAATTAGACTAATGTACCACCTTTAACTACCGAAAACGTAACAATGGCGCCTGCTGCATCGTAATGCGTTTTCAGGATTATTCTTTTGTATACAAAGTTCCAGGGGCCCGCTAGACCTCTGCACTTTTTTGAGGGTTTTGATAATTTTCGAGCCACACTTATGTATTCACTAGATTTTCGTGATGCTTTTGTAATCTAGTAAGAGCTGAATGTTATAAGATATGCTACCATTTTGATCCTACACACTCCACTCTGTCTTGCGATAGATTGGAACTTCGAATTCTTGAGAGCCTGATGTAACCTCTCCGTAGGTGAACTGAACACTTTCTCTGCAACGATTTGGTCCCACAAAGTTCGTCTGTGTTCATATCCATTTGACTGGTGCATTGATGCCTTTTCATAGCGAAGAACAAAGACAAATAGAGGGATTTACTATGCAGCCCGCTCGCTCTGAAACATTAGCAGCTCCAACCCAGGGCTCATCAGATCGATCGGAGCGCCATACTTCGGGGACAATGGTCACAGCGTTGGGTCAAACGGCAGGCCGCTCGGGATCTGGCGGTCACACGGGCCGCAACATAATGAGGTCCTGGGCGTTTGGGGCTAGTCGGCCAGAAAGGAACATGATGGAACATGAGACCTGTTTCTCAATGTGTTTTTTTATTTCACAATACAAAATTTACTGAAGCAACTGGATACATTTTGCAAATGGCCAGACTCAGACGTTTTGTCAGTGACCTCATTTGTACAGGTAAATCAAACTATTTCTGGAGTTTCAGTTCGCCATTTTTTCTGGAAGTCTGTGTCAGTTCGTGACCTCCGCTATTCTTGGAACTTGGTTTCAGGTCGCGATTTCCACTATTCCCGAAAGTAAGTTTCAGTCCCTGTTAAGTGAATTTCAGTTCATGATCTGCCACTTTTCGCGGAAGTGCGTTGTTCCTAGAATGTGAGTCTTGGTGGTGATCTCATCTAGAGTCATACATCGGGGACAATGGTCACAGCGCCAGGTCAAACGGCAGGGCTCTCGGGATCTGGCGGTCACACGGGCCGCAGCATAATGAGGTCCTGGGCGTTTGGGGCTAGTCGGCCAGAAAGGAACATGAGACCTGTTTCTCAATGTGCTTTTCTATTTCACAATACAAGATTCACTGAAGCAACTGGATATATTTTGCAAATGGCCAGACTCAGACGTTTCGTCAGTGACCTCTTTGTACAGGCGTAAATCACGGCTATTCCTGGAGTTCCAGTTCGCCATTTTTTCTGGAAGTCTGTTTCACTTCGTGACCACCGCTATTCTTGGAACTTCTCGGTTTCAGGTCGCGATTTCCACTATTCCCGAAAGTAAGTTTCAGTCCCTAGGCCTGTTAAGTGAATTTCAGTTCATGATCTGCCACTTTTCGTGGAAGTGCGGTTCAGTCCGTTGTTCCTGGAATGTGAGTCTTGGTGGTGATCTCATCTATAGCCATTCTTCGGGGACAGTGGTCACAGCGTCAGGTCAAACGGCAGGCCGCTCGGGATCTGGCGGTCACACAGGCCGCAACATAATGAGGTCCTGGGCGTTTAAGGCTAGTCGACCAGAAAGGAACATGATGGAACATCAGACCTGTTTCTCAATGTGTTTTTCTATTTCACAATACAAAATTTACTGAAGCAACTGGACACATTTTGCAAATGGCCAGACTCAGACGTTTCGTCAGTGACCTCTTTGTACAGGTAAATCACAGAGCTATTTTTGGAGATTCAGTTCGCCATTTTTTCTGGAAGTCTGTGTCAGTTTGTCACGGACCTCAAACATGGTAGATTAAGAAGATGAAGTACACTTCATTGTTGATTGCGATATGTATGCAAATGATAGAAATAATCTATTTAGTTATATAGAAAGTAGATTCCCTCATTTTAGACACATGAGTAGCACTGACAAGTTTATATTTCTCATGCGTTTCGACAAACCGACAATAGCAAAATCCATAGTCCTACATTTTCACTATTACCAAGAAGCCGAACTTTTGTGTTAGACTAGATTTGTGATACTTTTATATGTATATATCATGACTTGTTGTGACCTGTACTTAGCTCGGTTGGGCAAAATTGGACAATAAAGGTCTTCATTCATTATTGGAACTTGGTTTCAGGTCGCGATTTCCACTATTCCCGAAAGTAAGTTTCAGTCCCTGTTAAGTGAATTAACTAGTAATCTAGTGAGAGCGTTCATGATCTGATCTGCCACTTTTCGCGGAAGTGCGTTGTTCCTAGAATGTGAGTCTTGGTGGTAATACATCTAGAGTCATACTAAGTTCGGGGACAACGGTCACAGCGTCGGGTCAAACGGCAGGGCGCTTGGGATCTGGCGGTGACACGGGCCGCAACATAATGAGGTCCTGGGCGTTGGGGAGGGGTAGTTCATGGAAAGAGTGGAACATAAAAGTGATTACCTTCATGAAAAATTGAGGTTTTGCTTCATGCAACTAAGTAATATAGACAAATTTACATTCCTTATGAATTTAGACAAACCTTTACTTGTAAAGCATATCTGTTTTTATATTTTCAATATCGCAAAGAAACGAGAAGAAGTCGAATTCACGTAGTAGAATACGATTCTTGAGTATTGTAGATTTATTGTACATATTCCGTGTATATCTTGTTGCTACCTATACTCAACCCAGTGGGTATGTATGTACAATAAAGGTCTTCATTCATTCATTGTTTTGGGTGTGTCTTATGAGTGTGTGTGTCTGTAAACTCTATATGACATTTTCGGCTGTAAAACACCTGGTGTTTAGGCATCGGCCGATGTTCGCGAGTCACCGGGCACCGTTAGATATCATATGGCCGACTTTTAATTCCAAAATACGCGCGACACTGTCGGCCAGAAAGGAAACAATTATGAAACTTGTTTACGATGTTTTTTTATTTTTTATTTCACAATACAAGATTTTCTTAAGCAACTGGATACGTTTTACGGTCAGACGTTTCGTCAGTGACTGACCATCTTGCCGTTCAGAAGTCTATCTGTACCTGTACAGCCGGTGTAACCGCCGTTCGGTGTAACACATCAGCTGAGTAACTTTTGTACCATGCATCACCTGGATGTCTAACCTTAATCAATTTATTGTATTTCGCTTCTTACTTGTATTTCAGCTGTTACTTTCTGGGACATGGATTCGGATCTTATCCTGTAGGTAGTAAGTATTGGATTACGTGGTAAGCAATCAAGCTTGTAAATAAGTCTTTAAAACTGTTCCTTGCAAATGTGAACTTTTTGTTGGGCTATATCTTACTCGCCGTATCTCACCACATGGAGCTAACGCGGCCCTCCATCAATAAAACGTATTGGGTTAAATATTCAGAAAACAAGCAGCAACCCGATTGCTCCGGACGGCAGTTCCATCAACTGTCCTTCCCATCAACTCACACATTCATCACCAGGGACCTTAAACCGGCCGAAACTGGAGTTACTTTCCAAGTGGTCAAAGAGGCCACTGCAGATTACCTTTCTAGTAAATTCTACAGGCTTTCGCGAAACTACATTTTTTTGAAACTACCCTTTCAATAACTCAAACAAGGAAAAAGATGAACCCATTGTAAGTCATCTTGCAACATTGGCGGGAGTTACCTGAAGAAGAATTGATCCCATTGCTTGTAATCTCAGCTATCATTTGATACTATTAGAAAAGTCGGCCAGTTCGACTTTAAAGAATGGTTTTGTACCCCTTCGACTGCCAAATCTCGAATTTGATATCTTTATCTGGTCTGGTGCGGAGAAAAGTAAGAAATGCATAGAAGAAAAAAAAGCAGAGTGTCATTTTTCTTCCGTCTAAGTGAAGCCTACGCCAATCACTCACCAGTACATGTACATGTACATGTAGAAAGATTTAGAAACCTTTTGTCCACCAATTTCGCCGATAGAAGATTCAGCCCGAGTGTCGCCATGAATAGCCTTATTGCAATTTCGAATTCAAGAAAATAACTAGCTTCATCTGAATAGCCCGTGATCAAATCAAATCAGAACAATGTATTTTACACCCCTTAAAAAACTCAAAATCTCAATAAAGTTCCCCTCTATCATGCAAAGCTGAGGCTAATCCCATGGAAGTTTCATCAACAAGATACCAAAGAATTTTCATCAGAAGCTACTTGCTTATTCCTAATGTTAAGGAGAAGGAAGGAGACCAACGAAATAAACGATTCACACTCCAAACTAGCGAGCAAAGTTGGAAAGATGACCTCATTTGTACAGATAAATCACAGCTATTTCTGGAGTTTCAGTTCGCCATTATTCCTGGAAATCTGTTTCAGTTCGTGACCTCCGCTATTCTTGGAACTGGCTTTCAGTTCGAGATCTCCGCTATTCATGAAAGTAAGTTTCAGTTCACGATCTGCCACTTTTTATGGACGTGAAGTTCACTTCGAGATCTCTACCCTTACCAGAACTGACATTGTATTCTCGCATTTAGTTTCATTTCTTCTCTATTCCTGTAACTAGTGGTGAAGTTTCAGTTCGCGTCTCTGCAATTTCTGGAAGTCAGTTTTATTTCATTTGGATTTGGACTGATAAGGACAATCAGGCACTGCACTCAAGTAAGTAACAGTGCCACATACATCGTACAGACAGAAGGTAAATGTAGTCTTTTCTTTTATGTCCCCGACGAAAGTCAGGTACCCAATTTTACACCTGAGTGAAGTGAGCTAAGTCGTGTGAAGTGCCTTTCCCTACAAGGACACAACGTCGGGGGCACAGTATCGAACTCGGGACCTATAAATCCGAGCCGAACGCTCTACCAGTTACGCCATACACGGTGCCACTGAGTTTCAGTTTGAGCTATTCTTCAGCAGTTCCTGTAACTGATTTCGCTATCTCCCGCATTCCTAGATCCTGACAGCATTCAGTTTCATTTCTTCTCTATTCCTGTAACTAATGATTTAGTTTCTGTTCGCGTCTCTGCAATTTCTGGAGGTCGCAGTTTCAGGTCGCGGTCTCTGCTATTGACTCGAGCTTCAGTTCATTATCCCTGTGAAGTGAACTTAAGTTTATGATCTCAAAATTTTGTAGAAGTGAGGTTCAGTTCGGGATCTCAACTGTTCCTAGTTTCGGTTCTTCTCTTAATTATATAGTCCTGATGATGAAGTTTCAGTTTGTTCCTCACCCATTGATAGTGTGTTTCAGGTCGAGAGCTTCTCTGTTCCTTTAACTGAGTTCCGACTCGCTATCTCCCGAATTCCTGGCAGGTCGTTAGCGATGACTGTGAGAAATGCCTTTCCCAGGGGCACAACATCGGGGACACCACGGGAATCGAACTTGGGACCTATAGATTGCTCTACCAGTTACGGCACACACGACGCCACTGAGTTTCAGTTCCTGTAACTGTGTTCCGGCTCGCTATCTCCCGCATTCCTGGCAGGTCGTTAGCAGTGACGAATGGCGGCGTCAGGCCACGTTAGGCACAGCAATGGGGGAACACAAAACTGGGGAACGTGAAATTGGGCCATCATTGTCCAGGAAAAACTTAATAATAGAAACAATATGCTATGTGGAACAGTCCATTTTAACAACGTGGGGGATAAGGCTAACCTGGGTATACCATCCAGAAAGTTAAGTTCCCTCTGGCGTTAATTATATATACTATATAATATAATATCGGGTGTATTTTGCAGCCAGTAGGTACCCAAAGTGTGGGTAATGAGGCTGTTTTAACGTGGTCTAGGCACCTCCTCGAGCACGGGACCCCCGTTTTACGTCCCTCCCGGAAGACGATTTCGTGGAAAGTTTCGTGAGGCTACAACAACCCGGACGTCCTTGGTTGGTCCCCCATCCATGTTATACACTATATACATTCACTTCTCGCGCTGACACTTATCAAACACTATAACTACTACTACTTTTCTACGTAGGGGCGAACTATTAACCGGATGGTACAAAGGCTAGGATAAGGGTGCCTTCTTCAACACCTGAACAAGTGAAACAGCTGAAACATATTTTTCTAATCCTTTATTGTTTTACATAAACATCAATGATATCAACGAAACTAACATATGGATGGATGCATGGATGGATGCATATATAATAATATTCTTACCATTTCAAAATTTCAACTGCTTTAATAATTGCAAACAATAAATTTTACTTTGTGACTCACAGAATATACCATTCGAAATTCGGCCTAAATTTGAAATGTACAGTCACCTTTTGCGAATTCGATAAAATAACTCAAACAGTATATATATGTAATAATATCAAACATCAATTTTTTTCTATTGTACACGATATGATATGTTGGAGAAAGTTGCGTTGGTCCTTCGAGTTTCCATAAAATAGTTCTTGATTATTTGTTACATTAAAATATGTTTCCTTTATAAAGGCACATTTAGCAGCGGTTTTGATGCAGCATTTTGGACTTTTTGTTACTTTACCAAAATTATCTCATTCTATAGCTGTTCTTTGAAAATAAATTGCAAGGATACCGTGCCGATCCTTAGTTCAATCCTACTGTAGTTAGCACAATTTTGGTCACATTTCTTTAATCTATACCACTGGACCTATTACATTACCAGCTTCAATAAAAACATTGACTGGCCAAAGGCATACTTTGCAGCTTTTTCCAAGTGAATTTCAATAAAATAAGATATTTCAAGTGCTTAAACTATTTCATATTTCATGGCTTATTCAAAAACATTTACAAGTCTAAGAGGAAGAACACGTGTAGTGAGGTTGTTCTCACTGCTACCTAACCCTATAATTTATTTGGTGTCAAGCAGTTACGTAAGCAAGTTGAGGGTTTTGTTGAAAAGACTGTGTTAATCACCATGAGTTTGCACTGCACCGTACACTCCATTGGAAGTTGCGAGCTTCTTCTGCAACATAATAAACAAGGGAACAAGCAAAGTAAGGCACTGACACCACACTTAAGCATGCAGGCTGACTGCAAGAGACTACAGAGAGCAGACCTCAAAGATAGAAGAAGAATAGGACTGCTGCAGTCAGAAAGAAAACTACAGACGCTAGGGAAGCTCACAATGAACAGGAGAAAGTGGAGAGATTTGGAGGCAGACTGATTGCAGCTGCAGGGTGTCCAGACCACTGCAGCATCAGAACACAGTGGAATACCACAGTGTTAATAACTACTATTAAAAGCTGACTGTGATAGTGACAGTTTGTACAAAATAAACACCTTTGAAGGAGTTTGTTACTTGATATGCTGGTACATTGAGTTCAAGGAGAGTGGAAAATAAATGCTGCAGATCAAAAATGTTTGAATGCCCTCCAAACCAGATGCTTGAGAATGATGTTGGCTATCACACACAGAGGCTGTGTCCAATGAAGAATGCTAGAGATGATAAGAGAAAGAAGACAGTAGATGGGACACTTGAAGAGAACAAGAGAATGTAGAACAGCTGGAAAGATACTTGATTAAAAAGCACATGAGGAGAAGAGAAGGAAAGGAAGACAAAGGCTGACATGGTAATCCAATGATGAAGATCCTCAAGCAATGAGGAGCTCCTGACACCGGGGGAAGAGGGATGAGCAAACATATATACATTGGAGGCAAAGCACTGCCCGATAGGACACAGGAGGGGGGAAGGGAAGGAGTAACATAATGTTTACAAGACTGAGAGTAAAGCATGCAAGCACCTGTTGCCAGATGCATCAAGCAGCCATTTGGCAATTCTCATTGCAACTTCCCATTGGTCCATGCTGATTCAAGCAGCAGTTGCATCATTTTCCAAATCAGGTTGAGGCACCACTGTGAACAAGAAGTAATCTACTCATGCAGCATCTCATTTGCAGGTTTTTCTACAATAACTGAATCTAAAATTAATTGACTTTTGATCGTCCACATCATGCATTCTGTCCATTCTGGTTGGTCGAGGTCAGAGATCAAAGTTCATCACAGGAAGGACAGTGCTATTTTTCATAAGGTTACACTATTTTTGCAGGTTTTATGCTATTTTGACTTTTGACCTGCCCTGTCAAGTATTCTGTGCATTCTGATTGGTTGCAGTCAGAGATCAGGGGTCATGTCAAAGGTCATCTCAAGAGAGGAGTGGAATCCACCGTTTCAGAGCTGGAGCTTCTGTGCTCGCGTTGCCGGGTGTGGTTGGCCTGTTGCCGTGCGAGGGAGAGACTCTCCTGTTTGCGTAGGTGTTCTGAGCTGTGCCACATGCCGTAACCGAAGTAAATCACGAACCCTGAGGTCACAAACAGTCTTTTGTTATAACAAACTTCAGCAACCATCTGTTACAACTCACTTCTTTCAACATACATCTGGTTAAAACAACAATTGAGGGACCCTGAGGTTAACTAACAGTCAGTAAACAAGCTTTTATTACAACAAACTTCTTCCACAACAAACTTCTTTCACAACAAACTTCTTTTGCAACAAACTTCTTTTGCAACAAACTTCTTTCACAACAAACTTCTTTTACATAAACCTTTGTTACAGCAAAGTTCTTTCACAATAAACTACAACAAATTTCTTTCACAACAAACTTTAGCTTCTGTTACATAACCACAGATTTAGATTACCATACAAAATTTGGTTCCAACAATCTTTGGTTACAACAAACTTAAGTTACAACCAAAAATTCTCACAACAGACTGATGCAAGGAACAGCTGGTTCGGCATGACTTACCCACAGCCATCCAGACAGCGAAGCGGATCCACGTGGGTGCCGACAGTTTCATCATCAGGTAGATGTTCACAAACATGCTGAGGATGGGCAGCAGGGGGAGGGCTGGCACCTGCGGAATATGTCAATTACACCAGAGTCATGAGTTAAACATGTCCAGGCAACCACCTGTCATCATGAAGAAGACACATTGAAACAGGGGGAGCGCTGGTACCTGCAGAATACGTAAATTACTGTAAATGCATTTAAGTTCGCGGGGATCTAATTTCGCGGTAGCAGGAAAAAAATACTTTTCGCAGTGATTTTAAGTTTGCGGTAGCACCATGCACTCACTGACTACAGTAGTCTCTTATATTACTGCCATGGAAAAATGTTCGCAGTTGTTTTAAGTTCACGGTGTAGTGGCCAGAGAGAAAACCGCGAACATTATACCACTAAGAAAGTTTCTGCATTTACAGTACACCAGAGCCAGTTAAACATGTCCAAGCAACCACCTGTCATCATGAAGAGGGAGACACATTGAAACAGGGGGAGCGCTGGTACCTGCAGAATATGTACAAATTGCAGTGTTACACCTATAGGCCTGCCTTTTTAGTACAGTCAAACTTGGCCGAGCAACCTCCTGGTGCAGGTAAGCACCTGGTGCAGGTAACCACCTGTCGTCAGAGGACACATTGAAACAGTTCTGTCCAATGTTACAGAGTTAGGGCCCTCTCCCAAGCAACCAACTGCTTTATCCAACCAGCAACCACTTTTTCCCTTTTTCCATCCTCCAGTCAACAACCTAAATTACTTGAAAGCAGCTAGCAGTCAGTAATCAAACGAGTACTTCTGTCGGCACAGTTACCCTGGGCTTCTTGTGTTTGTGTTTGTTACATCTTCAATTGGTAACATTGAAAAGTCACCAAAAAAAAAACGAAAAAAAAAAAAACACCTCTCTGCACATTTGCCACATCAATTTTTTTCTCCCTATACAGCTGGACCTTTACCTTGAACTTGAGTCCCATGGTGCTCTGTGGCTGGACCCAGATGATGTTGATGATTCCGAGGATGACGGCGGCGCAGAAACACACGAACAGCACGGACCACCACGTGACCTGGGTGAACAGGGGCTTCTCCGCATAGACCAGCAGGGCCGTCATACATACTATAACCACACCTGGTGAAAACAAGGAAATCAAAGACATCACACACCTGCATGTGAAATATTTTTAGATTTTGTGACTTCTTTTACTCATTATAATTAGTGATCTGCATAGAACAGAGGCTTCTCCACATACACCAGTATGGATGTCATACCCACTATTACACCAGGTCCTGTAGAAAACAAGAAAATCAAAGATATCACGCAACTGCATGTAAAAAAATACTTCTAGATTTTGTGACATTGCTTTATTTACTACAATTAGTGATGTGCAAAACAGGGGCTTTTCTGTGTACACCAGCAGGGCTGTCATACCCACTATTACCACACCTGAAAAAAATACATAATTATTAATATTATAAGCATTTCTAGAGGGCCAAGAAACAAAGCATTATGATTGTGCATTTGGAGATAATGACATACTGTAAATGCAGAAATGTTTCTGGTGGTTTTATGTTGACCTGACTTCACCGCGAACTTAAAACCACCATGAACAATTTTCCATTATAGTATGAGACTCCATCTATGGCGCTACCCGAACTTAAAACCACCACGAACACTCCAATTTCCCACTACTGCGAAAGTAAATCCCCGTGAACTTGAATGCATTTACAGCACATGTACATGTATCAGACATTAGAAAATCCATTCAACCTGTCGACAGCTCCCTCTGGCTACTTGGGAAGGAATGACAACTAGAAGTCAACTAGAACTTTTTGAAGTCTGTTGATTCTGATCAGATAATTGCACACTCAATCATATAGATCTGAAATTTCAATAACATGTCCTCCCTATTGATAAAACATACTTGCTTCTTAATCTTAGCCATGACTGTTCCTTGTTTTTTTCCTTGCCAAGACGTCTTGGCTCTCTTTGGTTCTAAGTAGGTCAGTGTAGGACCCTTGGCTCCGAGCTCCTTACAGACCTTGATCTGAAGTAGGTTGGGAAGACACCTCGCATGCTAGCGAGACAAAACAACCTCGACCTGTGCGGTTCCTGCCGTGAGGGTTGCCAGGGCAAAGATGTCTTCAAAGTTAACGTAAGACAGTCTTGTGTCTGGCAAGGAACCCAGATCTTCTCCTTCCTGCATCTTCTACACTGTCTGCATCTCAAGATGCAGATCCAGGATCATCTCAAGGATTAGTGAGGATTAGGAGATCCTGGAATTGCAGGGCTTCAAACGTAAGACAATCTGGCTTCTGACAAGGAACCCAGATCTTCTCCTTCCTGCATCTTCTGCACTGTCTGCACACCAAGATGATGCAGATCCAGGATCATCCCATGGATTAGTGAGAATTAGGAGATGCTGGAATTGCAGGGCTTAAGTAGAGGCTATTTGATCACTAGGCACACATGGGTAGCCCATTAGCCAACAGAATACAGTACTTCCTGTGCTTATTTCTGAGACAAATAAGTCAACAACTTAAAGATAATACATTCAAGTAAACTGTATGTGGGAGCTACAGGTGTCAACCTCAGGTATCAAACCTTTCCAATCATAAGACCCCAATACACTCATTGAGAAGAGGAGGGGTGACACAGTATACGAGCCATGATAGCAAACCTGCATTGTACTACTACCTAACAACAAATCACCGTGATTCCACCAAGGTCAACAACATGTAGAGAGAAAATTGACATGGAAGATGATGTTGTTATAAACGACAGATTTTACTGGGACAATGGGAGGTGTTAACTGCTGTCTGGCTGTCAGAAGTTGGCAAAAACTGTCGTAAATCTTCACCATGAGAAACTGGCCTTTGCAGAGACCAGACATAACATAGAAGCCAAACTTTGGTTGTGTTGAGATCAGCTTGGCAGAGTTCTGAACAAAGATGAAGTGTTGGGTGCATTAGCAGTTGGCATCATCTTCACCTAGAAGAGCATTGTTCTGGCAGGTAACTGCATCAAATCAAACCAGTGTGCTAACATTTTCTTGTCCCTTCCCGTGGTGTAGTGGTCTTCCCACTCTTCTACCTTGCCAGATTGCCAAAGTCTGTGTAAAGGCTTGGTCACAACTGAAAAAAAGGGTTGCATCTTCATGCATCTATTGGATACTGTTGGTAAAGTTGGGGGTCCAGTATATGAGGAACCTCAGGTGTTATCCTTATTAAGAATCAAACCCAACATAGGGGCGTCAAAATATAGGTATAACATGACATAGGAGCATTTGAAGAGAGCGGCATCGGAACATCAGGGTTTCCCCTTTTCCCTCTGCCCCTGTCTGGCTGTCAAAAGTTGGCACCTTTACCCTCACTTCAAGAAGGCCAACATGCCCTGGCCAGTAAACTGGACTTGCCGTGAAAAGGCCAATTTCGTTTGTCTCTGATAGACTTGGCAGGGTAGGAGTATAGGGATCCTTATCATCTTCCTTGCGTAGGTGGTGGCCAAGATCCCAAAGAGGCTGACCTGACAGTGTAACTGGCTTTTAACTGGCAGAACTATTGTTTACTGGCATGCAGGTAGATAGTACAAAGCTTAACTTTCTTCCAACATAAAAGTACACATGGTTTAAATTTTCAAAGATCACTGTCACCTTCTCCAGGATCAATACTGATGACGGGCAATCACTTCAGAACGGAAACTCACGAGAGTTCCAGGCATGTGATCTTATTAACAAGTGATCTTCCGGATACATGTCATCAGCAATTGGTCAAATGTGCCTGGAAGTTTGAAACGTCCACCAACTCTGTTCAGTGAGTGCCCTGATGTATATATATTTAGAGATGCAGTGGACGTGTGCAAGCAGGTAGAGTTGAGCTGACCATCAACCAAATGCACCTCAGTCAGCATGCAGTTCCAGTTTTTCCAATGTCATTTTCCTGTCTGGCAAGCTGTCAATCTTTTCCTGGCAGGACTAAAGTTATCTCCATGACAATATTGTTTTTGACGTGTCTGTCTATATCTGTCAGATGTATTTCTACAGCCCAGCCAGCAATAGCTAAGGAATAAATGATATTTAGTATCAATGTACATGTATACATTGAGATCGTATGGCGTAATCGGCAGCATGTTGGGCTCAGGCCCAAGAGGTCCTGAGTTCAAACCCAGCCATGTCACCGATCGTCTGCCCTTGGGAAAGGCACTTGACACAACTTTCAGCACTTCACTCAGGTGAAAATGAGTACCTAGCTTTGGCTAGGAACATCCCTTGGAATTTGGATAGGACGTTAAATAAAAACTGTACCATAATAATCAACATAATGATTGTGGGTACTAAAGGAAGATGATGATGAAAGGAAGAAGAAATAAAAAGAAAGTATGATTATGTGGGCAAGATTTTGGGGATACAAAGGTTAAGGTTGATCTTAAACCTGGTGACAGCTTTTCTTGTTTTTGATAGTCTAAGAGTTAAAGTTGGGCTGACCATGGAGAATTGTTAGTCTGAGTTCCAATTGGCACAGACTGACCAAAGGTTTTCCTGTGTCATCTTCCTCTGTCTGGGTGTCACTCGGTTGGCAACTTGTTTGGAAATTTCACCTGCAGAAAATAGTTGTTATCCTGGCAAAAACAGTAGGAGTGAACAGGAGGGGTGATTTCTGTTTGTCTGTGCACAATAAACTCTTGGCAGGTTGAAAGGTTTGGTTGGAAGGTTTAGTTGTAAAACTTTGGCAGTTACAGTTGTTTTGTTGGAACGTTTGATTCTAGTGTAATGTCCGGCATGTCTGCATGTCCGTGGTTCATACATGACTTGGCAGAGATAGTGCTAAGATGATGGCAACTCTGTTACAGGTTCTAAGAAGTTTTTTTGGGAATGTAAGAAAGGGTTTGGCAGACTTTAAGAAAACACACACTAGCTATATAACACATTCTTTAAGAACATATCAAAACTGGCTGTTCTGCTGCAGTACCCTAGAAAGCTGCCAGGAAGTCCATTATCAAGCTTGTTAATTTTCCCTGCTCCTACGCACCTACCAAATATCATTAGAATCCAGTCATACTGTATCTCAAGTTATGCCACACACAGACAGACACACAAACGGTACCTAAAAATATAACCTTCTTGGCAAAGGAAAAAAAAAGAGGAATACTAACAGTTGCCAAACCCTGAAAAATATCCTGACAAACTCCTGAAGCCTGCGGCCGTGTGTTTTACAATGTTTTTCCTTCCTAGCTGTAACAGAAGCCAGTCCTCTGACTTGTTGTTGTCACATGTAGACCTGCTGTGCTGTCGTTTCTGGTTTCCCAAGTACAAAAATAAAGCCGTTCTCTTAATGACAAGTTCAAAGTCAGGCTGACCAGAGCCACCTGCGACCAAACGATCTTGTAGGCAAATCTCAGATTACAAAAACAACATTAACAGAAGAGATCACTGTTTTATTTGAGTCGCTAGAAGTCTTGCCTGATGATAAGCTCAATCCTGACTCAAAATAACAAGGCTATCAGACATTGCCTCTTAAATCTACTTTGTAACCCTTGCAGCCCTGCAGATAAAAATAGCAGAGGACTGATCAAGATTCAAATTCATTCCTCTCTAGCTTGTGTAACGCTAGTTCACCCATATCCGCGGAGTAACCTTTATCCGTTGTAGTTAGAAATATGGCATTTAGGAATATCAAGTCGAAGGACGGTGGTTTCAAGTTGCAAGATTTTCAAAATAAAGCAGTTTAAAACCACCTCCAACTTGATATCCCTCAATTCCATGTTTTAAAAAACAACAGACGGATTTAGGTTACCTGCGAATAAATGTAAACTGGCGTTACATACAAACACACACAATCTTTGACAAAGACAGATATTAAATATGAAATTGATATATAAAGTCACACATACACACAAATATGCACTATACACACAGAGTTACAGTCCAAAACAAAACAGTATCTTCACTCCCTCACTGGCCTTTAAAGCTCAAGTAACAACCAAAGCCCTCTCTCAATGTAAAAGCATATTAGGTAAACAGGAATTGTAAACAACATCAACATCAACAACAGTAGGCACCACTGACAACTTTGTTGAAAATCTCCAGGAACTGAATTAAGAGTTTGTTATCTTAATTTGGGGGCATTAAGAAGTTTGTTTTGTTAATTTCCCCTGGGTCTGGCATGTCCCAAGAGTAGGCAGAAACTCCTGGTCCTCATTAAGGCTCAGTTTGTCCTGTCATAACAAGTACTAACTCTGCTGGGAGGGGGAGGGGGGCTCCCATCTGAGGATTGCAATGATAGACAATAGTCAGGTCCAACTGGGTAAAAACATCTCTCAGTATAAAGTAGTTCAAATTGAATGATTATCTTCTCTCCTGTCATGAAGGTAATGATTGCTACAAGGAAGAGGGGCAAGAAGGGGAGTAGACTCAAAGTTTACAACCGTTACATCAAAGTGTACTTATCCAAAGTCGGGTATTTTGATTTGATGATCATTACAAATTAAGATGAAACAGAAAAATAAATAAGCACACACAATCATGTAATATTAATAATAGTCAATGACATATAATGTTACATATTTACTCTTTATTGTTGATGAGTTTGAATTTTTTGTTGTTGTGAATCCTTCTACAAAATAATGTGGTAAATCTCAATTAGATAAATAGATAGATAAGGCCTAGGAAAAAAAAAAGTTGTGTTTCCTGTTTCCCTACCTTCCCTAGAAAAACCTGCCGACCCTAGACTTTTTTTTGGATGGGCAGTGGAGTCACATAGCTTCCAGTTAGAATTTTTATTCAGCCTGCTTCCTATTGAAGTAAAACACTGCTTGTCCTATCTAATGAAGGATTAATGTACTATCTATTGTGCACAAAATGAAAGTTTGACATTGAAAGACAAGTGTCCTCATGCATTTCAGTTTCCTTTGTTCAACTGTATTGTAATATGTATCACTAGATTTTTGGCCAGCCTAAAAAAAATTACAAAAAAAAAAAATATCCCCTACCTACCGACCCTAATTTTTTCAGGACTGAAACAGGAAACACAACATTTTTTTTTCCTAGGCCTAAGTTGGTATAAGACAAAAAATCCAGTTGTGACATTTTTATCTCTCATCTGTCAAAGATGCCAGGCTTCTGCCAAAGTTGGACAATCATTGTGACACATTCCGACATCCAGACCTAAACAAAGGTGTATTCTGATATGGAAAATATCAAAACCTGATTTAAGCAAGCCATAACTTCAGGCAAAAGTCATCTCTCATATTTTGACATTGTGACATTTTGACATCAGGAAAACACTTGGAGCTGGCAAAAATCCTGCCAAGATGTCAGGCAGATCAAACGGACACATGATGGGATGCAGGTTTTCTGACAGCTCTGTCTTAGACTAGTACAAAACACTACACACATGCACAGGCCAGCCTCAATAACACAGTTAGGTGAAAAAATTACATTTCTTTGTGATATCCAATATATCATTAAGACTTGTGATATTACTGATGTGTGACAGGCACTGTCAAGCCATGACTACACAGAATAAAACTTGTAACCATTTAGGCCATAAGACTGAAAATCAGCACAATTGAATGGGCATATAGCCCTTATAACTATTGCCAGTATGGCAGGCAAAACTTGCTGGAGACAAGAACATGTCATTGAATAGTCACTGTGTTAACTACAATGTAGCACTGAAGTTAAAGGCAGGGACTGGCTAAGGCCTAGATGGTATTCGGAGGTTAGAAGAGACCAGGCAGCCTTATAGCCGTTTGGGGGGTTTGTTGGCACACATGGAGGATTGGCACTGGATGATTCCAAGTCATTTTACAGGTAGTAAGTCAGACTCACATAAAATAAAAGGCTAGTTAGGAAGGGTCAAGCAAAAAGATACATAAATTTACCTTTTAATCTCCCTTGTTCGTACTTCAGAGGACTCATTTAAAGGTCTTTCTCAGTGACAAGAAAAAGCTGTTACTGTACAGTATTAATTTTGATGAAAAAAATTACAAATTTTAAACATAATCCTTATTCTAAAAGAACCCTTTTATCATGGCTGTCTCCAGCTTTAATTTTTTCTGTCCAATAGTCTTTGCTTGCTTTCTGTCCAATAGTCTTTTGCTGATTTTCTTTGGTCTGCCATCTTAAACTTACAAAAATGCATTTTTTTCATTTTGAAAAGTTGATGTCATGAAGTTTAGATTTTTTTCAACCTCATGATGGCAAAAACCAGCAAGTTTTCTTTCTGTTACGAAGGTGTAGACAACCTTCCAGTTTACAGCAGAAACTATTATCACATGCATTCATAAGCCACTGAACTTGAATCCTCAACCTAAGCCCAGACCATCAGGCAACCATTGAAGACCATGACCTTGGAGCATAATGGAGAACATCCTCTGTGTGTCAGGTTGAATGAATGATGGCAAAGACAACATGAATGACCCTGAACTCATCAACACACAGGTTATCTCTTACAGCAAGAGTAAGTGTTGTTGGGTGCAGACTGAAATGGTTGTAATTGACCTGGCAACTTCCACAAGCAGTATAATGGCTTCTGTTATCTGTTTCAATTTGACCTTGAAGTGTTAATGGCTGACAAAGGTGACCTTGAAGTGTAGTAAAATGGAGGAAATCTTCCATTTTGTCAGGTTAGGAGACAGGAGAGCACCATTATACCCAACACTTCCACTAACAGTCAAGAAAAGGCTATGATCTGTGCCTTGGCTGCCTGTTCAGAACTCGACCTTGAGATTTTAATCATCGATAAAGGTGACCTTGAAGAGTGGTAAATGGAGAAAATCCTCCATTTTGTCAGGTTGAATGGCAGAAGAACACTGTAAATGCCCCAACACTTCCACAAACTGTTTTGCAGGCTGTAATCTGCAACTACCAGATGTGCCCTTTATCTGACCTTAGTTGAACTCCTGAACTTGACCTCCAAGCTGGCTCAGCAGGAAGTAGCACTTTTATGATCTTGTGACTGAAGGTGACATTGACCAAGATCATAAATCTCAAGAACTTTCAAGTTGTTTTGATAAACACAACACTGCAGTCACTGTGACTGTCATCAAAATGCAATCTTAAAGTTAGTTTTCACAAATGAATGCAGATGCAACTGATGAGCAATGCATTTAATGTGTTACTTGTTAAACAAAGTATAACCATTACCTTAGCATGACATGTAATGACTATGACCATTAATGTATAAGACTATATCAATTCAACTGCTTGGTTTTCAAATTTTAGAAAATAATGCCAGATTGGAGTAAAGTTATTTGATGATAACAGAGTCAGAAGAAATATGCCTTTAAGTTCAATTAGTAAATTAGTTCATACAGTTTCAAGGGGTGACAGAGTCAGTTTTCCTTCTTTCCTCCTCCCTTGTTTTGATAATGTCCTTAAATGTCTGAAAACAACAACAGGCCTATGTGAGACCTTACAGGTTTAATGCTAGGCTATAACCCCAAATGCAATCTCTTGTACATTGTACTGTTCAATAATAGAAGTATATCAAAGTCTACAAAGACCAGGTCCTACAGTTTCCACTTCCAATTGAAGGTTAGGAAATTTGTATAGGGTCAGGCCCAAGCTAGCCCGAGGAACATCTTTCTTCAGGTTAATTTGAGCCCCACCACAAACAAATCAGCAAACAGCCTCAAGAACTCTCCAAGACATCTTGAGATGCTTAAGAAGGCAAACTTCAAGTTAGTGGAGTCATAACCTCTGACCCCCAGGGAGCTATTAGCTGGGCTCCCCTTCCGGGGAAGCAAGGTCGAGTCAAGGTCAGCATGTAACATGGAGGTCTGGGTAGGACATGTGGAGGTGGTTAGGTTAGGTTAGGGCTGTCAGGGGACTGCAAGGGGTGGGCTAAGTGGGCGGCGCTGAAGACACAAACATACACATTGAAGAAAAAAAGTTTTAAAAGTTTCTCAATGTTCATGAAGGTTAGACATCAAGGTAAGACAATTCAATCTTCACTAAAACTGGATAAGGTTTTCGAGACATCTTCTAGACGTTTCCAGTGACATCCATCACTCTTCTTCAGCATCACAAGAATGAACTTGCAGTACAGTCGACTGTATAGTAACACTGAAGAACCATTAAAGTAGAACATTCTAGTGACGCTGAATAAGAACATTCTAGGCCAAGGACACTGAAGAACCATTAAGATAGTAGAACATTCTAGTGATGCTGAAGAAGAACATTCTATCAATGCTGAAGAACATTCTAGTGACTCTGAATAAGAACATTCTAGGCATTTCCAGTGACATTCATCACTCTTGTTCAGTGTCACGTCAACTGACAGAACAGTCTAGCAACACTCAAGAACAACTGATAGTAGAACATTCTAGGAACACTGGAGAAGAACATTCTATCGATGCTTAAGAACATTCTAGTGACGCTGAATAAGAACATTCTAGGCTAAGGACACTCAAGAACCATGATAGTAGAACATTCATGTGACACTGAAGAAGAACATTCTAGGATAGGAACACTGATGCAGAACATTCTTACTAGTGAGGCTGAAAAACATTCTAGAGATGCTGAAGAAGAGTGGTAGTAGAAGATTCTAGTCAAAGAAGCAAAAGAAAAGTCAGTCCAGAAATGCAGCATATTATTATACTCTTAAGTAAAAACCTGGTGTGTTATTTTCTATAAGGCAGTTCAAGGGGTAATTGCAATACAGCAAAAAAAGACAAAGTAAGTCAGCTGACAGTGACACTGTATGAGGGCAGGAATGAGAGCCTGTTTTTGAATTTGGAAGGTTGAGGTTGGAGATCATAACTTGGTACTTAAAGTTACTAGATTCAGAAGCACAATATGTTACCAAAAATACTTTTAGTCCCATCAATATTGTACCAATGGCTGCAATGCATTTCAAAAAAAAGGCTCAGCCTGTCAATTTTGTGTTCAGCAATCAGAAGCAAACCTGTTCTTTATCTGGCTGAAAATCTGACATCCTGCTGTTGTTGAAATAACTGTGAAATTGTTTTCTTCCATGCTGTGCTGAAGCCTTACATACTTCCAAATGACCCTATGCAAAGTTAAGAAATCATATTGTAAATCTAAGGTAAGTTTTACTCTTTCAACGTACTCAGACATGTGCACTCAACACAGACGACTCATACTTTTAAGAAGAATCACAGTGTGTTATCTACGATTTCTTCTGATATTACTTCCTCTAAGGAGGGGGGGATGATCTCCTTACGACTTCCTGACACCTTCTGACCTAAGGAGGACCTGACGTGACTCATGATGAAAAACAACCCCAACAGAGCAGCAGGTCAGATAACCCTTATCAGTACAAACATCATTAGTCTGAAGGTTAGAACAGGAATCTAAGGCAGGTAATAGTCATGATACAGTTATGATACAGAGTGTATATCCAAATGGAATTTTACATATAGTGTTGATATTGTGTAGAGTATGGATTTTTAAAATTTGTCATACTATATCATTTATGGGAAAATGTTGAGCTTAGATACATTTTTTGTATATAGATAATAAAGGTTGTTTAAGCTATGATGCAATGAATCTGACACAATTCAGCCTCTTGTCTGCAAAGAGGGCAATCAGACAATTTCAATTAACCAGTCACATCTACACTAACAGTAAAAAATGGCATCTTAAAGCAGGAATGGTGACAAATTATAACGAATCTTAAAGATTTCAATCTATAACATTTAGAAATGATATTCAAATTTGCATATCATTAGGAATGAAACTCAGACCAAAGTCAGCTAAAATTATCAACTGTTCATAAAAGCTTCTGTGTTAAACTTGACACAGGTGTCAGGCCCATTTCTAACTTGCCTTTCTGTCTGTAGTATATCATTGTATAAATAGCAGCTTAAAATATTCCCTTTCACGTCTTCAAGTCTACATCAATCTTAAGAGAGCCACACACACAGGGCTGTCTCCAGCTTTTAATTTTTTTGTCCCACTCACTGTTTGCCACTGTGACATCAGAATGACATTCTACAGAGGTTTTCAATACAAGAATTATATATGCAACTGTTCCGAAACAGCCTGCTACGATTTGTCATTTCTGGGAAATGTGAATCTGGCTTTTCCTGTGTGATTCCTGGTCAGGTCAGCTCTGATCCTGTTTATGTGTATCAAGATAACATGTCCACTCTATAACCTGTTACACATTAACACAAAACAAACACTACTAATCACCCACTACACTGTGTGGCACTGATAAGGACTTTAAACTCAACACACAGAACATTGATATATACTAACACATCAACACATTATTGGTACCCATCAACAGGACTCAAGATATCTGCAGTATGAAAAGTAGAAAAGACTTACTAATATTCATAAAATTTGAGCGTTTATCAATAAAACCTGCAAGAGCTAGTTATACATTTACTACCTATGATGCAGGCAATAACATGGATGTATAAAATCCTAAACATGCACATAAACAGGGTATGTAGGCCCCCTTTTCACGTCAGACTTGCAGAACACTGCTGAAGAACCAAGAGAAAATAATGACTTAATCCTTAATATTTAGAAAACCATGATTATTAACTTAAATTTTACACCTGCAGGAGTTATAGACAATGATCATTTTAAGTTATGTATAGCAGAACCAAATGTGGTTTATCACTCCCACTCCCTTACACTGACTGTCAGCATGGAACTGGGAACTCCCAGCCAAGGGGAAATAACTGTGTACTCAATAACCAAAAAGTGTCACCAACTTTGGGAAGCTAAATTTGAGTTTTCCAACCTATATTGTATAGTAGTGACCACCTCGATAGTATTAGTTACCTATAGGGACCACCTGGCCAATGTGTCCATTTTTTGGTGGTCACTTCGATGGTGGTCACTTCGATAATCTAGTTTCCCCACGTACACAAGCATTTAAAGAATCCTGTCTATAGTGACCACCTGTCCACATAGACCAGATTTATTGGTTCCTTGAGTAGTCTCCTTGGGAAAGCTGTACTGTACAATGTATTGTAACAACAAGTGAACTGATTCTGAAGAAGTAACAACAAAAGTGACAAATGTACAATGGTTGGTCCCCTGAGCATTTTCCTGACTCATCATACATAAGTAATGGATAACCCCCACTGATCATGATCTATGGGGTAATCCAACCCGTGGGTGGCAGTGTCATACCTGTGATGTCATCACCCTTCCTATGACATCACTTCCTGTTCAGCAGGTATAAAGCCGTCGGCATGTAGGCCTAGCGGCAAGATTGTGCAACCCTCCGGCACCGTAAACCTGATCAGACTCAACACTTGAGTTTTCTTAACCGTGCTACACTGACTCAAGGAGCTTCAAACTCAACTTTCTTCACATTCCTTCATACAGGTAAGAAGTTTCATTCCCTTCAGGTATCATAAACTTAAGTTTTATACTTTAGAAGAAATTTCAGTTACTTTTGGAAGTTTCTCACCTTCTCTATCTATCACTATGAGAAGTTTAGACACAACCCGGAGCATTGAACAGACTGGACAGGTATGACTTTCTGTCAGCACTTTGAAACATGGCAAGACCTATGTTATTAACAAGTGCAAAGTGAGTAGAAACTTTAGCAAGCGTTCTTTAGACAGTGCTCTATTGAAAAGACCCATACTGGTGGAAAAGCTTGGGGTGCTTTCCTCTGGGCGTTACTGTAATCTTACTCTCAGTCCAGTTTGATCCAGTGAAAATACCCAAACATGGAAACTATCCAAGTTTGGGACAGACCAAAATTGAAGACAAGTGTCGACTGGCCACACAAGGAACTAATTTGCCGGTATTGTGGCAACCGTTCGGTTTGTTCTCTCACAATGCCAAATACGGCCAAGTTTGTTTCCTTTTCACTATGCCAAAATATTCCAATAGTGACCACTACTCACCTCAATAACTAGGGCGGAATAGGATAAGGCCACCACAATGTAATTTGTTGGTTCTCAGATTTTAAAAAAAATGTTTGAAAGTTAAACTTGTGTGAGGATTAACATAGTCTGTACATTGATTGGTACAGTCACACAGTTTACCAGGGAGTAGGGAATATTAGACCAAATAAAGTTTTTGTCATAGCCCTGATCTCATCCTTCTTACTTATTTCTGTCAATGTTTACTTTAAAACGTTGGAAATAAAATGGTATAGCCTTAATTTCTCCCCAATGACTGGAAACTTGGCAGGATGTCATTTTGCATGATAAAAACCAGATCTGATGTTAACTTTGTGGCATTGGAGTTAAATGTGACAGCGAGTTGTCTTTAAAAACATTTAAGACAGACGGCTTTAAAGTGTGCTCTTGAGCCAAATTTTACCTCAACAACCCACAGGGGATTATGGAGTAATGGAAAGGGGTTCTTCAGATTTTTATGGGCCACTGGAGTTGTGTGTGTGTGTGTGTGTGAGGGGGGGGGGGGTGCGAGGGTTTTAGAGGTGCTAGGCTTTAAGGATGATTGCAGTTGAGGGGGAGGGATGCTGGAGGTTGGGGGGTGGTGGGTACGGGGTATGGAGTATCAGTACTAGACTTAGTGTATTCTGGTGTTTGAGGGGGTATGCTTTTGGAATTTTTGGGGGTCCTCAATGTTTTTTAGGAGTACATGTACTGCAGTTTGAAGGGTACTAGACTTTGAGAAGGTTGTTGGAATTTGAGATGGGGGGGTCCTGAAGCTTAAGGGGGTGCTGGTTGTTCATTAGGGGTACTGGATTTGTTTTCTTGTTTGTATGTCTGTTATTTGTTGCCATGTTCCTCGTTGTTGTTTTTTTTTAAATTTGCCATGGTCAATTTAGAGTGGCCTGGGTAACATTAGTGTAGGGTCTCTTTTGTATTGTCATGCAGACAGAGGCATAAATAAAAATCACAGAAAATTTACTTATTTTTGTGGGGATTTAATCTTAACTTTGATGTTGAAACAGTTTTGGAAATGCACATACTTCGAATGTGCATTTCCAATGGCATAAATTCACAATGGACAGGGCACCATAAAACACGTCTCTAGATTTAAAGGATCAGAGCTGACAGGCCTGGGGTACAAACTGGTCCCCACATGTTCCAAGTCCCCTAACACACCAGTATCACACTGGCCTGTGCTAGAGGCACACGCTCCAGATCCCCTAACACAGCATTATCACACTGGTCTGTGCTAGAGGCACGCTCCAGCCCCTTACACACTTCATTACTGCACTGATCAGACCTGACAGCTTGTAGACAGCCAGAATTCCCTGGCTACACGCCTGAGGTGTCGCATCATGTCTGTAACTAGTAAGAAGCACCTCGAGGGATTCAATACCATAACAGTAACTGTATTACTAAGTTTTAAAAGTTAAAACCCTTTGTGTATATAGGGTCAGTGCCAATCTCTGGTTCTACTAAATGCCCTTGGGCCATACAGCACCACTAAAGTTGAGGCCAGTTCATAGGGGCAATGCCCATTTCCATTTCTACAGCTTTTGGGCCACACAGCACCACTAAAGTTTAGGTCTGTGTATAAGATCAGTGCCCATCTCCATTTGTATAGCCCTTAGGCCACTCAGGAAATAAGCAGTATACTACATGCACAGCATTTTTCTAGTCTTCGGTTTGACCTTGCCTGAACCCCAATTGTCCAAATGTGCCCTTAATACCACTAGGCTATTTCACTGAATTGTCAATATGTATGTCATGACTCTATCTCTATATGTTATGAAACTACTAGACAAATCTGAAGCTCTACCCAACGTGGTAGGCATATCCAAGCTGGGAGGTGGGAGGGGAATGAAAACAGAAGCAGGTGAATTGAGAATCTTGCCAACAGTGACAGAATTCCTTGGCCCCGTGCCTGCAACTTCTCATGCTAGCTACTCTTCAATGTCTCCTGGCCATAAAAACAGCTTCAAGTTCAAGTTCGTACAAACAACCTTCACATTGTAGCAACAGACGAAAACACTTTTCCTTCAGTGAATATTATTCAGAAACCTTCTCATTACGCAAAGGAGTCGTGGAAAAACATTTCTTTTTGACAATTTGAGTTTTTTGTTTAAACATTGATATCGCAATTTCTGTCAATGAATGGTTCTCATCTTTCACTGACCACCTCCATGCCTGTGAGTTTTAGTTCCAAGAAAAACAGAGTTAAAGGTTCCTGACAAGGCAAAACAGTTTAGTTTTTACTTGTTTAAACATTATCATAGTTTCTGACAATCAGCTGTACTTCCAGTGTCATCTATTCCAATTTCCACCAAACTAAAAAATCTTTATATTGGTGCCAAATCTTGAAGAAAACTCAACCAAGACTCCCAAGAGCTTCACATTACACAAAGGAGCTGTAGAAAAACTGAGTTTCTTCTTAACAGTTTGAGAGTTTTTTGTTTAAACATCGTTATTCCTGTGAATGAATGGTTCTCATCTTTCACTAGTCTTACTCTCACTGATCACCTCTGTGCCTGTTTTGAATTGATTGTTAAAACACTTCAGTGTATGTCCCTGTCATGTATCCCAATTTCATCCGAACTCCAAAACTTTGAAGATCATTTTCTTCAGCATTATGGTGCCAAGAAAAATCAACCAAGGCTCAGAAATATCAACAGGTCTGAGATATCACGTTTTGGTATCAGTCATTCTCTCCAAAGGTTGATGACCTCGGGGTGCCATGATTTACAGGATGTTGGAGGATTAAAGTTCTCTGCCTGATTCCTGGTGACAGGTCTGGTGTAGAACTGGGTCTTCCATGTTTAACTAGTAAGAGCTGAACGTTATGAAATATGCTACCATTTTGATCCTATACACTCCACTCTGTCTTGCAATACACTGGAACTTCTGGAGAGCCTGATGTAACCTCTCTGTAGGTGAACTGAACACTTTCTCTGGAACGATTTGGTCCCACAAAGCTCGTCTGGGTGCCATCGATAATCTACAGCATGTATGAGGATTAAAGTTGTCTGCCTGATTCCTGGTGACAGGTTTGGTGTAGAACTGGGTCTTCCATGTTTTACAGTTTATCTGCTCTGATAGGAAACCTACATTGCTAAAACAAATGGGTCCATCCTCATAACACTCGCAAGTGCTATAAATCTTTAGGGCTGACGTCAGAGTTGCGTTGCGCGGTAGAGGGCAAAAAATGGGAAGACGATTTGGGTGTGACTTAAAATCCTTGAAAATCCTTCTTTTCCTTGAAAATTTTTGCCCAATCTGGAGACTTTTTGAGTTAGAAGAGACAGGTAGGGTCTAAGCTTTCCTGTTTGGGTCAAAATTTGTTCAATTCAGCAGTTCAGCTGGTGTAAGGACAGGTTTTAGTTATAGGGTGCTACTGGTTGTATCAGGAGGGAAAATGGGTCAAAGGTGAGGTTTCTTTCATAGAGCGAGCTTTTCTCCGAGAATGAGCCAAACAACCCTCTGTTTTCTTTGAATGCTTATAAACTAGACCCAAGTGACTTTCTGGTGGAGAAGAATTTTAAAGATTGAACTATGGGTTAGTACTTTTTTGAAGCCTTCATTCAGTGTATTTCAACATGCTTGTCAATGGGCAGCCCTAACTTCGATGTCTGACCTTTAAACATCCACAGTGGGGTTTTTTTTTTAGGTTTCATAGTTTCCCTCCTATACAGTAAAAATACATACTATGTAAACTATGTAAACTGTGTCTGTGTGCTCAAAAGTACATGTATTTGAGCTCAACGCACTAAAGAAGCCACACATTTGCATGTTGGCTCAAATAAAGTTCCACTAAACTTGAGTATGCGGCCCCAGCATCTTTCTGAAGAAAATGTAAGTGTGTACAGTTGGCTTGAGGTTGTCCTTCCCCACATACTCATACAAGTTCAAGTATTGTTTTGGCCATGACCAAGCCAAATCTGAAGTAAAACATATTAATTATGTTTACAGAGTAAACAAACTGTAAATCACCACTGTCTATACAATAAACAATCACTGTTAAACTTTATAAAATAAACAATGAAGAAGGGCAAGATCAAGGTCAGGAAAGCATCACAAGCCCTCAAAAACATGGTGCATTAGATTTTTTTTTAAAGGCCACAGTGTGTTCAAAGGAGTAGCCTCCAAGCTTTTAAGACTAGTGTCCGTCACTTACCTTGTTGAATAATGAAATCCAGCTGTAAACGACTGATCACTGATTTAGAGTACTACTGTAACAGTGACTGTAATCATATAGTAAGGTTCTTTTAGCACAACCAGAGAATAACTTACATCCAACGTTTCGGTGTCTGTCAGACACCATCATCAGGGTGGAATGACGGGAACTACTTCTTGCTGCTACTTATAGCCGATGACAGACACCGAAAAGTTGGATGTAAGTTATTCTCTGGTTGTGCTAAAAGAACCTTACTATATGAATAATTGCCAACCTGATGAAGTTATTCACGGAGTGACTGTAATCATCTGACTCAACTGGATAGCTCATTTTATTACTCTCTGTCTGTGGCTATCGTTGACAACCACATGCAACAGTACTGTTAGAGGGTCTGCATGCTCTTATCCGTAAGGCGTAGGCAGCCTATTTTATTTCCCGTTATTCGTAGGGAAAACCATCTTATCTACGTAATTCGTAGCGAGGCGACCAAATTTAGCGTAATTGCCTTCCTTGATTTAGCGTAATACGTAGGGGGTTCTCCTGAATTCAGCGTAAATCGTTGTCGTAACCACCCATGCAGACCCTCCTGTTATAGTTTATACTTTCAACTTTCAGAAAGCAATTTACTGATTAGGATAGGATAAAAATGAGAAGATGGTCAAGATTTTTAATTGAAGGATAGTTAATCATGGAATGCACAGCCAATGATCCATTTTGAAAAATAACATTTCATTAGCTTAAAAAGTACGTTACGTTTTGCAAATACTTTAAGTTCTGCATTGGTTGACCGCTCTAACTTGGAATACTCAGAGAGTACAGTCATACCTGGCCAGACAACCACCTCAAGTCATTAAATAGTCCCTTTCAAATGAACCTAAGGCCACACCAATTTAATTTCTTGGTTCATGGATTTTTTCATAAAAAATACGGAGCGAAAGGGCGAAATAAAAATAAAAAATAAAAATTGTAAAATGGTTGAGGTACAGGTAACGGCTAATCCAAAACATAAAGAAAAAAAGTTTTCAGCTTGAAAAAAGTACAAAAACACTATGTACAGTAACAGCACCTGAGCTTATAATATAATGGCCAATTTGCTACACCAGAAAGTTGGTGAATGGTTTCATTAATGGTGAAAATTTGCTGAGTGGTAATTTTTATTTTTATTTCTTATTCAAAAAAATTTTATTTTTTATTCAAAAAAATAGGAGCGAGCGAATCCGTGAACCAAGAAATTAAATTGGTGTGGCCTAATTATTAGTTATAAAGAACCTCCTGTCTAAAGCAACCACCTCCGAGTCGTTAACCATTTTTCCTTAGTTCGTTGAGTGATTGTTGAGACTTAAAGGTTTGACTGTAATGCTACTAGTACCAGACAGGCAGAGATTAGGGAAGAATAACTTTACAGCAGTCCAGAGCACACCATAAACAGACCTGTCTCTCAGACTGGGTGAAACATTGACCCAAATTCCTGCTGGGGTTTGATACTGTAAAATGCATTCAAGTTTGCCGGGATTTACTTTCGCAGTGGCGGGAAAATGGAGTGTCCGCAGTGGTTTTAAATTCGCAGTAGCACCATAGACTGTAGTCACAAAATTACTAAGTTGAAAAAAATGTTTGCAGTGGTTTTGAGTTCAGTGAAGTGGCCACTGCAAGAACCGTGAACATAAAACTACCGCAAACATTTTTGCATTTACAGTATCATTGGGGGGGGGGGGGGATCTAATGGGAACCAGCCATGTTTGGGACAGGGAGGGATGACCTTGTGTGATGTCATCAGAACCTGGCATGTCAGTCTTGTAAAGGTGCCCTACAGTTAAAGTCAAAGTTAAAGTTGCCCGTACATCTGTGCGCAGATGCTTAGGGTGGCGCCCATCTCCATTTCAAGTAGCCCTTGGGCCACACATGTGCAAGCCACTACAGCAGACGGCTGCTCCGCTGGTAGTGATGTGTGTTTAACTTCCATACTCTTCCTCATTAGTGCTGAGTGCTAAGCAGAGAAAGCAGCATGTACCATTTTTAAAGTCTTTGGTATGACTCGGCCGGGGATCTAACTCACGACCAACTGAATGCAAGGCGAACACCCTACCCACTAGGCCATTGCCCTACAGTACAGAAAGAAAAATGTACAAAAGACACGAGATGACCTTGTGTGAAGAGACACCTCAGGAGAGGGGATGTCAGGCATGTAAGGGTGTCCTTCAGCACAGTTTGATAAATGTGATAAACACACGGAAGACACATTTTGACTATTGCCCGTAGCCAAGATTTTGTTTGGGGTTCTTTTGTTGATTTCTGTTTTATGCAGCAAGCAGTAATGGCGCAAGACAAGTGACATGGGCATGAGGTTTTTTGGAGGCTATGTAGAAAATTGTGAAAATCCTGCCAATACTCAGGATGAGGCTGGTCTGTTGCGGACAAGCTCAATTAAAATCCCATACTACAACTTCTGTATAAGTTAGATAAGCGTTAAGTTATAGAACTGTAGTTATGTAGATGCCATACTTTGTACCCCGTACAATTATTGTGCAATAAAGCTATCATTAAAGAAACTGCTAAAGTGATTCTTTGAAGATCTATGTCACTGTCCTTCAGCACAGTTTGATGAATGTGAAAAACACACGGAAGATAATGACCATTGCCCGTAGCCGAGATTTGTTTGGGGCTCTTTTGTATACTACAGTCAAACCTGCCCAAGCGACCACCTCTTCTCAGCGACCACCTGGCCATTTCGACCATTTTTTCTCGGTCCCGATTTTTTTTCCCATTGACTTAAGCATTAAGCGACCTTTTCTCAACGACCACCTGGCCAACGCGACCGCGACCGGCCCAAATTGGGACCCATAACGACCGCATCATTTTCAAAATTGAGGTTTTTATCGATTTTTTATGATAACTAACGCGAATTTGTGCCGAAATCGTTGTACCAAAAACAAATTTAGTTGTTACAGAAGTTTCGTTTTTTAAATCTATATTCATTATAAAGTGAACGATTGCTGAAACATATATAGCCTCATACTTTTTTAAGAAAGACCTGCGTAGCTCATACCTTTTTAAGAAAGATCTGTGTGAGTGCTTTTGTCCAACTATACTGTACATTCACCCGTGGGTAAGTATGCTGTCGGGACGTACCGGGCATCGAATTCGAAAGGTGCACCGTAGTTATTTCAGATCAAGAACATAGCGACGCATAAAGGCTTGTATGGTAACTGACAGCATCAAAGTTCCCTTACTGTCTAATACGTTAGTGTACAAATACTTGAGCTTTAAAACACTGTGTCGTATAAAAGCTTGATAAAGGGGTTAAATTTACAGTGTGCGTGTTGTATTTGGCATTAAAAACCTTGCTTCTTTGCGTGCGTGCAGTGTGCTTGCTATTTGCCACTAAACACAACGGAAACCATTTATATTTTGCATCAGGCATGTTTTGAGTCGATACTCTTCTCAGCGACCACCTGTCCAAATCGACCGTTTTTTCCCGGTCCCCCGGGTGGTCGTCTTGGGCAGGTTTGACTGTATACTGTAACTGTTACTGTAACAGTAGATGCTGTAGATTCTATTGACCTGAACAAGCACTAAAAGTGCAAGACAAGTGATACAAACATAAGATTTCTTGGAGGGTCCAGGGGCCTATACTACCGAAATTTCCAAATTCAACCCTCTGAAATGGCATTTCCTGCATTCTTAAGAGGATTCCAAAGTAACAACAGTCTCCAAATTCATATAAGACCAAACAGTTAATTGTAGTCAGTCAAACAATATTTCAACAGTCCTATTCTACGATCTTTTGATACGCATAAACAACTAAGAAATACCGTAAATACAGGAAATACAGTGCATTTTATACTTAGTCAAACTGTGCTGCAGTGCTCTCAGGATGAGGCATCTCTAGTCTGGTGGCTCACCAGTTTTAATTTTGCTATGGACAAGCTAAGTTGAAGTGGCAGCTAAAATGATCCTTTCATAGATTACAATTGTGTTAATTTGACAAAAATGAAGTCAGATTCACCATAATCAGTGCCCAGAGTCGTGCAGAGTCACGTGACAGCATTTCAGCACCAAGGACAGCAGCGGTGTGTTTCACAGTTCTGTAACAACAGTGCTATTTTCCTATTGTCCCGTAACTGTTTTGTGATGACAAAGCTAAATGTATTTTCCTGCTGCCCCCTGTACTGTTGGACAATTTCGTGACAGCACCCATTTTCCTGCTGTTCCTTGCACAGTTTTAAATTGCTCTTTCCTGTTATCCCTTGTACATGTACTATAAGAGCTATGACGATAGCAACTTTGTTTTTCTGCTGTATCCAGTCCTGTTACACTTTTTTGTAAAATCAGTGCTGTTTTTTTTTTCTGTCTCCTGTATCGTATGATTTCCATAACCAATGGTCTTTCAGGAGGACAAAAGCTGTTGATGTAATTAAATTTGGAATATACCCTTCAGTAAATATCATAACAGTAGGAACTGTGTTGCAAGGATAAGATGTTGACAGTGAACTGACCATCCAGCATGTGTCATCCAGCATGCATCCAGCATCCAGGAGCTACTCATCAGCAGGACGAAAGCAAATTAAGACGCCTTTTATAAGGCCTTATTTATATCAACTTAACCTCCACAAGACTCAACTCTTTCATCTGATCTTAAATTCTTCCTTTAAATTTGAGACCAGCATCAAACAGGCTCATTAAAAAGGGACGTCAAACAGTTTCTCACAACTGTGCCCTAACATCAGACAAGGCTTAATAGTTTGCTACCTATGAGGAACTTTGCTGGAAAGTTTCATCCCAGCAGGGAGAATCTGTCTTTTGATCTTCAAGCTTTCAACATGGATTAAACAAGCTTAACAGGATTAGCAAAGGAAGTCAGCCTTCCTTTTTTCTTAATTTTCTTAAACCCAAGAAAAGCTTTTAAAGTCGTCCAGAGACTTGCTGACCAACGCTCCTGCCGTGTTGGTCAAAACAACTCCTGTTTGGGGCGGAAGTCCTGCTTTTTGTCAATGTTCCAGCCACAGTCTGGCCAGTTTAACTCTTCCACGGCTGATGATGATGCAATAGCTAATTTCTTCCTCAATTTTGTAAATCTTTCACATCTTCATCCTTGTCTCTGGAACTAACAATTGCATTCTTAAACCTGTTTGGGGCACATGTCTTGCCTTTTGTCAATGTTTCAGCCACAGTCTGGCCAGTTTAACTCCCCCACTATATATGCACTGATGATGAATGCAATAGCTAACTTCCTCTTTCAATGGCAGGTTTGGTTAAATAGACAAACATTTTTTTCATCTTACTTCAGATTTGCTTTCTGACTGTTTCACTTTGTAATCCACCAGGACAATTACAGGTCAAACAATCTCAGGGCTCAAATTTCTCTGGTGCAATTAATTTCAAAAGTTACCTACACACAGGACAAAGTATTTCAAGCCCTGACTCTATAGTTACTGTAATGATAGTATGCTCCTTAGTCCTCACACACATTTCATGACTGAAGACCCAGAGCCGTCAGGAAAGCATCCAAGGAATGTGGCTTCTGCTCTTTAAGAAACCCTGTGCCACCTTCCTGTTTGGCTTGGCACAACAACCATTATTCCTGCAACAGTCAACCCTAACAGTAGGTCTGGGAGGTATTCTGGACATTGGAAAAGTGCCTAACAGATCATCAATCAACCAATCATTATTGCATAACAATTGGAATGGCTACATATAGAATACAACACGGTGTATTCCGCATCACCCGAGGTGCCAGCCCGATCGCGATCCGACCCGCGGGAGGGCTGGGACCGAGGGTGATGCGGAATACACCGTGTTGTATTTTATTTATGTCATACCCACCTGAGAAAACCACTGTTTTGATGCGAAATGCACCAGAAGTTGAACAAATTTGTTGCCCTCGGAAAAAAAGCGTTGCAACAGTAATGTTCCAACGTCCGAATCAGCTATTCGAACTTTCGATGGCGCCGTACTCGGCCCACTCGAAACAGTTTGATTTATTCGAATGGAGCCCGTGTGATAAGCCCGGGCCGTACGGAAAGTTACCACACAGTCCGGAACACCCGTATCGAACGTTTTCGCGTCACAGGTATGACATAAAGTACAATATATGGCAAGTTCTACAGCTGCAGTACATCTATAAAATATCAACATTAATATCTAGTACATAATTGCTCATAGCAATAAATAAAGAGTTCTATATCCCTAAAGATTAACCACCAATGCCGCTTTATGAAGTTTATCTGAGTGGTTCAATCCATGAGAAACAAGTATACATTATGATTAAGGGTACAGAGTCAATATCAATTGTTTGTGTCAGACATAAATACAGATCATCATGATCAGTTAGCACAGTTATAGTCTTATTCTGTCTACCACGACTGTTTCCTTAGCTTGTACAGAAACATCTTTCAGTAAACCAACTGTTAACTAAGCTGACTTTCAATTAAAAATCTATGACATAAGTCTAAGTCTCGCAAAGAGGATCACTGTTCCTTGACCATCCCACCATGGTATCTCGGCTACCTACATGATAGATCGTAATGTCAAGGGCAACCAAGGTCACATAACAGGTCACATGTTCGGGGACACGGACCAGGTTCTGTTTGTCCACATGTCCATACATGTATGATAAAACCTACTGTGTAACAAGGTCATTCAACAAGGTTATTCTGACAGGATACAAGGACAGGATTGAGTATAGAATACACTTGACTGTACACCATAATAAAACTCTGAATGCTCATTTTTTCCTCAGATATCTCGGCAAAATGGAGTCCCTGAAGGTGTTCCACCTCCTGACCTTGACCATGGCTGCAGTGGCTGCACCTCTCAGTGATGTAAGTCAGCTTTTCATTGGTTACTACTGTCAGTTATATGCACAAATGTCCAATGGCAGCACTTGTTATAGTCACATGTTCCATTTCATCAAGTGGTGTTAAAGGATGGGAGACAGCCCTTATAATGTTTTGGCAGCCCTTAAGGGAGCTTAATACTCAGGCATTAGGCTGAAACATCAAACCTACTGGTATGGACATTTAAGAGCCAGGCACTTATTAGATAAAAAGGAGTAAACTGAGATATATATAGAGTGGCACATGTGTGCTTGACATTAAAAGTGAGTCATTCTGTTAGCGGTAAGTGACATTTACAGTACCAGCATGGTAAAAAGTAACGTAATTACGAAAATTCGAAAACGTAAACACGGCGTAATTACGATCGTGTACACGTTTACGGTGAACACCAGATTACGGTGCCGCTAGCTCATTAACACTAATGAGGTCGATAATGAGCAGCGTGTCCACGCCGTAAGAACTGATTAGCGCCTTGATTTTACGACAGCGTGAATAGTAAAAATGCTGTAAAATCAACCTAAGGCAGCCTTCCGCTGGTGCAGTCTTTCGGGTTGCTAGCGGGCTTAGTACGTTCTCATTTGTATAAAATTCTTATTTTGGGGGGTAGAAAAGGCAATCTGCAACACAACTTTTATACTCTGAAGTGAAAACACAGGTTGGATTTATTCGATTGTGCAATCCATCCGAAGTTTTCTGCATTCAAAGCCACGCACTTTATAGGTCGTTGACCCCGAAAGACGCAGCCTGCGTGGATAGGTCGTTGACCCCCAAATACACAAGGTGCGTGGATATTTGCGCGGCGCCTCTAGGAGGGAGCAGTATTAAACTTTATACTTGCTCTTCTGAATAGCTTGAGACAAAAAGAGGTGGGGAATAATCACAGTGCAATCGCCATTTTGATCGATTCATGCAAAAGTTCATTGTACGGATCAAGACAAGCCGGTTTGACAAAACATATCATATTCTATAGCAGATAAATAACACATTTACCGAGATCGAGATCTATTCTTGTCTTTGACTTTGTCTTGCACTTGTCGACAAAGACTGAAATTTTTGTTTTGTCTTCAACAATCCCTTGTATTAAATCAGCTGCGAAAACTCGCACGCTGACGGGAAACACGCCCGTGTCGTTTTCCGAGAGCAGAAGCAGTCCTGGGTTACTTTCACATTTACTAACTTAAACAAGCCACAACACTAAATAGGCATCACAATTTTTTTATGTTGGAAATAGATTTGACAAAAATTGACCAAAAGTGGACATTCAATGTTTCGGCACACCCGTGTCGGCCAACTGAACGCGAGGTAAAAAAAGTTGACTTACACCGAGCGCCGGCCTTACGTCTAAACAAACACGCATGTTCCTTAGCAACACAGCTTTTCTGTACAACTCTTCAAATTGCAATTGATATAGCCAAAGATTTGATTAAAATTTGAGCGTTGTAACAAATAATAGCCAGAAATCGGAGAATCGTCTGGGATCTGGATAAAACTAAACTAGAGATTATGATATGAGATTTGATGCATCCAGCGCGAAACAGCAGCTCCGAGATGGCCACTACAAGTCAAATATACACTTTCCCACGGTGTGTCGTCTTGATTACATTGAAAGCAGATCGCGGCCTTTTGAAGATCGTGCTGCTAGCGCCGGACAATCTGAAACTTTGCCGATCGCAAATTCAATCATTTTTGACAGCCAATCAGCGAAGAGGAAAACTGATAGCAAAAATAAGTTGACACTTGTCGCGTATAAAGTAAAACGAGGTTCTGTCGCTGGCGTTTGAAGAACCCTGAAATATGGCTCACAAAAGACGTGTTGTTTGTGTATAAAAAATAAATGAGAGACTTTCAGTTTCAAACCTAAAATCGATAAAACGGATAATAAAAAAAACGATTTATTTATTTCAGTAACCAGAACCTGGCACAAAAGATTAAATCCTTGCATTTGTAAATGTACATTTTTGTATAAGTCCAAATTTGATTTCTTTTACAGTTTTTAGTTTCTCCGGAAATGTCAGACAGCTAGTGCTGTCAAAATTGATTGATTTTGTCGCCGGCGCCCGGCACATATGATACTAGATCAAAGGACCGCCGCCCCGTACAACTTGGATGTAGGGAACTTCTGACGTTCTGTACTGGGATTCCCACGATTTAGGGGACGTTCTAATAGTAGCAGATGGGGACAATTATATCAAGAAATGTCAAATTAACTTTTTTTTCAAAAGATATGTAATTTGGCCAGCTTCCTTTGAATATGTAGGAACATTTAACAACCGTTATGGAATATTTAAGTTGGCATTTTGTTTATTTCAATGAACTTTAGAATCACCCCATGTGTGACGTTTCCCCCTATTATAATAGACTGGTCCAATACTAGTTACCGGCTACGCTCACTTATCGGAGGTTTTGCAGCCGGACGACGCAAGTTTTCGGTGCTAAATTTGGTGTGGCATTGTGATGAAAGTCTTGGTCGGGTATTTTGAGACGTTTTTTTTTTTTTTTTAATTTTAGAGAGACGGAAACACCATCACAAAAGATGGAGTTTTGTAAATCGAGGCGTAAATTTTCATTCAAACTGTACCTGACTCAAGTATGACCAAGGACTTTGGCACAAAGCAATATCACCGACTCAAGGATGGGGGACGGAGTGATCATGATGTAATATTTCCACTACAAATAGATCGCTACGTGCGAAGTTCTCAAGGAGTATTGAATAGATCTGTGGACTATTTCAGGCATGTATGGTTCGCATTAATGGACTATTTGTACGTATAAATTGACTACATATAATGCTTGTAATATGAATATATATAGGATAATGTGTCTGGTCATAAGCTATTTCTAGATAAATTGACCATTAATTAGACGGCATTAGCTACTTTTCTAGGTTACGAATTTAGGTTTTCGTCGGCCGCCCTTTTCCTTGAAACACTGCTGCTCGTCGAGGGTGCAACTCGGCATTAAGACCTACCTGTTCTCTTGGGTCGGAACATCGCCATCGGACGTTCCTGGTCGTCGGGCAGTCGACCTACCTGTTCCTGGCGGAGCTCTTGGGACGGAACATCGCTGACGGCGGCTCCTGGTCGCCGGACAGTCGACCGACGAAATCAATACAGGGCATACTTTTATCCTTATGTGTTTTTAATGTTGTTGTTAATCGTATTTTGTCTGTGTATCTGTTCAAAGTTTTGTTGACGTAACTAACATTATATGTACTTCTACTATGTAGTTATACATCCGTCGCTACTTTTCTAAGCTAGGATAAATTAAAGTGATTGGGTTTCCATCCGTTGGCTTCCTCGGCCCACTGCTGATCGTCGAGGGTGCAGCTCCGCCAACAAGACCTACCTGTTCCTGGCGGAGATCTTGAGACGGAACATCGCTGACGGCGGCTCCTGGTCGTCAGACAGTCGACCAACGAAATCGATACATACTTTTCAGTAACATAGCATACTTTCATCCTTATGCGTTTTTAATGTTGTTGTTAATCGTATTTTGTCTGTTCAATGTTGTGTTAGCGTAACTAACCGTACATGTTCAAAGTTGTGAAGTCGTAACTAACATTACACTTACTTTTACTATGTATTAAGACTTACGTTAGCTAGCTAAGCCAGAATAAAAGGATGCGGGTTTCCATCCGTTGGCTTCCTTGGCACACTGCTGATCGTCGAGGGTGCAGCTCCGCCAACGAGACCTACCTGTTCCTGAATGAGCTCTTGGGACGGAACATCGCTGACGGCAGTGGGCAATTATACTCCTCTGTCGGCTAAACTCCTTCCCCAGCTTTATGTTACTGTTTTATGCCACGGAGGAATCTGCTTGGAGATTACGCTGACGGCTGCTCCTGGTCGTCGGATAGTCGACGCAAACTTACTGCGGGGAATACATTCAGCCTTGCAGCTATCCTAGATTCTTATGTCCTGGTTTAACAACTGACACCAATATGATTGCAATAACTGTCACGAGCGCTTAATTTTGAAATATTGATATAAGCAGTATGGATAGCAGGAAGGAGTACATCGTACATATATTTAAGAAATTATTTTTTCCGATTCATGCTGCAAGAACTGGTTTTTTTGGGGGGGGGGGAGGGGGATATGAATGAGCCCTTGAACGAAAACGAAATATACAATCTACCGCTTGTAAAAAAAAAAGATCGCCGTCAACAGTGGTGACGATCTATTCCCATTTTAAACTTCGTTTATTGATTTTATTATCTGCAACTACACTGTAATTACGAACTTCCCAGAATTTCCGGTGAAACTTTTAAAGCTCTTTTTGAGAACACTGAAGACCCCGGGCCCATTCTCTGGACTCCTATATACATATACACTACGTCACAACATGTAACGTTTAAAACCTGGAAGGTAAGTTTATATCAGATTTTCCATCATCATTCTGCTGCTACCCGATCGACCATCATCTATTCCAAATGTTGGAAATATGTTAGGTAAATCGCTATTTATAAAATGTGCTAATGTATATGAAGAAGTTTCGTGCCTTTGTCATCACGATACATGTCGTTCCAAAATATTCAAAATATATACGTCGGTACTTAATATCGCTATCAAGTAGAATAAACCAAGAAAAAAAAACACGGCGGAAAAACAAGCTCTGTGTTTATTGTTGTAACAATGAATGAATGAAGACCTTTATTGCGCATTTTTGCCATAGCGGGCTGTTAGACTTAAAGTGCAGTTCGCGCAGGCCCGATCTTTGAGAATTGAATATGCCGACAAACTCAAAGAAGCCGCGCCTCGGCCGCATGTGTCAATCAAATTGAGCGTCGCGGTGGGAGGGCACGGGTCAGACCCATTTTTTCTACAATTCTACCGTCCGGTATCTTATAACATCTACTAAACACGCAAAAACATCTATTAGTTTCGATTTCAACAATGGAGGCCTCATATTTCCACTAAAAACCCCAAAGTTTGCCAACATTTTCCACTTTGTAAAAGCCACACAAAACTGTATACACGGCTGTGACGCCGTAATTACGGCGTGTACACGCCGACTGTGTGACATACCGAGGAGAAAAGTGTCTCACTATGGCATTTTTGGACGTTTATATTTAATAGGAAGCGAGGACGTAGTAGTTATAAAATAATTGCACCATTCCAGATATGTATTTGTCGAACCTTAAAGATATTCCTATCAAAATTCGAAGGTGGTTTTCCGAGCGCGCGCTGGTGTATGTTCCCGATCGCTGATCATGCCCGGCGGCAATATCAAACCCGCCGGTGAAAACCGGTTGAGTTATATTTTCGGCAAACAGGAGCATTTTTATTGTGAAGTTGTATCTGGTTCCGTATAATATTTGAACACACGTATTTATGCTTCGAGAAATACTTTCAATTCATACAAGAGAACATGGTTATGAGGATTGTTCTGCTATGCAGTCTACATTTTGTCGGGAAAATCACAAAAGATCGGCTCGCGATTTACTAAGTACTTAAAAAACAGTCTAGTTATGTTACGCATGCGGCGGTACCCCGCCCTCCGGGTCAGGCGCCGCTAAATTTCTGCCGCAAATCATGCTGTTTGATTAATAATTAATGACGTTCTCATGAATATTCCGTGTACACGGTGTTCAAAACATGAATATTCTGAATATTACCGACCGGTTTCCACGTGATACCGCCCCGTAAATACGGCCGTAATTACGATCGTATTTACGGCGTGTTCACGATTACGCACACCGTAATTTACGGTAAAGTTTACCGTGCTGGTACTGTACCTGCCGTGGTATACTTCAAGTTTGATTGAAGGAGAGGAAGAATGTTCCTAAACCCATATGTTACAACAGCCCTTTTTCCCTGACACTTCTATCACAGTTTTAATGTATTCTGATGTAAGATGGCCACAAGAATTCTAAACATAAAGAAATGATTAAAATCTTGACTTGGGCAGATGAAACAGTCCAATATGATTGACAGGTTTGATTGACAGCTTGCCTCTGCCCACAGGAGGCTCGAGAGGAGTTGCTGGTTGACAAGGTCATGAAGCTGATCCGAGATGAGGTTATTCAAGAGAAGGCGCGGCTGGAGGCTGAGAACCGAGAGCTCAAGAAACAGCTGTCAGAGTACAAGCCAGGTAATGCCTTCGTACGACTCGGTCAAAGCTTGGTCATACAGTAAACACACAACAGAACACTTTTCCATGTGATTCTTATGTATATGTATGACTGAAGGATATAGAAACATAGCTAAAATATTCGTGGATAAATCCGTGGATTTTTCACCCATAATTAGCCCCCGAGATAAGGATATGGGAGCCTGTTGTCCATCAACTCTGCCCATTTCTCCTCATAGGGTGCGACTGATTAGCAGGAATCACAAGAGGAACAAATAAAAAAATCATCGGAAACTTATCAGATACATATCCTCTAAAACAAACATTTAGAAGCTCTTTAACTGGCCTTGAAAAGGTGTCCTCTAACAAGGAACACCTGTTCCGCCATACATTTGACTGTTTTAAAGAACTGTTAAGTAAATAAATAAATTTAAGTAGGCCCAACATCCGAGGAATAGAAAATTGCAAGAACCAGAGACTTGCAAAAAATACCAAATTGAAACTGATAGTCAATACATGACAAAAGTAATGTCTGGTTCCCATTTCTCCAGTGTGTTACGGCCTGCGTCCCATCGGCATGGAAACGGGCGACATTCCACAGGACAGCATCACAGCCTCGTCGACATGGCGACCAGAGACGGCCCCGTACTATGCTCGCTACTCCAGCAGCCACTACACGTTCGACTCCCATGCCTGGTGCGCCTCATTCAACGATAGGATTCAGTGGATTCAGGTGGGCTCATCAATTGATCAATCAATCAATAAATCATCAATCTTATCAATAAATCGGCAATTACCAAATGCACTTCACATTCGAAACATACATGCTTGTACCAAGCCTTCAAATGCCTGGATGAGAGATACAGGCCTAGGCAGGTTTATCAATTATTATCAATAAATTCCATCAATTGATAAACCTCTGACCAAGACCATCTAACAACCAAATATCATAGTCTACAACTTTGGGACAGAATTTTTAACAACCAGGCTTTCAATTAACTGACCAACAGCGATTGCAACGTAATATCACCAACTCCTTCATGGAATCATTATGATGACAATGGTACTGATCAGTGTGACCTCCATCTTTCCAGGTTGACCTTGGGAAGCCCATGACAGTTGCCGGGGTGATAGTTCAAGGTCAGCAAGGTTTCCCCCACTGGGTGTCGTCCTTCAAACTTCTCTACAGTCTGGACCAGAAGGACTGGATGTACTATCAGGACGAGACTGGCAATGACAAGGTAGGAAAGTTTGCAGTTTACCTTTTCCAAAAATCTGACTCTAAACCTTTTAGGTTTAGGTCCCCTTTAAGGACAGTCTACATGTACTTACAAGCTTACTGATGTTATGGAGAAAACTTGTACATGTATCTGTCAGTTGACTGTGGAAGCGCCAAACTCATTAGCAACTGATATGTGTCACTGACGAAAGGTACCAGTCGTGGCCCAGATTCTACCTCAAACGCGTGTCACTGGTTTGTAACTATATCCAGCTGGTTGAGTAACTGTATTGTATTACCCAGATGTGGAACCTTCATTGACAGAACTGTGGCAACTGCAAAATGTATCATATAGTTTCTTATTGTCTATTAAATTGTAGCATAGGCATAAAAAATGTCTCATTGGTGTTGCTTTCCCTCCAGGTATTCAGCGGGAACTTTGACAGCACGACAGGTGTGCGACACGACCTGAAGCGGCAGCCCCAGGCGCGGTACGTCCGGCTCAACCCGCACACCTGGCACTACCACGTCTGCCTGCGCTTCGAGGTCATGACCTGCGTGGGCGAGGCAGAGCTCAGCAGCTCGTTCGACGCCATCTCCGTCCCGGGAAACGGGGACGAGGTTCTGGTTGCCACGGACTACGAACAGGACCAGGGCAACGACCTGATGTTTTTCCAGACGCCGCCGCTCGCAGTGGATGTGCCCGAGGAGGAGGTGAAGGACATCACTCAAGATCCAGACTTTAGAAACAAGATGGTGGAAGGGCAGGAAGGTCGTGACTTTGGAAACAAGATGGCGGAAGGGCAGGAAGGTCGTGACTTTGGAAACAAGATGGCGGAAGGGCAGGAAGGTCGTGACTTTAGAAACAAGATGGCGGATGGGCCGACCAGGTTTGAGCAGTTGCAGGAGGATATTGATGCAGAATTAGTGAAAGACACACTGCAGCGTGAGATGGAACTTCATGCAAAAGAAAACAGGGAGCGTCAAGGAGAAGACATTGTTCCCTTTGCAGACGAAAATGATATCAGAGTCCAGCTAGGTCAAATAGAAAACAACATGGTGGACAGGGAAGACTACGGGATGTTCCGGGCTGTACCACTGCCGCAGGAGGGGTGGGAGGAAGCTGGCGACCAAGTAGACGACCTTGAAAACAACATGGTGGATGAAATGTTCCAGACTGTGCCACTGGGGGCAGAGGGGTGGGAGGGTAAAATGAGAAAGGTGGAAGAGGGAACCTCAAAACCCTGGATGGAAGAACAAGACAGCATGGGTGAGTCAGGTGACCATGATGGCTTCATGTAAATCTTGAAAAGAGCTGAAACTTTTGTATAGATTTATAGAGTATTCTGTGGAAATAGCTTCTAATGACTTCTTTCTTCATAACTTACATTGCAAAAAATGACTTCTTACATTTAACTGCTATTATCCATACAATCTGAAGCAACATTATGATAAGCCTTACAATTCGCTAATTGTCATTGTCAAGAAGGTTTGTCTAACGTTATGATGTTTGTTGACATTTAGCCTTAAAAAATTCGTTTTGCATACTTTTTTTTTTAGTTAAGTTTTTTTTAGTTTGTCTTGTTAGGTTTCACCAAAAATGCTGAATGCTTACTTTTTAGGTTTATAGGGTTTTTAATTGTTAATAACTTAAAGATAACTATGTTTGGATATTGTATTCCCCAAATTATCTTAAGTTATAGTAATCTTTCTTTGCAACTGTGCCAGCTAAAACACTCAATATGACATATAACAACCAAACTACTTAAATATAAAAAAAAATCAATGCAACCCTTGATATCTTTAAAAAAAAAAGATTTATAACATTTAAGTGATAAAAGGAAATTATAGAGAAGTGATGACACTGGTGACTGAAAAGTTTTCTCTCGATACTTGTAGGAATGAGTACTGAATGAAAGATGTAACTTATTATGATGTATATTAGGACGTTTGTTTTCTATTTTTGTATCAGATTCTATTGTAAAAAATGCCTTCATATCTATTGTTACTGTGCAAAGAGCGGTCATCACCATCATCTATGATATATCCAGCAGACTTAGTGCCAGCTTTGTATACATCTCACTTTAGAGTTTAATATGCCCTATAATAATTGTACTTGAAGGTATACAGTAACAGCAAAGTAATATGTTGTATGACTGCAAAGTAATGAGATCAGTAGTACAATTCTACTACAAGTAAATCAATGTGTTAAGACTTAAGTAGTGCTATGTTGTATTTTTAGCAACTGTAAATAAATCTACAACCGTTATCGTATAACGTGTGGATCTGTCTAACTTCTGCACTCACTACAAGACAAAGTCAGCTTAAAAGTTTAGTAAGAGAGGAACCCATATGCTTGGGGAGTAAGACAACAAGGGCTGTATCCGGCTTTATGATGATGATGATGATGATGATTTATTAAAGTGTCCTGCGTTTACAAACGCCCAGCCCGCGTGGGCTTATAAGACACATCAACAGAAAGTATAAATGAACAGAGGGTAATACATGTACAACGTAAGTGAACATAGGAAACATGAGCAGTAGCTGCTAAACAACTTAGGTAACAGAACAGAACTTTTTCTGTCCCACACAGTTTGATAGCAAAATGCTGTTAAGTTTTATTGTCATTCTAAGCTTAAGAAAATATCTTCCATCAACTCCATGTCCTGAAAATCAGATGTGTTGGACGGATGAGGTGACTGTATCATTTCTTGTCAGTCATGATCAACGACCTTTAATCCAAAGATGGAGGGACGGGTCTTGAAGATAGCCCTGAACTTAAATACTATCATGATGATAAAACGGCTGTACAATACAAACAAGACTCACCGAGTAACAGGACTGCATAGCTGACGATCCTCCCTGTGCGTTCTGTAGCCTCCCCCCTCCCCACACAAGAGGATGTGCTTCTGCTCCTCTGGATAATCAGCCGACTGTCTGCGGTCCCTTCTCTCTCACCCTCTTCCTCTTCTTCATCTTCTGACTCCACATCTCTCTTCTCAACTGGCTGGTACCTGGTTATGATTTCATATGACAAATACAGGTGGTTAACAAAAGCCTTATTAACCAACAAAGGATTCCTATTGACATCATGGCCACACAACCACACACACCCACCCCCACCCCCACAAACACCCCCACCCCCACACCCACACACACACACAAACGAACGTGCGCACGCACACACACAATCCCTCACCTGAGAATGAGCACACATGCTGCCACCAGTGTATAAGCCTGCAGGGTTCCTATTGACATCATGTCCACCCCCCCCACACACACACACACACAAACACACATGTGCACACATGCGCACACACACGCACATAACACACACTGCCTTACCTGAGAATGAGCACACATGCTGCCACCAGTGTGTAAGCCTGCAGGGTTCCTATTGACATCATATCCACCAGCTCCTTCAGGTCAAACAGTAGAGCCATTGTGCCTAAAAGTGATGAGAGAATCATATCATAAAGTCCATTTAGTCTAGTAGTAGTGCAAAGTCCTGTTTCTTATAATACGTACTATGCTATACACAGTCATGTATTCTACCCACCAGTAAAGTATTATGCTATGCAGCACCTTCTGCAACAACAGCTGTACTCTGTGGGTGTAGCCTTTAACAAAGCTTTTTTCTTAAAGTTTGACCATTTCTGTCCTAAAAGTGCCATTTTCGACGCGGTACTCGACAAAGAACTGGAGGTTCTGTTTGTTCATTATTATTATAGCTTTCCATGGGAATGGTCCATTCTCCATAGCTAGATTTTCTCATTTGATTGGACAAATCCACCTACCAGACAGGAGTCCCGACAGGACCGTGGCGATAATCGGGGTTTGCGTTCTCTCGTTGACCTTTGACAGGAATCTGAAGATGACCCCGTCGCTCGCCATGGCGTATATGACACGTGGCATCGGGAACATGGCACCCAGTAAACTGCACAATAAATAGATAAACATATATCATATAAATAAATAAACAACAACACTCTTAATTTTATAGATGACTTACAGCTTTTAGGAACTTTGCCATTATCAACATACATTTCATACATTGTATATAACATCAACATCATTTCTACATGTAGCAAACAAATAACATCTATCCCATATAAAGATTGTTGTTGTAATATTTATCTGTTCATCAATGTAAAAATGCAATTTTCAAATTACATCTAACTTAAAGGTACACTTCATTCTCTACAATATTGCAGCATTGGGAATATAATAATGCCATTATCAACATGAATTATATCAATACAACATAATATCTACATGCAGCATAACATTGTAGAGAACAGAGTGTACCTTACAAGTAATTCAAAAATTTTAGTATTCATGTCGGGTTTAAGATAGAAAAGAACAAACAGCAATAAACGAAGGATTTAGACATCCAGGTTTGACAACTTTCCTTAAGCAACTTGATTAGTTTAAGCACAGTCAGTCAGATGTGCTAGACCGTGAGTATGCACCACCTTTGACGGTGACGGACCATTTTCAAAATCTAACCATTTTCAAAATCGAACCAGTATACTGTATAATGTTTATTGTTGCTTAACTTGAACGTTGTGTTGTGAAGACATAATGATTGTATTTCTACATGTACAAAATGCATGCAGGCCAGTGTTCACTACCTTGTAGACAGGGCACACACGGCTCCTACAGCGATGATGTATTTAGCAGCAGTGAAACCCACAGCAGCGAAGGCGGCGGGGAGGGGGGCGTTCTTGTCGACCGTGTAGTAGGGAACCATCAGGGTCAGCGCCGCGGAGACTCCGAAGTACGCCACAAAGCAGATGGTGAGGGAAACCACGATACTGATCGGGATCGCTCGCTGGGGGTTCTTCACCTCCTCACCTACTCAGGTGGGTAGTGGGGGGGAGGACAAACAAATAAATTAAAATACAATATAGTACATAATATTATATAGACATGTGTATATAAACATGTACAAAATATAGTCTGAGCTGTAATTATCCTTGCCAAGAATGTTAATATGCTTTAATTGCCATTTGTGTGCGTCTGTATTTGTGCACAGCATAACGAATGAAGCTGCAGAATGGATCCTGATGATATTTCTTGATAGGTGGGTATACATGGATGTCCGGGGAAAACAGGTCAAGCTCAAAGATGACCTTTGGAATGACCTTGACATTGTGATGACAGCATATCTCTATTACACTGGGGACTGTGATATCCATTCTCTATAACCTTCAGAAATGTGACTGCATCTATCTATGACCTTGGAGGATGTGAACCTGTAATGTGATAGCATTTTCTCTATGACACTGGTAATGTTACAGCAGCTTTCTAAGACATTGGGGAATGTGACACCAATTCCAATGACCTTGGGAATGTGACAGCAGTTCCCTATGACCTTGGAAACGTGACAGCAGTTCTCACCTGTGGTTGCGATGGCATCAAACCCAACAAATGCGTAGAAACACGTTGCAGCTCCCGACAACATCCCTGACGCGCCAAACGGGAAGAAACCTCCAACTCCGTCCAGTGTGCTGTTGGTGGTCTCGTTCCTAACAGGATATGTGAACATTTCATATGCCTTGAAAATGTTTTAGTGTACAGAAGAAGTAAGGTGAGATACAAAATTTAGAAAAAATTAGCAAAGTCATTATTTTGACAGTCACTTCATTACAGTATGATTGTCATTGCATTGTATAACATTACAGGATACAATGCAATAACATTTGGTTGTGTGATGTTGCCGATAACCTACAAGGATCTGGTACAACTTTAATCTGCAAGTGGAAGTCAACATAAATCAGCAACTCAAGATTTGCTTATTCAATTTCAAGTTTAGCAGCCAAAGTGAGGACTTTCTTCACAATGGTAAAGACTTGACGAACGTATGAAAACTTTACAATTCAACATTATGTTATACGTGCACACTGTCAGTATGTGATTACACATACATAATATTTACTAACGGGGGGGATCCAATGTCCGGTAACTGTTCTAAGTGAGTGCGCATGGCTTTTGTCATCGTACGTTTTACTGAGAACCCATCAAAAACAATTTAAGATCTTGTTAACAACCATATAACTGTGATTTAAGCTGTGCAGACATATGTTTCATTTAACGGCAGCATTCCGAACTTTACTTTGACAGCGCGCGAAAGTTTTGGCAGGTTTGGACTTGCGTTTCAGTGGAACGTTCTAACACAAAAAAGGGGGTCCAAACTCCAATAAGTTAACAACCAAGCCATCTCTGCATATCTTTAACTTTAAGCGTCCTATGCATGCAAAATAACACTAAGCTTCTACAATACAGTCAAACCTGCCCGAGCGACCACCTCTTCTCAGCGACCACCAGGTGGCCATTTCGACCGCTTTTTCTCGGTCCCGATTTATTTTCCCATTGACGTCAGCATTAAGCGACCTTTTCTCAACGACCACCTGGCCAACGCGACCGCGACCGGCTCAAATTCCGACCTATAACGACCGCATCATTTTCAAGATTGAGGTTTTAATCGATTTTTGATGATAATTAGCGCGATTTTGTGCCAGGTTGCGTCGGATTTTGGGGTTAAATTTACAGTTTACAGTGTGCGTGTTGTATTTGACATTAAAGACCTCGCTTCTTTGCGTGCGTGCAGTGTGCTTGCTATTTGCCATTAAACACAACGGCAACCATCTATACTTTGCATCGGGCATGTTTTGAGTCGATACTCTTCTCAGCGACCACTTGTCCAAATCGACCGCTTTTTTCCGGTCCCCCGGGTGGTCGTCTTGGGCAGGTTTGACTGTACTATTTTTTGTCACAAATATATGCAATATTTTGAATTACGATGCATATTTAAATACGTTTACTTACAAGGATTACCTCTCACGGCGAAACCAACCCGTCGCCAAAAATAAAAATGGCGGCACTTTGTTTACATCTGCCTGTGATTACACTTTTTCACTTTCGGCTTCTGTATTTCCTGCTTCAACCTCGTTTTTAACAGCAGAAAGGATTTCTTTAGTCGGTAGGGATCGATGTTCTTGAATGATTGGTACTCTACTGACAGGTTGACTAACTCCATCGTGTTGAGCATCGCTCGGCTTCCTACATAGGTGATTGACAAAGATGGCGTAGGTGACAGGGCCGTGAACATGCGGCATAACTTAGCTCCGATTATCCAACTATAAAAGCAAAGACACGGCATAGCTGTGCTTATTTAGGAAGTTTTATAGATAGCCTTCTCATCTGTGGTGGTATCTTTTCACATTTCGTATTTGACGATGAATAATTTAAGAGTTTCCCGGGCCATGTTCTCGATATGTTCGCTCGTCAGCATGCACGGAAGGCGTCAAACTTGTGTACTTATTTCAATCGTTATCTGTTGGGGCTTACCAACTTGGACACATACTCTGACTTTTCAGTTATTTATAACAAGGTTTATTGTAGTCCATAACAAGTTGTACTTATCATGTGCAGACACTTATGGATATCTCCGCAAAAATGATTTTAAAATCCTACCGGACTTTGGACCCCTCCCGTTAATAGTAATAGTATAAAAACTGCACGACGTACATGATCTGGCTGTGTGTTATCGCCCAGTTGCTGCCATCTGCCTTGATGAAGCCGGCCACCATCACAAACAGGATCACGCACAGGTTCAGTCCAGTAAACACGTTATTAAATCTGGTGGACTCTTTCACACCCAGGGCGAGTAGGGCTGCAATAGACAAACAAACAAACAAACAGGATCACACACAGGTTGGTAGAATATAGGATCATATTGATGTTTCTTTTACACAACTAGTTAAGTCTCAAGAGGCTCTGAAGGTCTGAGAGACATTGAGGTAAGCAGGTGAGATTCTACTGCAGTGGTTGTGCAAAAGAAATCTTAATTATTACATAGTATTACCTAATAGTAATACTGCCATGATATTGATTATGATATCTTACTGCAGTGTCATTAAGACAACACTGTGTGTTGCACATTGGACTAAATTCTTTCTCACAAAAACACATGACTGGAAAGTTTGTGTGGAAACCATGAGGCTGTGACATTTGGCAAGACATCCTGACATCTTCAGTAAGACTTAAAGAATACCTGTAAGGACCAAGGTGAGTCCTAAGGAGAAGAAGTCGGGATACTCGGCGAGGCCAGACACGTGCATCGCCATGTGAGTCCGCGTCCAGTTTTCGATCCTGTTCCCGACCAGGGAGTCAAAGTTCGCGCTCCAGGCTCGAGCAACACTCGCTGTGCCTATAGGATTGACATTTTACTTAGTCAATTGACAGGTAATTCATAGCAGAATAGCAGATTGACCAATGATACTAGAGTAACTGATGATTAACAAGTTGGTTGACAGGTTCTGGTTATAACACAATTCCAGCCAATCATATGACAGTATGCTGATGATTGACACCCAGGCTATTTAACAGAATAGCACACTGACCAATGAAAAACTCCAGAATTAAATTTCAACCAATCATATAGCAGTATGCTGATGATTGACTATTTTATTGAAAGGTTATTTATCATAACAGAATAGCAAACATACAAATGATGTGGCAGTATTATCATACACTTAGACAACTGACACTTAAGTTGATTGACACCCAGTTCAATTTACTGTTACAGCACACTGACCGAATTTTGAACAACCATATGACAGTATGCTGATGTTTGACAAGTTTATTGACAGGTTAGTTATTATAACAGAATACCAGACTGATCAATCATTGACAGTATTGTACAGGCAACTGACAAGTTGATTGACACCCAGGTTACAACAAAATAGCACACTGACCAATGACAAACTCCAATATCAAATTTCAGCCAATGACATGACAGTATGCTGATGAATGACAAAATGATTGACCAATGACATTTACTGGATCGAATTTCAGTGAATGTTATGACAGAATGCTGATTGACAAGTTAATGACATTCGCTGGGATCAAATTCCAGCCAATGATATGACATGATAAACAAGTTCATTAACAGGTTGTATAAGTAGTATAATACTGACCTATGACATACTCCAGGATCATATTCCAGCCAATGATGAAGGCCCACAGCTCGCCGACCGTCACGTAGCTGTAGACGTACGCTGAACCGCTTTTCGGCACCCTCGCTCCAAACTCAGCATAACACAGGCCTGGGACAGAAGTTTTTTTTGTTTGTTTTTTAAGACAATTTTTATAGATTTTCAAAGAAAAGAAACACATATAGACACATGCATGGCACGTAAATCAAAAACAGAAAGACACAAGAGACAGAAGTTGGTAAGTCTGGTTGCTTCAGGGAAAGGGATAGGGTTCAGATTTTCAACAATGCCTTTATAACAAAAATAAACATGGTGGCTTTTTAAGTCTTGAAAATGACTTCAGTCTGCATGTAAAATGTTCAGAATCCCCTCAACATCTACTAACTAATTAAGTATTTATGGAGTATAATTACATTACATCATATACGGAGGATAAGTGAAAAAAATTGATTGTCATCAAGTTGAACCTACTTTCTAACTTATTCCTTAATCTAGATTGTGATGCTAATATTTCAAGGGGGAGTCACTTTTATATGAGAAAATGTGTTACAACTTATACAAGCCACCAACCTGCCAAAATTGACGCAATGGCTGCCACAAGGAACGACAACACAATCGACGGACCGGCCGTTTCCCTGGCAACGGTTCCCGTCAGGACGTACACTCCCGCGCCGAGCGTACTCCCAACTCCGAGCAGCGTGAGGTCGAGCGTGTTCAGGCATCGCGCCAGCTGAGAGTCTTCCAGCGACGCCGCGTCCACATACTTGCGGCGGAGCAAACGTCCGCCAAAGTTCCGCAAACAGCCGGCAACCGTCATTGGCTCCTGGACAAACAGGCCAGATTTGAATAATGTGAAATTTTCAAATGAACAGTGTTAGTGTGATTGTGCAGATTTGAATAAGTTGAAATGTTTAAAGGAACAGTGAACAATGTCCTAATACTCCCCTCACATTAGGCGAAAATCGATCTCACGACGAGTTTGCGAGCTCTTAATTATGAGGAGGCATGACCCTGATGGGAAGGAGGGAACTCTGCCATTTCTTCGTCGGCAGCAGGGTTATGCCTCCTCGTAATTTAGAGCTCGCAGACTCGTCGTCCGATCGATTTTTGCCTAATGTGAGGGGGATATACGGAATGCAACTATTTCCAAGAGGAAGGCGACAGACAATCATAGAAAAGTGGTATACAATTTAGTACTTCATCAACCACTGTTAATAAAACAGATGTCGGTTCCAAACTGTGCAGATATAATGAAGTTGATCTTGACTAGAGAGACTGTGGACAACCTGCAAGAGTGGACCTGTCAGTCTTCATGCAGTGATGGTTTAAAAAAATAACAGTACTAGTAAGTATAAACTGAAACGGAAGGCAGAAACTACTGCTGAGTCCTTCTGATGTTGTTACAACTGATTAACAAACAATGCAGAACTGAGCAGCTTCCCACTGATCCTGTATTTGTTGGCCCTCCTGCCACTTGAAAATGAGAAAGAGCTACGGCCGCGTGGCGCGTTTGTACAACCAATCCCTCGATCTCGAAAGTTAAGCAACGCGCGATCCGGACAGTACTTGGATAGGGGACCGACCAATTGCAAGGACATCCGGATTGCTGTAGCCTCACGAAGCTTTCCACAAAATCGTCTTCCGGGAGGGACGTAAAACGGGGGTCCCGTGCTCGAGGAGGTGCCTCGACCAGGTTAAACAGCCTCATTACCCACACTTTGGGTACCTACTGGCTGCAAAATACACCCGATATTATAGAGGACAGTCAGGTGATCCCTCCTTTGTAGGTCATGTGATCAATAACCTAATGAGGACTATTTCAAGTGATTTTGCAATATCCTATCATATATCCTGAAGAACATGCACTCACAGTTTTTGTATGATCATATCTTTATCTTAACATTCTCTAATGCAGGCAGTTTCACTAAGGAAATGGAAGCTAGTAGACCGTAACGATTTCACCTCCCCAACATCTGCTTGTAGATTACAGCCATATGGAAGCTGACTGTTCCATATGGTTGTCTCTCAACTTGAGTCGACAAGGCGAGGAAGTAAAATAGAGCCATACAAACACTTGAAAAGTATTCCCAGAAGTATGTAGAAGCCTCGGACTGTGCCAGATATCTACAGACAACAGTAAAACCGCCACAGTGGCTACAGCAAATAGTTCGGAACCTCCTGTCAAAAGAGTTGTGTCCGTCGATGTCACAACATAATTTATACCGCCGTAGCTTTAGTACCGTTACCATAACGTTACCTACCCTGTCGCTAGCGCTAGACCGTCAGTAGTTCCTAAGTTCAAGCCCGCATGTCAACAGGTGTCCATGTCTGTACAGGCGGCCTCGTACGGGAGGGAAGTCTGAAGTTCGACCTGATATATTCACTGCCGCATGATTGGGGGTCAATTGGGGTCAACTACTAGAGGGATTCTGCACTGCATGTAATATCCGCAAGGTGGCACTTCCCACCTACTCGCGACCCACTTCTTCACTCGGCCGCGGGAAAAAGGACTTTTCGCGGTGGTTTTAAGTTCGCGGTAGCACCATGCTAATCTCCAAGCAGATTCCTCCGGTGATATAAAATAGTAACATAAGCTGGGGAAGGACTTCAGCCGGCAGAGGGGTAAAATTGGCCAAGTCCTTCCCCAGCTTATGTTACTGTTTTATGCCACCGGAGGAATCTGCTTGGAGATTAGCACCATGCACTGTAGTCTCTTACTGCCATGGAAAAATGTTCGCGGTGGTTTTAAGTTTGCGAAAACCGCGAACATTTAAAACCACCGTGAAAGTTTCTGCATTCAAATAAAGTATACTCTCTCCTGATCTCCAGGCAGATTTACAGTGGCATAACTTATGATAGTATCAAAGCTGGCCAAGAAGTAAAGCCGACCAATGGGACTCAACAGGCCAGTGACACATATTACTACTAATACTGTCAGTCAGCCAGGCTATGCAGACTATGGCATTACGCAAGGACAATGACAATGTAGACTATATTAAGCCACTGATAAATTTGCCTGGAGATTAACGTTATACTCTCCAAGCAGAGGTAGCTGGCGAAAATTAACGTTACTGCTTTAAATTTCATATGCCGCGTTTTTCGTCCGCCTGGTGAAAGTAGATGGGAACTTTATCTTAGTTGGACGAAAGCCGACGTAATTGAGTTTTGACTTGATAGAAAACAGGTTTTTCACTAAGTCAGGTTTGGCCAAAGTTCCCGCCGTGACGTCACGGATAACGTCACACAATGCAAGAAGGATTGCCCACCTGACAACCCTGGTTGCGTTAGATTTAGCGTTAGCTGTCACGTGTTTGCACTTTGAACTTTCTGCCGCGTAATACAACAGACTATTGCGCGAGTGTTGACTTAAGTGCTCGTGCGGATAGCTGGTGAATAGATATTGATTTAGTAAAGAGTATTATGTAATGAAGTAGAGTTGGCGTTAACTAAAAATACCATACAACATTGTCAGCCAAAGAAATGAAATCGGTTAAGAGTAAGACATATCACTACATACATACATACATATTGTACACAGTAGAAACCGTTTAATTGCACACCCCCTTTGCCAGCGCATTTCGTGCAATTAGCCGGATGGTGCAACAAAACGAAGTTATCCAGCTGAACCGCACCACTACCGGATTTTGGGATTTCCACGTTAACAGAAGTTTGCGGTAATCCGCTGTGCAATTAGCTCACTGGCTTCTACTGTATATTTCTTCTATATTTAGGCAGAGAGCTAGACTTCGACGTCCAAGAAGACATTAAGTGTAGAAGGAAAATATGATTGGAGACGTTGAAAGGTTTTGTTTTCTTCCAGTATTTGACTGATGCTTCAACGTCTCTTTCAAAGAGTCACGTGCAAACACACAAGCGCGTGCAAACACACTAACGCACGCACACCTGCATGATTTCATTTCATTTGGCGAGATTTCCTGCTACAATGCCCTTATGACTTAGTCTGTATCGCTCACTGTCACGAGACTATTTCCCTGTCTCATTGGGCAGCCACTGAAAACACGACTGAGATATACAGAAGAGTACAGTGGGGTCTGCTTTGCTTCTTTAATAAACCTCCAAGTAAATGTGGAGGGCAAAATTTACTCCCATCCTGGCAAAGTCCGCATACTGACGTGCGCCGGGCGGTACACAAACACAGAAGTCGCAACATAACTGTGTATAAAACCGTGCTGATTTTGCACCCTTAAAGATGAGCTTGCCATCCAAAGTCTGTAAATTACTGACACGTTCCGTTACAGATTACTTTACTGGTGCTATCACCGCTATAGCAATATCTACTGTTTAAAGTTGACCCACATTTAGTCGCTATGTCACATATACTTTCGACATATTTTTTCATGGCGGCTGATTTATATAACACAGAGGAACTACGTTAATATTAGAGACGTCCGTAAAGATAAAAAAGATGTCCATAGTTGTTTTTTTTTTTTTTGGGTGTGTGTGTGTGTGTGTGTGTGTGTGTGTGTGTGTGTGTGTGTTATTATAAAATACTTTACTTCAATCAATCAATCAATCAATTCATCCGGCGCTGTCTTGTTCTGGGCTCTTCAGAAGACCGTAACCAGGCAAACAGACAATAGTGCGTAATCATCACTGCAGATGACGACTGTATCTAAAACGTGCCACCAGAGTGAGGGGCCAACAGTGCCATGGCTGGACGCAAGTCTTTGTGAACAAACCGTCCTGGTTCCTTTCCTTAAAGCAAGAACCGCACCTGATGGCATTTCGTGCAAAATAATTTTTTTTTTTTTCAATCCAAACCTCCAGTCCAAGCCTTAAGTGTCAGAAATAGATCATATTTCTCCTTAGACATTTACGCCAGACAAACCGTTAATCTCAGATGCTACAGCCAGGCTTCTGTAAAAACGTCACAAGGTTTCCAGCATGTCTTATACTGGAAAATCATTCTGAAGCGCGAACTCGATGCTCAGACAGCCTGCATGTTGTAATGATTAACTAGTACAAGCCACTTCGGGGTTAGTGATACTGTACGTCAAGTGTAAGAACTCAGTCAACAATACTTACCGATACTCTGTACCTAACCAATAGGGAGTATAACGCCAGGGGAGTTTTGCTACGTATACTAACGTTAGTGTGAACTGACTCTCTTGGTCAGTTAGTCCCTTTTTTTGGTCGAAATTTATGATCCGTATCCCCGTAGGAAGGCCGAATGAGTAAGTTAGCGCCAGACTGTCATATACTAACCTGCCAAGCAGAGGTTTGGCTCCGGCTGTTTTTGACGTATTTTTGACGTTTCTATCGGGATTTATATTTTGTACCGTTTTCTTCATGTCTCGCGGCCACGATAAATACACCTAAAAACGTTTAAAATAGCTGGAGCCTAACCTCTGCTTGGAGAGCATCATACTAGTATACTCACGTCTTCAAGATCCATGGTTTCCAGCGGAGATCCCCTCGGCATGTCTTACTCGGACACTAAGTTACCTGCGTGTTGCAGGTGTGTGCAGGTGAGACTGAAGTGAGCCCATGTGAGATCCACCAGGCTCAGGTAACCTCAGGTGTGTTGACTGTTCCATCATGTGAGACCAGAGGAGTTACCCGAGGTCATGGCTATGTTGCAGTCGTTATCGCGCGTCCTCTAGCGGAATCTCTACCCACGACAGTACAGGACGTACGGATGGCGCGTAGACCGATTGGTCAACAGCTGTTAGGTTCCCTTGATGAGGTAAGCTGACAGTATATAGAGGTCGCTCTACCATAGATTGTTCAAAGTTCAAACTATTAATAAAACTCTCAATTCTAGACTCACTCTTCTTTTCACTTGCTCAAAGGAATTTGATTCACTTCATTCAATAGATAAATTCTATCAAATATTTCATGAGCATACAACCCTAAAAGTGTGCAAGTACATGTAGGTATTATACACTTGAAATAGTTAGATATTAGAAATTGTGAAGGCTATAGCATATAACTTAAGCTTGTTATAATTACTTCGTTAAAACATCGTTTATACATGCGTGTATCTGTAGTTGTAGATAAGGCTTTACTAGAGTTTTTATAGTTTAGCCATGTCAATAAAATGACTCAAACAGCAGAAAATCATGACGACGACGTTCGTGACAAACAAGCAAACAAACGCGGACGAACCAAGGCCCACCACGCGCATCGTGACGTCATCACGCCATGACGTCATCGTCGCCGTACCCCCTTTTGTCTAACGTCTCAGCTTGAGTTGTAAGTAGGACCATAAGGAACAGTGTACGAAGATGTGTTTTGAAAGAACTTTGTATGCGTTGTTAGTGTTGTTGCTAGTGTGCCATCAAGGCTGGGCACAGGAACAGTGCTTCGCAGACGGAACAGCAGAAGGAGAGGAGGAATGCGACTCCACCTCACCTGGCAGGTCTCACCTGACCCCCCACGATGATCCCGAACCTGTACCTGACACAGGTGTACCCACTGAGGAGACAGGTAAATGTTCGTGTAGCGCCGTTAGACGTACACGTGAGCTATTAAAATCTAACACAGTAATAGTTACTCAAGTAGCTGCCATATGGAAAGGTTTTCATTCACAATTATCACTCATAAATGTCGAGCTTAAAGCTAATAATATTTATTGACATGGAAAAAAATCAAAGGATACTTTTATGCAGATCGCTTAAGTTCTATATACAGACATTTCGTAATTCTATCGTTTACTGTTAAACGTAATTATGTTGGTTTAACTGTAAACAATTGTTGCCTAAACGTACTCACCTTGTGATAAACGTAAGTCAATCTATTTGTATCTGCTTGTTTGTTGTAGGTATGCATTATACAGAAGATTAAAGTCACTGTACTTTTGATTGTGCGAAACATTGTGTTAGAAAACTAAATCGCAACGTGATACCCATACAGGATCAGATGTTGTTTTACACAATCTTAAACACTTTTATATGCTGAGCAAGGAGCTCACGTACGTTAAGTCTGCAATTCCGTTCCCAGCCGCTAGGGACTGTGTGGAAGTTTACGAGCGCGGGTCCGTCACCAACGGTGTGTACGTCATCAAGCCGCTCTCGTACCCAGGCGACCCGTTCCCAGTGTACTGTGACATGGAGAATAAGAACGGCGGTTGGACAACCGTGCAACGGCGGCAGGACGGGACGGTGGGTGACGTCATGCATATATAATTATTATGTGCCATCAACTAGACTACGCGTAATGACACATTTGACGCACATTACTTCTTGGCATAGAAATGCAACATTTTCGCAAAAATTCAAAAAAGTTTTCTTGGTAGCCTTTTGTCAAGTTACAATAACCATCTGACTCGCAAACTAAAGTAGCTACTTGTAGAGTACCGCTTATGACCCGCACTTAAGTGCCTAATATGTTGTCATGAATGATAATCGGTTCCTATAACCACCGAATAAACCATCGAGTGAGCAAAGTCCGGCAATTCCACCAGGTGGATTTTAGCCGGATCTGGTAGGAATGCACATTTGTGGCCCTAGGTGCCTCTAAGAACCCCATAAAAAGTTAAAGATCAAGCTACAAATTAGCCGCAACCCTGCTTAAATTGAGATTAGTAATTCTGATGGACAACTTTTCCAGGTGGATTTCAACCGGACCTGGGAGGAGTACCTAGGCGCCACAGTAAGAACCCCATAAAAAGTTAAAGATCAAGTTACAAATTAGCCACCCGCAACCCTGCTTAAATTGAGATTAGTAATTCTGATTGGCAAATTTTCCAGGTGGATTTCAACCGGACCTAGGAGGAGTACCTAGGCGCCACAGTAAGAACCCCATAAAAAGTTAAAGATCAAGCTACAAATTAGCCACCCGCAACCCTGCTTAAATTGAGATTAGTAATTCTGATTGGCAAATTTTCCAGGTGGATTTCAACCGGACCTGGGAGGAGTACCAGCACGGGTTCGGTGACCTGGAGGGTGAGTTCTGGCTGGGGCTGGACAAGCTGCACGCGCTGACCAGCGTGGGGAAGTACATCCTACACCTGGACTTTACCGACTGGGAGGGGGGCAGCGCCTTCACGGAGTACAGCAGCTTCGGAGTGGGAGGGGAGAAGGAGGACTACACCTTACACCTGTCTGGGTACTTCACAGGTAGCACAGGTGGGGACGCCATGTTGCGTCCCGTGTCGCTGAGTGGAAAGAAGTTCTCTACGCGCGACAGGTGAGCTATGGTCACCTTTTAGGTCTACGTCACCTTTAATCTCCGGAAGATTCTACGATAAAAAATAGTATGAAATAGTATAGAGGCTTCACTCCTATGCCAGCTTTTAATACTAACTATTGCTACCTTATGATCTGATGGGAGATAACGTCAAATTTCCAAAGCGGGACCCGGCCGGACAGCTTTTGGAAACAGAAAGTAGGATACGAAAGTCGCCAAACTACACAAGACGTAAACAGAATAGTCGTGGGCATCATTTGTGTGTATCTGTACGCATATATTTCTATTTTCACTTCCACAGACAGCCCGGCCGGGCCCCGGTTTGGAAATGTGACGTTAGCCTTAGTGTCGCAGTAGTACGACGGGTGCCCGTCACATAGTCTCTACCAGACTCCGGATCGCTGGAAAAATCGTAGAAATGGAACAAATAGAGGAGTAAGCCGGCCAGAGGGATATAACCGGCCAGGCCGTGGATCGCGTGCTGTTCCCTGGCCGGTTATATTCCTCTGGCCGGCTTACTCCTCTATTTGTTCCATTTCTACGATTTTTCCAGCGATCCGGAGTCTGGTAGAGACTACCCGTCGCAGGTGATGCAGTGTACCTTCCTGCTAAAACAAATACTAAGTGAAAGTGAACGTATGGTGGTGTCAGAGGTGGTGGCGGCTGGTGGTACTACACGCAATGTTGGTATTATGGTACCTTTGATACTGTGGTGCCGATGGTACTGATAATTGTTCCCTTCCCTCCAGGGATAATGACGAGTGCGGCTGTAACTGTGCGTAGAAGTTCGGAGGTGGCGCCTAGTGGTACTGTAGCATTACTACGGTACGGTGGTACCAGTGATAATGTGTGGTACTGTTTTTTTTTCATACTACAGGGATAATGACGAGTGCGGCTGTAACTGCGCAGAGAAGTTCGGAGGTGGCGGTTGGTGGTACTGGCGGTGCGGGGACTCCTATCTGAACGGGAAGTACCACGACTCCCACAAGTGCGAGACCAAGCAGGGCATCGTCTGGGGCCCCTGGAAACAGTCCTTCAAACACTCGCTCAAGGCAGTCAGCATGAAAATCAGACTTATAGACCTCTGACGTCACGGGGCGCCTGGAAACAGTCCTTCAAACACTCACATAAGGCAGTTAGAATGATAATCATTATCTCTAAGCAGATCATGCGGTGGCATAAGTTGGTATCATGAGCTGGGGAAGGAGTTTAGCCGGTAAACCGCGAAGCGGTGGCCAATGAACTCCTCTGCCGTCTAAACCTCTTCCCCAGCTTATGATACTATCTTATGCCACCGCAAGATCTGCTTGAAGATTATAATAATTATTCTTATAGATCTCTGACGTATACTGTATCTTTATCTATATACCCGACATGAAGCGCCCGAAGACAGTCCGTTGTCAAATTTAAATGATTACTAAAGACTGTCAGCCCTGTAGACCTACGAATCACGTACATGTAGAGGAATAACTTAGTTGTGGTTACATGGTGGTAATGCAATATATGTTGGTGACACTTGACGCAATGAAAGACAATGAAAGATATACTGGACTAATAAACATATGGCAAACTCATTCCACATTGAACCTTACCATGGAAAGCTTCATGTTTCTCATTGATTTCGAAGGCACCCAGTTAATACACTGTCCTTGAACTTCAACTCGCTGCTGTAGTGTTCTACACTATTCATTACTGTCTACAATTGACATGCAATGCTTTAGGACATTGGATTGCCGGTAATGACATATTTCCAATTCCAGGTGTTATTGTGTTATTTCAAAATGTAGGTGATCAGTGTCAAGTTTATCCCCAGTGTCAAGTAAATCCTCAGAACTTATATCAGGGTGCAAAAGTAATTAATAAGAATTGAATATGTTGAAGTTCAGGGTAGAATCTACAAAATATGTGAAAATGAGCTAAAGTTTGTCTGCTTGAATATTAATTTTATAAGTCGCTTTGATTTGACCCCAGCGGAGGTCACCATACTGCAGCCGAAACACGGAAATTGCCGGGAACAGGATTCACGCGAAATTCCACCCACCCAACCAACGGACGTTTCCAAGTATCAAACGTCCTTCTGCCAACCAACCAAACATCGTAATCCAAGTCACCGGCGGCGAGATGGTCGGGGCAAAATTGCAAAATCACTTGGCAACGCGGACAAAAGCATAGCAGCCGTACCACTGTGGTTAGGTGTCCAATCGATGTAAAGAATGTATCTCTGCCAAATATTTATGGGTCTGCAGGCTCTTTTCCGTAAGGCGTAGGCAGGTCTTTTTTTAATTTCCTATAATTTGTAGTGAAGCTATTTTGTTCTACGTACTTTGTTGTCAAGACTTGGCGTAAAGCGTTGCGGGCCTTTCGTTCTGAATTTAGCGTAAAGCGTTGTCAGAACCCCCAATGCACCGTCTGACCCTCATATTTCGTCTGACCCGTACACTTACCTCTTCCCTCATGACCACACTGACTTGAAGTGGCCTGATCTTATCTACAGAGACGTGATCTTATTAACACGTGATGATCTTGATCTTGCTTCACACGGAACCTCTACCTGCTTCAACCTACTTCTACCACTGCGACAGCTTGTCGTGGCACCGAAGGACAAGTTTGGATCACAGATAGATCCGATACGACATTTATGGTTCTTCTATGTTTTGGCTGGATGTCGTGTGAAGCTCGGGGTGATTCGCCCACGCATTGGTAATAGTCACTTTGCTTGGGAATGAGTTAGCAGAGATTTGTAAAGCCCTGGTTACACATAGCCGAACATGGCCTCCCGACTCTCTCCCGACTATGGTTAGTAGTGATTCGGGACGTAGGTTGGCTGTAGTCGGCCGAATGTTTTAAAATTTTGAAAAAATTCGGCTGTAGAATCTACACGGCAGGTCTGGAATGGGTTGGCTAGTGGTCCGCCCGGCCGATGTTCGGCTAGTGTTCGGGAGTAAGCCAGGAGTCATATTTAAATCTTAACCACGCCATAACCACTGCTGACTTGCCCCCAGCCTACCCACAACTCACCACAAGACCACAGACAACTACTGCCAACCTCTCACACTATGTTTGTCATCTTTAACACAACCACCTTTAATGTTTAAACGTTTCAGCTGCAGTACTTTTATTTATACAATGAAAAAACACCATGAACTCATGACACATGTATTTGCAAATCTTAGCAACCTGAAAACTAAGATGAATACAAGAAAACAATCCAGACCAACTCACAAACTAAGCCAAAGTGTTCCATTGTTCAGGAAGGACCTTGAGTGAATATCCGTGACTACAAAATCCCTCCTAATGAAGTTGCTTGTACAACATTCCACAGTCTCTATGGCACCAAGGACGTACGTTATACACAGACGTCCTTGATGGGACTGAATGATTCTCATTTAGCATAGTGTTCACAGATTATAGTGTAGTCGCTCGTTATGCTAAAATGCACTAGTTAGGACCCTGAGTATGTCGGATCTTATTCAGATCTGCTGGATATTCCTTGGGCACAGCCTCAGGGATCACTGTTGCATCCCGCCACATCTCGCAAACTCTACCCTCTCTTAAGGCCCACTCGCACCAGACTTACCTCAAGCCTGCGTCACTGCGTCGCTGTTCAAAGATATTCGGAGATAAGGAACGAATCTTCTTACTTTTTGTGTATTTTGTCATCTTGTACGTCATACTTTTACGTATTACGCAATATGTAAATTATACAAAAATCTGAGAATAAAAACAAAACAGTGACGCAGTGAACGAACCCCGCAGTGATCAAGTAGCTTGACGCAAGTCCGGTGAGAGTGGGCCTTAAGTGATGTATTAAGTATGTCCGTCAGGGGGTTGGAAAGTTCATCTGCGGATTCTTTAATGAGTTTTGGTGGCATTAGATTAGGACCAGGAGCCTTGGATGTTTTGACACGTTGTAGACGGTGGTACATGCTCCAAGGGTTGATTTTGGGTGGTTGATTGCTCAAATCTGATAGTTTTTCTCTAGTAAACGAGTTCAGCTCATCTCACTTAAGAATGATGTAGCCTTTCCACACACATCCTCAGGGTTAGTCGCTTTTTTCCTAGTACATAGTATACGTGTTGCCGAGCGGTGATCTTGGCAGAAAGAACGTTAAAAACGCGTACGGTTAAGTGTAGGGGTATTGACCTAAAGAGCGTAGGGGTGTTGACCTTAAGAGCGTAGGGGCATCGGCCTTAAGAGGGGTTAAAGGGTATCGGCCTAAAGAGCGTAGGGGTATTCCTAGTACATAGTATACGTGTTCAGCTTATCAAGAATGATGTAAATATTTACATGTACCTCCCCGAAAATTTACCCATGTTACTTTCTCCACCAATGATGGAAGGGCGTTCACTCAGCACGCCTTAGCTATTTTCCTTAAAAGGCATCTTAAAGATGATGGGCAGAAAATTTGCATATGTGCTGCTATAAATGTTAGACTAGCCACCGAACACACCAGAGAGCGCCTACAGGTCCGGGAGAAGAAGTGACATTTCACACACTGCTGCACTGCGTACAGAAAAACAGTAAGTTCCGTTCGTGTTTTTTATTTTACTTTGACCCACAACACAAAGTCTGGAATAATTCTCCAGCAACAGTCCAAACAAGTTTTGAGGCCATTTTCACAGATTTTTGCATGTCAACAACGTGGAAATTGGCCGAGTTTAGTGCCCGGTTATCGCCAAATGCTTTATCGCAACGAAAAATAGAAAAGGATCTGGTTAGACTGATGTCTACACTTGTACAAAATAGGAAATGTGAAGTCGATGTACGTATAGATTTCAGTCCATGAATTCTTGCAAAGTTTAGGTTCTTGTCTTGTTAGCGTATGGCTGCTACCAGCGGTAGGTCACTTTTCCTGATTTTGAAACAAAATGTGATTTTTTCTAATTTTGACATAAAAATCTGACACACTAAGATGGTTCCCTGGTTCGTTTTTCTGTCAACTTTCAGTCGCAGTTGTATACTTCATATACTAATTGGTGTTGCTCTGACAATTATTCGTCGGGCGTCGGGATGGCGTAACTGGTAGAGCGTTCGGCTCGGAATCTATGGGTCCTGAGTTCGATTCCCACCGTGCCCCCGACGTTGTGCCCTTGGGAAAGGCACTTTACACGACTTTCCTTCTGTCTGTACCGTGTATGTGGCACTGTTAATATAAGTTACAAAACTTGAGTGCAGTGCCACATCGTCCTCGTCTGTCCAAAAAGCAAATAGAAAAAAAAATTATTCAGCCTTTGTCTGTTTATTTGAAGACTTCAGTGCAAATAACTAACTTGCAAGTTGTAGTTATCTGAAATCTCATATTTGTTATCTCTTTTGTTATCCGGTGAAAAGATGGCCGTCAGGCTCCTCCTTACCGTGGGGCTCGTGCTCCTGGTCGGACAAGGTTCGTATACGTTTTCGCATCGTGATTCGTGCGTTTTTGCCGGGGCGCCGCAGGCGCCCGGCTTTGTCCCCGGTTTAATGGTTCGTCCTTGGATGGGTCTGCTATGGTCGCAAAATGTACCGTGCGTTTTTACGACAATTCTCAGCCCTTCTCAGCCCTTCAAATAAACGCAATGTACCGTGCGTTTTTACGACAATTCTCAGCCCTTCTTAGCCCTTCAAATAAACGTTGTAAGAATACTGTTTATCCATGACCTCTACTCGTACAGAAAACATTGCAGCGCTCATTAGCAAAGTCTAGGAAAGGAAAATGTTTCTTGATTTGCAGTAAAACACTGGTCATGTAACATTTGAGGAGTTGTCGTTAAATCGCACGGTTCATTTTGCGATAGCGTTGACGGGTCCGGGTATTTAGCGGAATAACCGGAATAACCCGGAATAACCGGAATAACCTTAATAAAGGATGAAAGCTACCGAAATACAGTGTGCTTTGATAAGTTAAGATCGCAGAATGCAATATTTTGGCATAAAATAATGTATATATGGCCATGGGAACAAGAAATATTACGGTTATTCCGGGTTATTCCGGGTCATTTCGGGTTATTCCGGTAAATACCCTCACGGGCGTTGACGGTGCGGAGGAGGTGAGATTTTTATCGTACAGAAATTGGTACAGTTTGTAAAGTTATCTTTCTGGAATTCGGATGTATTAAAATATAACATTACATTCTAAGGCGTAGTGTCATGTGAGTAAAATGAGCACGACATTTGACGAAAGATTTTGTGGAGGGTATACAGTCAAGTTTATTGTGCAACGATTGGAACAGTTTACGTGCGGGTGGGAGGGGGGCGTGCGTCTATATATGCAGCTGCAGGAGGTCCTGCAGGACATTTTCGATCGTAAGAGTAACGTACAATTTGAAAAGATAGTGATCATGAATTCGGACACATTGAAACATATTTCCAAGGAACGGTATATAGTTTTTTTAGTAAAACCAGTGTGTGGGATTGACGAGAATTTAGATAGTTTAATGGTGCACTGTGCTTGAGCCGATGCGAGGCATTATGCAGGGCATTTTTGATTGTAAAAATATCGTACAAGTTGAAAAGATGGATCGGATTCTAATACATTAAAACATACATTTCCAAAGAATAGTAGAAAACAACGGATTGTAGCTAACTGTTAAACAATCAGCAAAGCAGTTGGCAAGATGTCACACCTGAACTTTTGTAGATTTTTGCTTTTTGTTGGTACTAGTAAGATGTTATGTGATCAAGACAATATTTTCTTTCTGTTTCAGTGACGCCTTAGACTGTTCTCTGCTATATATACAAGTGACACAGTAATATACAGAAACTTACAGCTAGCAAAAGTCTGTACTCAATAAGATTTTACACAGTACACATTTATACTTCTTCTGCTGAAATCTACGCATTACATTTTGCATCCAACCAAAGAGGTTTGAAAGAGAGTCCTTGATCCAACCAAATTAGACCTTGAGACCTATTAACAGATCATTGATCACTGTGCATTTTGCACATACCAGACTCAATCGTGCCACTGAGCACTGCATTTTGCACACACCAGACCAATTGTGCCACTGAGCACTGTGCATTTTGCACACACCAGACCTATCGTGCCATTGAGCACTGTGCATTTTGCACACACCAGACCTATCGTGCCATTGAGCACTGTGCATTTTGCACACACCAGACCAATCGTGCCATTGAGCACTGTGCATTTTGCACACACCAGACCAATCGTGCCATTGAGCACTGTGCATTTTGCACACACCAGACTCAATCGTGCCACTGAGCACTGTGCATTGTGCAAATAAAGTCAAGCAAAGAACACATATATTGTGAACAATGTGTGAATCTATTTTATCGGGAAAATACCACCAAGGTGACATCATTTTCAGTGGAGATAATAGAGGCAAACAATGCACTGCAAATGCTTTAATGGCAGTTGTTAACCACAGTACTTGCAGACAAGCAATTACCTGGACAAGTACAGACCTTGATGGTGTACTTTTTCAAGGAGATGCACTATACACCTACATAAAACCATCACTAAGATCTGGTGTGGAGTTCCTCTCCGTTGATGATATTCCAGACTATTTGCAACTTTACAACAATACTGTACGTGTATCAATAAAAGAGTCTTACACTGGAGACATATTTGCCACAGAAGCAGTCTATCCTTATTACACCTTAAAGAAAGCCCTAGAAGCAGCATTTGCTGAATCCAACACTTGTCTTTTCATAACAGCACATGGAATAACTGGTTCAACAGTAGCATTGTTGCACGCTGATAACAAGTATTTTGTTTATGACTCACATGCCAGAAGTCCCATAACAGCATTGCCAGATAGCCATGGCACTTCTACTTTAAGCATGCACAGTTCAAACAGCAATCTAGTTTCATTCTTGCAACAACTTAACTGGAACACAACATGCAATTTTGAGGTTGTCCCAGTACAAGCAGAAAATGTTTTCTTATCAGTTGAACCTACTGGTATACACATTATCAATCTGACTAGCAATGTTTCTTCTATGATTGAGTCAGAAAACTGCTTTCAAGTTCAACAACAACACACATACACCTTGGTTAAACCAGAGTTTGTATCTACGAAAGAGAACCTACAACAACCAAACACAGCATTTCCATTTGCACCACATTGTAACCAAAGTACTGGGAAAAACATTGTGCCATGCACCACAAGCAAACATCCAAGTGCTATGCCAGAGAACAGGAATGAAGGCCTCTTGAATCAATTAGTAATGTCACCAAATGCAGCATCAAATTTAAATGATAAAAAGTGCAAGGTCTTGCAATCCAAAGCGCAATATGCAAGGACAAACAAGAAAAACAAACCTATCAACAGAAGACAGAGAGTCTTGCAGAACAAAGAACATCATACAAAGCAAAGAAAGCAAATGAGACCTGTGAGCAAAAAGCAGCACAGCAAAGAGCATCATATAAAGCAAAACGAGCAAATGAGACCCCTGAGGAAAAAAGATGAAAGACTTGCAAAACGAAGAACATCATACAAAGCAAAACAAGCAAATGAGACCCGTGAGCAAAAAGATGAAAGACTTGCAAAACGAAGAGCTTCATACAAAGCAAAACAGGCAGATGAGACAACTGAGCAAAAAGCAGATAGACTTGCACAGGAAAGAGCAAAACGAGCAAATGAGACCCCTGAGCAAAAAGACGATAGACTTGCAAAACGAAGAGCATCATACAAAGCAAAACAAGCAAATGAGACCCCTGAGCAAAAAGCCGAAAGACTTGCAAAACAAAGGACATCACGCAAAGCTAGCAAAGCAAAAGAGCTGAACAAGAATCTTCACAAGAAAAACGCAACGACAGAGGAAAAACTGTGATAGAGTGAGAAAAACATTGGCTACAAAATATGTTAGAGAACATAGCATAGACTATACCAGTGAACAATACAAATCAGACTTTCCTGCATTTCATTGCTATATAAAACAGCAGCCAAAGTACTACTGTAGCATATGTAGACAATTGTTATTTCATGACCAAGTGCGAAACTGCAACAATGCTGTCATAGACAAAATAGTCAATGATATTTCTGGTCAACATCATCTCTGTTCAAAGTGTTTGATTTGTCTTGAAAAAGACAAACCCATACCCAATGCTTGGACTAACAATATGGATCCAGGTGACATTCCATCATGCCTGAAACAACTCAGTAGAATGGAAACAAGACTTGTCAGTTTGAAATACACCTTCATCAAGTTAATTGTATTACCAGGTGGACAATTTGGTGAACAAGGTCAGCCATAAGTTTCCCTACCAACATTGAAACTACTTGCCAACTGTTACCACATAGCCAAGATACAGCTGGGCTAGTAATAGTACACCCTTGTCAGACAAATGAAAGTAAAACACAAAGAACAGACCCACAACACATTGTACGATTTTCCAAAATGCATGAAGCTCTTACATGGCTGGTAACGCATAATCATCTATATTCACATGTGAACATAGCTACCTTTGAAAACTGGGTAAAAAAGTCAAGTGAATTCAATCCAATGATCACAGACGCCAATGAACCAGACTTCTCAAGTGCACCTTCTACTGTCCAAGAACTCTCAGCTTTTCCCTGTAACTACATTAATCCAAATGTCCAGTTACAATCTCTGTTGCAGAATGTAACAGACAATGTCCCAGTGATATCACTACCACGTGAAACATCACCACCACAAAGCATATTTAAAGAGACTGATCTTGAGGAACACTGTTTTCCACAGTTATACCCATATGGTAAAAATGGCTTCAAACAGACGCGTGATGTACAACTAACAGACTTACAGTACTTCCAATCACGTTTGCTCAATATCAATGATTGCTGGAGAAAAAACATCCCATGGCTCTTCTTTGCCTTGAACTCGTATGAAATCAAGAAATTGTACAGTCAGATATCCATTGTATGTAGAATGCAAAAGCAGAGTAATGTTAGATCACAATCCATAGCACAGCCACTAACAGCAGGCGATCTGCATCATGAATTGATCAACATGTTGAAAGCACATCATACACTTTTATGAAGAATATACGTGGAACAGCAGCTTACTTCAAGGACCAACTGCTAAACTTGCTAGCAAAAATAAACACTATTGGACCACCAACATGGTTTGTCACTGTGTCTGCTAATGATTTAAACTGGCCAGAATTGTTCATGACCCTGAATCCTGACCTGACCTATGAAGAAGCTAAAGCATTACCACAACAAGACAAATGGAACCTAATGAGATCAGACCCTGTCATGTGTGCGATACACTTTAATAGACGCACTGATGCACTTCTACGCTTCATACTGAAGAGTCCACAACATCCCATTGGTAGAATCAAAGATCACTGGATTCGTGTGGAATTCCAATTAAGAGGTTCTCCACAGTGAAATTTCTGTCACGAAGAAAGAACGACAATGCACATCCGGGACCTCTTCCCGCCTTTGGCTGTGGTCTCGCACCGGAGTTTCTTTTACGATTTTTATATCCGGCACACAGCGCACACAAGGGATACAATTCCGCCCACAAAAGTACGCCGGAAAATCCAATTATACCAGTGAACAAAGGTTTCCAGCCAACTTCCCATAGATTTTAGATATAAACTTCTAGTTTAATAATGATGCACATTTTACTGGAACACAACATGAAATTTTGAGGTAGTCCTTCCAAATGCGCCCCGGCCAGCTTTTTTTAAAAGCTTTCTTGTTCATAAAGTTCGTACGTTTTCGTGTAGTGATTCGTGCGTTTTTCATAAAGTTCGTACGTTTTCGCATAGTGATTCGTGCGTTTTTCATAAAGTTCGTACGTTTTCGCATAGTGATTCGTGCGTTTTTCATAAAGTTCGTACGTTTTCGCATAGTGATTCGTGCGTTTTTCATAAAGTTCGTACGTTTTCGCATAGTGATTCGTGCGTTTTTCATAAAGTTCGTACGTTTTCGTGTAGTGATTCGTGCGTTTTTCATAAAGTTCGTACGTTTTCGTGTAGTGATTCGTGAGTTTTGCATAAGATTCGTACGAATCTCATAAAATTAGTGCAAATGCATTGGTCCAGGTAAGCGCCGTTGACTTGGGCAATTCTTTGTTGCAGCAACCTCTCTAAACATTCGATCGATCGCTTGTGATTACAATAGTCTACGGCTCAGCTGTAATACTGGACTGGCTCTCAACATCTTGTCTTCCATGTACGGCCGGATCACAATGGACGTTTGTCGCCACAGCTCAATCCATACCACCGACTGCCGCACGGATAGCCTGAGTTTTGCCAGGTCCTTCTGTCAGGCGAGGCAAAGCTGCACGTTGTCCCACTTCCACCTAGTGCTCGGGGATCCTTGTCCATACACGCACAAGTATCTGGAAGTCGTGTACAACTGCCAGCGTAAATTTCTTTTGTACTTACGCCAAAAAGCAGTTACTCAAGCACTTGCCACAGGATATGATTTTGGAAACGGTCAGACGTTTCATAGCATCCACTATCTTTCGTCAGTGTTGAAAGATAGTGTATGCTATCTGAAATGTCTGACCGTTTCAAAACCATATCCATTTGCTTGAGTAACTGCTTTTTGGCGTATCTTATTATCTGGACGTCTTACCTCCATCGACGTATCTTCTGTACTTGACACTCACATTACGCTTTGTTCATGTATGACGTGGCACGTACAACCATATAGCAAAGTTCTTTGGACACAACCAAGGAAAACTTACTTCCAACGTTTCGATGTCTGTCAAACACCATCATCAGGGTAGAATGACTGGAAACTACTTCTTGCTGCTATAGCCAATGTAGGTGGCGCTGCTGCAGCAGCAACAATGCCGTCCCAAAAGTTTTCCTTGGTTGTGTCTAAAGAACTTTGCTATATGAATAATTGCCAACCTGATGAAGTTATTTACGGAGGAGTGATACAACCAGCTATGAAGCTGCTGCTCTATCTTTCCCACAATCTTCCATATTTGACGAAAAGTATTCGAATGAAACATAGGGGACTTGATATATGGTAAATCTGTACAACTGTATACATGTACTAACATTATTGTTAAAATTTTGTTTACAAAACACATGAAACGAATATGTTAAAGTATATTTTGAATGATAATAACAGCTGTGTGTGTATAATATTGTGTAGCAAACTGCTTTTTATTAAGGAAATTTAAATCGATTCTTCTCGCCTTAAGAAAGTTTCGTATAATTCCCTTTCAGCTTACGCATATTTCGGACGTGGACTTGAAGACCACGAAGTCGACGACATGGCGCGGTAAGCTACTGTATAATCAAGATGGCTCATAGGAACAGCCTTGTCAGTATTTCTATGTCCAATACTAACCGTAATTCCATTTATCATATCACTGTGCTGTTATCCATGATATTCTGTTGTTCCAACAACGCTTCTATATAACGTTAACGTCCTTGGTTGTTCTGTATGTAGCCTTGTAGTATTGTTTCTCGGTAGCTGGTGCCATGCATTATACCTTGCACGATTGTCTGGCAATAAAATTCATTCATTCATAAAATGTGTTTCCTATATAAACAACAGCCTTCTTCTTCAGAGTGGTGGAGGAATACCGCGGCCTCCTTGAGCTGCTGCAATAAACTTCCTTCCGTCCTTCCTTCCTGCTTCCTTCCTTCCTCCTTCCTTCCTTTTTCTTCCTTCCTTCCTCCCTTCCTTTTCCTTTCCTTCCTTCTTCCTTCCTTTTTCCCTTCCTTCCTTTTCCTTCCTTCCTTCCTTCCTTCCTTCCTTCCTTCCTTCCTTCTCCTTCCTTCCTTCCTTCCTTTCTTCTTCCTTCCTTCCCTTCCTTCCTTTTCCTTCCTCCCCCTCCTTCCTTGTCCTTCCTTCTTCCTTCCCCTTTTTCCTTCCTTCCTTTTCCTATCCTTTTCCTTCCCTTCCTCCTTTCCTTCTCTGTTCCTTCCCCCTCCTTTCCCCCTTCTGTTCTTTCCCTTCCTTCCTCCTCTTCTTATTTCCTTTCCTTCCTTCCTTCCTCCTTCCTCTTCCTTTTCCTTCTTTCCTCCCCTTCCTTCCTTCCTTCCCTGCCTTTCTTTCTTCCTCCCTCCTTCCTTCCTCCCTCCCTTCCTCCTTCCTTCCTTTCCTTCCTCCTTTTTTTTTCCCTCCTTCCCCCTTCCTTCCTTCCTTCTTCCTTCCTTCCTCCCCTCCCCCTCCCCCCTCCTTCTTCCTCCTTGTTCCTTCCTCCCTTCCTCCTCCCCTCCTTCCTTCCTTCTTCTTCCTTCTCCCTCTTCCTCCCTTCCTTCCTTTCTTCCTCCCTTCCTTCCTTCCTTCCTTCCTTCCTTCCTTCCTTCCTTCCTTCCTTCCTCCTTCCTCCTTCCTTCCTTTCCTTCCTTCCTTCATCCCTTTTCCTTCCTTCCTTTTTTTTCCTTTCTTTCCTTCCTTCCTTCCTCCCTCCCCTCCTTCCTTCCTTCCTCCCTTCCTTCCTTCCTTCCTTTCTTCCCTTCCTCCCTTCCTTCCCTCCTTCCTCCTTCCCTTCTTTCCTTCCTCCCTTCCCTCCTTCTTCCTTCCTTCCTCCTTCCTCCCTTCCTTCCTTCCCTGCCTGCCCTTCCTCCTTCTTTCTTCTGTTTTCCTTCTCCTTCCTTCCCTCCTTCCTTCTTCCTTCCTCCTTTTCCTTCCTTTTTTCCTTCCCTTCCTTTCCCTTTTCCTTCCTCCCTTCCCTCCCTTCCTCCCCTCCCTTCCTTCCTCCTTCCTTCTTTCCTTCCTTCCTTTCTCCCTCCTCCCTTTCCTTCCTTCCGCCTTTCCTCCCTCCTTCCTTCTTTCCTTCCTTCTTCTTGTCCTTCCTTCCGTTTTCCTTCCTTCCTTCTTTCCTTTCCTTTCCTTCCTTTCCTCCCTCCTCCCTCCTTTCCTTCTTTCCTTCCTCCTTCCTTCCCTCCCTTCCTTCCTTCCTTCCTTCCTTCCTTCCTTTCCTTCCTTCCTTCCTTTCTTCTTTTTCCTTCCTTCCTTTTCCTTCCTTCCTTCCTCCTTTCCTTCCTTCCTTCTTCTTTCCTCCGTCCTTCCTTCCTTCCTTCCTCCCTTCCCTTCTTCCTTCCTTCCTTCCTTCCTTCCTTCCTTCCTTCTCCTTCCTTCCTTCCTTCCTTTTCCTTTCCTTCCTTCCCTTCCTCCTTCCTTCCTTCCTGCCTTCCTTTCTTCCCTTCCTTCCTCCTTCCTTCCTCCCTCCCTCCCCTCCTTCCTTCCTCCTTCCTCCTTCCTTCCTTCCTTCTTCCTTCCTTCCTTCTTCTTCCTTCCGTCCTCCCTCCCCTCCCCTCCTGCCTTCCTTCCTTTCCTCCCCCTCCTCCCGCCTTCCTTCCTTCCTTCCTTCCTTCCTTCCTTCCTTCCTCCCCCCTCCCCTCCTTCCTTCCTTCCTTCCTTCCTTCCTTCCTTCCTTCCTTCCTCCTCCTTTCCTTCCTTCCCTCCCTCCCCTCCTCTCCTTCCTTCCTTCCTTCATTCTTCCTTCCTTCCTTCCTTCCTTCCTTCCTCCTCACCTCCCCCTTCCTTCCTTCCTTCCTTCTTCCTTCTTCCTCCCTCCCTACAACCCTTGCCTCGCCTCCCTTCCTTCCTTCCTCCCCCTTCCTTCCTTCCTTCCTTCCAACCTTCCTTCTTCCTTCCTTCCTTCCTTCCTTCCTTCCTTTCTCCTTCTTCTTCCTTCCTTCCTTCTTCCTTCCTTCATCCTTCCTCCCTCCTTCTTCCTTCCTTCCTTCCTCCCTCCCTCCCTCCCTCCCTCCCTCCCTCCTTCCTTCCTTCCTTCCTCCTTCCTTCCATCATTCCTTCCTTCCTTCCTTCCTTCCTTCCTTACTTCCTTCCTGCCTTCCTTCCTGCCTTCCTGCCTTCCTTCCTCCCTTCCTCCCTTCCTTCCTTCCTTCCTCCCTCCCTCCCTCCCTTCCTTCCTTCCTTCCTTCCTTCTTCCTCCCTTCCTTCCTTCCTCCCTTCCTCCCTCCCTCCCTACAACCCTGCCTCGCTCCCTTCCTGCCTGCCTGCCTCCCTCCCTCCCTCCCTCCTTCCTTCTTTCCTTCCTTCCTTCAGGAAAAGTGTTCTCCAGATAAACCACAGTCCTGTGCTTGTTCCCCAGACTGGCAGAGGAAGCTCAGGACTCCAAGCTGCCCGTCGAGTATGCTGAGGACATGACTAAAACCACGGAGTAGTTCCCGAGGGTAAGCGAACTTATTTTCCAGGCAAAAGGATCTTATGTAAAATAATTGGCCTATTACACCAAGGAAAACTTCCTTGATTTCTCTGTCGGCGTTCCACCAATGTGTTAACATCCGGGTGCATGCATGCATGGCTGTGCACTGAAACTTGTTCTAGCGGCTAGTCGCCGCTGATCTTTGAGGTCGCAGAGCCCGACTCCCGTTTATTTGCAAATGTAGCCTTTCCTTTACCTAGCGAGTGATTCTGACATTGTGGCTCCTGTGGTAGTATGCGTGCTGGGTTTATCACACAATTCCTTTCTTGTGATCATTTCTATTCTGCCCGTGCCTTCCATTAAATGGTTAAAACATTCCCACAACTTAGACATCAAATTTGATCGAATTATTGCCTTTTAATTTTGTGAGGAACGTTTTGTCTTACATCGTCCGCGTGCAAGAGGTAGCGCCATGTCATGAGCAAGGAGGTCCCCTCTTTCAACCTCCTTGTCATGAGAGGCTCATTATCATAACTGTATTCTTAGGCGATCGCCCGAGCCTCGCTCAAATGCGACATGGACGTTTTTCAGGCGAAATATACGCGTGACCCTCTGTCGAGCTTAAAATCGGCCGACCTTCCAGCGATCGTGAAGTACGCCCGAAGATCGTCGACAATGTGACAGGGGTATCAACAACAATTTCCTGTTGATTGGTTTCGTCAACTGAAGGTTAACCCTTTTCTTCTTGATTGTTTCCAACAGGACCCCGGATTGGCGATGGCCTCACCGCATCCTGCGTGTGCGGAGCGCCACCCTGGCCTTCCAGCCGGGACTGCAGATCAGCTGCATAGAGTTTAGCATACAGTTTGGTTTGTTTGTTTGTTTGTTTGTTTTATTTGGATCTCCATCAGTGATATTAAATGTAGTATCCCTATTCTTCCTGGAGTCCTACAATGCACGAGCAATAAATACAATACATAAGCAACAAATCATATACAATAAGTAAACAGAAAACTAACAAAATCAACTGAGGTAACTCAAAGTGAAGGATGGAGAACAGAGGTCAAATAAAAATGCCATAACTTAGTTTTTGTATGCAGAAGGTGAATAAAACAATGTTTAACAAAACATAATTGATTCTAACAAACTGAATACGCAATATAAGTACAAAGTAGAGTAGTCGTAATGATAGTAAACGCCTATACATATCTGAAAATGAAATTAGCAAGAAAATAAACCAAAGTAATGTATTTCCAAAACAACAGCAACCTCTGAATGAAATAAAGCCAAGGTAATATAAAAGAATACGGTTGCCTTTGTCTTCGAACATATACAATGTATATACAATGATACAATGATTTGGTCTTGTGATAATGAAGAGAAAATGAATATCAAAGTGCAAAAGTCAGTTTGGAGAGCATCAGTAATCTTTCAGGTATAAAAAAAGAAGAGCGAAAAATGTTAAATGTTTGATTGGTCATTATGTCTGCATTTCAGTTACTTGTATGATCATAATATGTAGGTGGACATCACCATCTTTCTATTGGGCCTTCTCCAAAATTTGAATGAAGTCCTGCCAGCGTATGCCCGAGGTATTCCATACCACATTTCAGGTCATTTTGATACAGTACCAGGGCACAGGAGGCCAAAATGTACATTTTGATCTGAAAATGGCCAAAATACTCCAGAGAGTAATTCTTTTGGCCTACATGTATGTGGAAAAAAACAAATGGAACCAACGAAACATCTCGTGGTGCTTGTCCACTCTACAACCACGCCAAATTTCAGACCATTTGACTACATGAAATAAACGTTGAAGCCATTTGACTAAATAGCAGAGGGAGAAGAAATATGATGTTGTATGAAGTAAAATGTTACCACAGTACAGCAGTCAATTCATTTTAGTCAGGAGAAATCAGCAACTCTTCAGTTATGGAAAATTAAGACAGAAACAAATGTTGATTGGTCAACGTCTTAGAAATACAAATCTGATTCTGATCTTTGTTCGGCAAATACCATGTAGGTGATGATACGTAAGTGTGCGTTGTCAGGAACAGAAGATATGGATAGGAAACCTCAGTGTTGCGTCAACATGGAAAGCCCACATCACATTACCGTTAATGTTAGCTCGTTGGTCTTATATCAAACAATTCTTTGAAATCCGTCTCACAGTAGATTAAAGGGCTCTTTCTCAAATCCAACCTCTTGAGGAGTTTCTGTAATCATTTCATTATTATTTTCAATCCATATCGAGTTCTTGAATCCTTTCCATTTCATCTCCATAACTCTTGACCTAAATTTTGCCTTTTCACAAGTTCGTAGCAACTCGAATGGAATCTTCATCTTTCTTCTTTGACCTTTCATGACCAACGGAACCCGGAGATCAGCTCTTGCTGCTCTATGTAACCAAGGTTTCTCACAATAAAAGAAAATGCATGATGCAATAACTTGTCATTGTCTTTTCTTCACACGTTACAGAACTAAGGAGTGTATATGAACTTCCGAATTTCATGCAGGATAGAAATGCAGTGTGGCAATTTGCCAGCTCTATAAAGTGCTTGACAAAAGATAAGATGAGGCTGCCAATATTCAAATGGCTGAAAGTTAACCTGCAAACTATCATCAAAACATACAGTTAAAATTATTAAAGTATAAAATGTATTTCACCTTTTATACTTCACACTGGAAAACCAGTTTCATTATCTTTGCAGGAAGGAACAAGACGTTCGATAGCAATAAAAGCTGGAATCTGTATGAATGGTAAAGCTATCAATCAAGTAAGTCACACGCGCTTCTTAGGTATAATAATTGACGAGAAACTTTCATGGAAGAATCAAATTGATTTTGTTTTTAAAAAAAGGTCCAAAACCATAGGCATTTTAAGAAAAGTCTTAACCTTGCTATCACATCAACAAATTTCAAATTGCCATATTTGTACAACTCTTGTGTACCTCAACAACACAATACAATATTTTTGTTTTCAAATTCAACTCAGATATTCACCGCCACTATACAAGACAGCACTCGCGGCATCTTGTTACAAGACCAGTCAAGACAAAGTCGAATCTAAAACAACATGCAATGAACTTTAGAGGCCCCATCAAATGGAACAATTCAATCTAAGCCAACTTCAACAATCCTGTTTATCATTTACAAGTTTTTAAAAGCTTCTTTTGATACACTATCTTAACTTTCACCTGATTTGTTTGTTTCCCTTGTTTCATTGTTCTGGCTTCTCTTTGGAATTTCATACCAAGTAATCAAAAACATATAGACCCTTTTTTGTAAAATTGCGACTTAGTTCTGTATGATTTCTACATTATTGATAATTTGTAAAATATGTTCTATGTTCCGTTATAAGGCATTGAAAACGCCGCGTTTGGTGGAACATGTATTGGTGCAGGAGATCGCTAGAAGGCGTCAATGTCATGCATGATGACCTTTTGTTAACTTTTTTTCAACTAAAGCCATTGTAAAAAAAAAAGGAGCGAATATAATATGATAACTAGGCAATTTCTACATTTTTCTGTATAGAGCGTTTCTAGAATTAGTGTAAGACGCTTGCGTTGAGAAATTTTGAAATAGTTGCTCAAATAAGGAATCTTTTATCTGATAAGAAAATAAAAGATTAAAAAATCGTTTTGTTTTGCCCTTCTTCTTAGATAGAAAGAGGGAAAATCCATTGCACATGAAATTAAGGGTATTGGATGGACAATCAATTTCACAAAGGTAGGGAGGGATCATTCATTTCATTTGAGGCTGAATTTCTAGGAGAAAGGGCCAGGGACCACCCATTTCACGTAAAACTAGGGATGTGACCACTTTGGACGTGCATAAAGAAGACGGTACAAAACAGAGAGCCCAACAAAAAACGCATCGATAAAGACACGTCAGACAAAAACAGTCGGAGCCGAACCAGTGTGGCAACCAGAAATTTCTTCCATCTGCGTTGTTACAATACCCCTCACTTACTTGTTTCATCATTGTAATCTATATAACGTTATGTCACAACAACAAGCTCCTTGGCCTCTCTCAAAGTAAACACCGTCCTGAAGTGATCTCCAAGCAAATGTTTGAGAAGGCTAAATCGTTACCTTTTCCTAGCTGCCCTTTTCTGTGACAAACTTAGGGGATGGTTTGCCATAGCAACGGGCAGCTGGAAATCATTATAGCGATTTAGGTATAAACTTTATAATAAAGGTATTTAGCCTACCCAACATCTTCTTGGAGATTACTACGACGGACTAAACACCCCTATTCTATCCCTGAATGGTATCGCCTGGACTCGTCTTTTCTCGCGACATTCACTCCGAACAATCTGCGCATGCCCCGGATTCTGTTTGCGAAATGGGGAAGATCACTGAAGATGGCGGTGAATAGCGAATCAGAAGGTAATCTTTCTCTTCTTGTCTAGCGATTTATGCCAGATCTTTTCCGGACACCGTTGGGAAAGGTACGGCCTGTTCATAGCAACTGTATTTCGGTGTCAGGGCGTTTAGATCTGCTCGCTTGGGGACGGAACATGCGTTGTTGCCATCCACGAGAGAAATCGCGGAGTCAGGCACTTTCGGCAACTACTTGTCGATTCCGCAAACACGAAGCCGGCGGAATAAATAATGACAAATCTGAATATCTACACCTCGTCCTGCCGATGTTCCAGGCGAGTAGGTAGGATAAAAATCAGTAGTTCGAGGTTTACGTGTTGTGAAACGGTTCACCCCATCGTGAACCGATCCACTCTGCTGACATGTTGATATTCACAACACCAAACAAAGCCTTATTTTTCACCGTCTTATATGAGATGTTCCCGCCTTTCCCGTCCCTTCCTCAGGCGCCACGGAGAAGGACGACAAGGACGGGGTGGCCCCCCGGCCCAGCAAACTGCCCGACAAGCTCCAGGCCCTGCCCAAACCGTCGGCCTTTCCTCGCGTTCGCCACCGATGGAACACGAACGAGGTGTGTGTGTGTGTGTGTGTCACTGTGTGTACGTTTGGGGGTGGGCGGGGCCCCTTAAAACCCAGAAATCGTGACGAAAATAAAACACAAAACATCACACAACCTCCTCGTGAACTGTAGTCACGGGACCAGGTTTATCTCAGCCGACCACAACAGGTGCCTTGTTAGGAAGGCTTCCAACGCTTTTGGGCCGCTACTGCCAGCACTGGTATTAATATGCTGCGCACATGTCCGTGGTAGCAGGTCGGGAATATAGACTAGAGAGATTCACGCTTTAGTGGTCTATTTAGGACAAACAATAGGTGATCAGGAGGATGATAAGTTTGTATAGATGTACTGATGAGGGTTTGACACCATGTACTTCACAGTGTATTGTGTTGTTACAGTTCAAATGAATACACATGAATCAAACAACTGGAGAAATATAATACTAGCTACTGGAAAATTCATCAGGATGTTTGAAAGATTTTGTATTACATAATGTTAATGTTATCATTTATTTATAAAAACAACAATGTAGTACAAAATACAACAGATACATAGATGAAGCAACTGAAGAATTTATCAGGTTGCTTGATTTATTCATATTACGTAAGTTTGTATAGATGCCCTTTTCACTATTGTGTTGAAAAGGTCAGGGAACAGGTATAAATAGATGACTGCAGAATCGAATGTTGATTTATGTATACAGATAATTTACAGACATACATGCACATGCACATACATGGCAGCTGCAGATTTGGATGGGGAAAATTTAAAGATTAGTTTGGAACAGTTTTTCTCTCCAAGAGAGGATGGTAGATTCTTTAATATAGCCATCATTTTATTCAATCTATCTGTCCATCCATCCTTCTTTTCTTCTGGGAATGCTCAACAAGTTGACTCTGCTGTGCTGGAAAAGATTCATCCTTCCATCCATTCATCCATCCATCCCTTTCATAAGTCTATCCCTTCATTCATTCATTCATTCATTCATTCATTCATTCATTCATTATGCAGTAATGGAAAGAATTCAATACCTCCATCCATCCACCTTTCCATTCATCCATTCATCTATCCATTCATCTATCCATCCATCCATTCCTCCATCCATCCACCCACTCATGCCCCCATCCACCCATCTTTCCATCCATCCATCTATGCCTCCATCCATCCATTCATACAGTGTGGTTTTGATATAACATATTAAAATCATACAGAATGAAGTTGGATGGAAGGATGCATTTCAAGCATTCTAACCAACTAATTGTGCATAATCATGGTCTCCCCTTCTGTTGTCATTGGATGTCTTTGTGAAAAAAAATCAATTGAATCAATCCATGAGCCCCTGGCATCCCTATTCCCCACATATCTGCTATACTATAGGCTCTGACAACAAGGTGATTGACTGACAATTCAATTTGTGCAGAAATTTATGTCTGTATGATAAATGTTCGAATATCTTTTGTGAGCTGCTGGAGTCCATTGAGACTAGAGCACCTTTTGTGACACAAAGGACACAAGGGAGACGGAAGTTTTGTCCTGTTTCAGGGCTTGATTTCGTGTTTGGGTACACAACATTAAAAAAGAATTGAATCCAAATTCTGTACTAGTAGCTTTCTCCAAACCTCAACAACTTGCAATGTGGCAGGGTAGAAACAAGACTATTGCAATTGGTATCCTGAATCACAATGAAGATGAATAAGCAATGGACGGAGTGGTCTCTGAAAATAAAATCAGCCCAGATGTTTCATGATTTACTATAGTATAGCTTATGTTGTAGTGGTCACAAAACAACAGCTTCTGTATTTTTGCGGAAAGTCTCTCCAAATTGCAAGAAAAAAAATTGACAGTTTACAATTATATCAAGGGACCAAAAAAAATCCATCTCCCGAGTCCTGGAATCAGCGTCACAAATCCTGGCAGCCAGGAGAAGTGAAGGGGTTTATGGGCCAGATTTGGGTTGGAAATGTGTTGGGGAGTGATATGGGTGATAGGGGGTCATCACCATGGTAACCGCACACAGGGATCAGTCGTCACCATGGTAACACTATCGGGTGGGTAATTTTCTCATTTCTGTCCCCAAATCTCTCCTTGGCATGCAAGAAGGCCGGGAGTCTCCTACCAAATACAAGCTCAGAAAGACTGAATGAGAGTATAGATACATGTATATGTATGAGGTTTAGACACTCACACTGACAGACAGGGACTGCTTAATGCTTGGACAAAACTACAGTACATGTACACTTTAACTTTAACTTTATTTAAATTGTAATGAGACAATACAGTATGCTGCACCAGGCAGCAAGATACAGAGTTGGCACAGAGAAAGGACACAAATTCAATATGATTTAGTAACACAATAGTTGTTTTCTTAAGGTAAGGGGCTTTTGTGTTAGTTTTGAATTTGGATGTTGAATGTGTTGAAGTCTCTGTGGTTGTGTTTCAGGAAATCGCTGGCTTCTTACTGTGTTTTGACATCCATCAACAATGGCTGTCAACAACACCCAAACTCAGGTGAGAAAAACAAAATGTCAATGTAGTACTCTTAACAAGTTACTAACATAATTTGTAGGCTCATTATACCAGGGAATTTCCCCAAGGTCTTTTCCACTAATGGTAACACAATGAACAGTGGACCACGGCTTAACATCCCGTCCTAAGGACTGTAACACGGTCCAGTACTTAGCGTGCATGTTGGGTGTGTGACACAGCCGGAATCAAACTCACAGCTTCTAGCTAGTTCCAGAGACAGAGCCACTAACCACTAGACTAGGCTTGTCACCCCCAGTCTAGTTCCACAGAAGCAGAGATGTGTGAACTATATAGTCATAGTTCATGTTGATGTTGTGAAAACATTGAAGTGCACACAGCTGGCCGACCTCTGACCCCACAGACTAATTGGGGTGTCAGCTGCTGACCTCTGACCTCCATGAGTGATGAGGATGACAGCCCCTGCCATATCAGGTTACAGTCACCCCCCTCCCTGAGATGGGACTGAACTTGGTGTTGTTGACCTGGTTTCTGTTGTTGTTGGGCATCAAATTTAGCCTGGTATCCAGCCGTAATATAGCTCCCGAGTCTCTTCTCTCCTCTTCGTAACTCTGCTGTCCATGGCTGTAAATGGCCACTTCCCGCAGAGGGGGCCGGCAGATATTGGGTGGGCTGCAGCTGCTATAAGCAAGATTTACTCAGGCTAATTAGTGACCAGTTACTGAGTTAGTGACCAGATCAGGCTTAAAAGACTAAGGTGGTTCGGACATGTAGTAAGAAGACCACCAAACACATTAGTCCGCAAAGCATTCTATTAGGTAATTGCGAAGAGGAGAGAAGAGACTCGGGAGCTATATTACTGCTGGATACCAGGCTACATCAAATTACTGTAAATGCAGAAATGTTCGCGGTGGATTAATGTTCGCGGTTTTCGCAGTGACCGCTTCAACGCGAACTTAAAACCACCGCGAACATTTTTCTATTATGGTATTAGACTGCAGTCTATGGTGTTACCACGAACTTAAATCCACTTGGTTCTTGGAACACTCAACAGCATATATAATATGTGCCCCACCAAAATGTTATTCCCCCATAAGCTCACTTCTAGTTAAGTCACTGATGTGTACTCTCCAAAGAGAAGTTTGGCTCCAGCTTTGTTTTTATTGGGCTTCCTTTAGTATCAATATGGTTCGGGTTTCTTCCTGTCTGCTGGACAAGCCAAAGAAAACAGGACAAAAGAGAAAGCCAGCCAAAAAGGCCTAAAACATGTCAGAACATAGCCACACATGCAAGCTTCAGCTTGGACAATATGTCTCTGCTACATGTAAGCCTTACTACCGGTAGTATTCAGACCACATGTGTAGCTTTTTGATACCCACTTCTAGTAAAAGCACCAAGCAGGGAACACATATATTTATTAACATGGATTGAGACTTGTAAGAAATAGTGGAAAGCAATAAAACACCCAGAGAAAACATGATTTCGCTCCTTCAACTAATCTCCAAGCAGATCCTACAATGGCACAAGATACTGTAAATGCATTTAATTTCGCGGGGATTTAATTTCGCGGTAGCGGGGAAAATGACTTTTCGCAGTGGTTTTAAGTTCGCGGTAACACCGTAGACTGCAGTCTAATACCATAATAGAAAAATGTTCGCGGCGGATTTAAGTTCGCGGTGAAGTGGTCACCGCGAAAACCGGGAACATTTATCCACCGCGAACATTTCTGCATTTACAGTAGTACCAAACTAGCCAAGGAGTGTAGTCAGCCAAGAGGTAGCGAAACACACTGCTAAGCCGGCTACACTCCTCTGCCAGCCTTTGATACTATCTTATGCTACCGTAGGATCTGCTTGGAGATTACCTTCAACAATGTTTGTCTTTTTTCCTTCTGCAGACCCCAGAGTGGGTCCATGATCCTCTACAACAGGAAGAAGGTGAAGTACAGAAAAGACGGCTACAGCTGGAAAAAACGCAAGGATGGCAAAACTACCAGAGAAGATCACATGAAGCTCAAAGTACAGGGTGTAGAGGTAAGGTAGCCGTGGTAACAGACTTGGATCATTCTGGTATCCAAATTGTAACATATGTCAATCTGGTATCCATGGCAACAGCTCAGACTTACATCATTTTGGTATCCATGGGAACAGACTCATATCATTCTGGTATTTATGGACAATTTCTTTGTTTCCAATATAGTAAGACAGTAAGAGATAGATTTTGGTATCCATGGCAATGAACCCATATCACTAAATATGATATTCTGATATCCATGACGATAGATACATATTATTTTGGAACAGTATCTAATAGTATGGTAACAGACACCAATTCTGAATTGGTAGCATCACTCTGTTATAGATATAAGATTAGGGGTTGTTGAGTGTATGTGTACATCGACTACTGTTATTTCTCCATGACCATGTGGATGCCTGTATGTCTGCTATTTGCATTCCTTTGTCGTACACAGGTACAGGTGCAAGTACAGGTGCACAGGTGTTTGACTATGGTTAACGTTGTATCTCCTCCCACAGTGTCTGTACGGCTGCTATGTGCATTCCTCTATCGTGCACAAGTACATGTACAGGTTAATACAGGTACAGTTGTACAGGTACAGGTAAAGGTGTACACGTGTATGTGACTAACTGTTGTATCTCCCCACAGTGCCTGTATGGCTGCTATGTGCATTCCTCTATCGTGCCAACATTCCACAGAAGATGCTACTGGTTGTTGCAGGTATGTTTGCTCTGTTTCTACACATTACATCTTTCAATAAGTTCATTCCTCTTGTGTTTGGATGTGTTGATCCAATATTAGGGTCTTTACCTGACCATGTGTTTGTTTGTTTGTTTATTTAGAACCCAGTTATTGTGTTGATCCACTACCTGAATGCTTGTTTGTTTGTTTGTTTAGAACCCAGATATCGTGTTGGTACACTACCTGAATGTGCCGACTACTGAGGACTCCAAACCCTCCATCCCCCCCACCATTCCCCTCCGCATCGACTCACAAGAATGGACAAAGGACGAACTCCTCAAGCAGCTCAAGCCCATGTGTGAGTTATCAAGCGTTCTTTAAAACTATCCATAGAAGATGCCCCTACTGTGCTTGGTGATACGATAGTTCCACTCTACGATAGTTATGGGAAAGTACAAGTTAAACAATAAACCTGCCATGTATGATAACAGGAGTTCATTCATGAACTACTTAAAATTTGGTTCAAATGTGTTGATTGTATGAGAACAAAACAAATTCAAGCCCATGTGTGAGTTATAGTGCAGTCATCTTATCCTAGGCTATCATATGTTGTCAAAGAAAAATTTTGAAACAAACTGACAGAACCAACCTCCAAAAAGTGACCACCGCACAGCGTATTTGATTTTGACAGGGGCCTAAAATCTGCTGCCAAATGATGATACATGTACCTCAAGAACAGACCATTTCTCCTGGCATATTTAAATTTATCGTCAAGGACATACAGTCAAATGCATGTGTGAAAACAGAGTGATTTTCCATCCATCTACTTAAACTGTAAGTTACAGTAAGACGATAATCATGATGTGATGTTGTGTTTATTAAATTTTGTATAAACTCCAAGGGTGGAAAAGGATGCCTCGTGGTTTACTAACTTGTTTAAAGAAGTCACATTTTTCAATCCTTCTTTTCACCCCTTTTAAAATCAATGTTGTATTGTTGTGTTGATGTTAACATTTTGTCTTTGTGCTCTGCAGTTGCAGGAGTCAAGGTCGGAAGTAACAACGACGTGGTGAGTACATATTATGGGCTATGTCGCATATTATGGACTATATCGCATATTATGGGCTATGTCGCATATTATGGGCTATGTGGCATATTATGGGCTATATCACATTATGGGTTATATCACATATCAATTGGGCTTTATCTGATCATCACATGAATATACAGTCATGTGTTCTTCTCAATGCAGCTTTGCAGTAGCTTGTCGTTGTCTTTGTAGACTTTTCTACACATTGATACTAAGTCAAAGTGGACATGTATTCTGATAGTTATATATATATACAAATGTATACCATTTAGATTTAGAAGTATAGTAGTGTACAATGTAGAGGAAGTGTGCCTTTCTGCTTGTGAAAGTATACAAATTGTACTACTTAAAATCATGATTATTTTACAATAGGAAGCCAAAGTGTAAGTCTTATAGGAGCTTGAATGGTTTGAATAGTTTTTACCATGGGTTATTGTTGTTAAAGCTAAGCTTGTTCCTGTGTTTCCCTTGTCCAGAGCGAGACGATTGAGGCAGTTGTGGAGAAGCTACTGGACAACAAGGCGCCCAAACCCCAGCCTAAGACAGTCACGCACGCCTGCGTCTGTGCTAAGGATGGGGCCGGACCCAAGCAGAAGTGTGGTCACACTCCCCACCGAATCATCTCGCCCAAGGTCGAGAGTACGTGTTCCGAGATAGACAGTCCTGCGGGCATGGGCGCCGACGTGGTGACCCCTGACCTCCCGCCGCCCCAGCCCACCGCGCCGACCGTGGTGAACATGATCGGGAAAGTTCCCAACGGACTTGCGACACGGAATGGCGCGGTGGTTAGCCTGAACGGCCTGGCGGGCCCGGGTATGGGCGGCGTTCAGAACGGGATGTTCTCTAGCGGCATCGCGGTGACGGGGATTAGCACGAGTGGTTCGATAGTCAGCGCAAATCTCTTGTGTGGAGTTCCCGTGCTGCCTGGGTATGCTACAGAGGACCAGCTTTCTACATCGGTCGTCGCCGCCCCCCTCCCCACTGGCATGGTGTCGATGGTCCCGCAGTCTTCGCACAACGTCGCCATTTCCACCACGGATGGAGGCAGCGCCATGGTGTTCCAGCACGCGACCGCCACGCAGCCAAACAGCGTCCCCATGGTTCTCAACGGCATCGCGTCGTCAGCACAGGGCTGGTCCGTGAAGGTTGAAAACGAACTTCCGCCCGCTAGCGCCGCAGCAAACTCACACAGCCCAAGCATGAACCACGCCATCAACACAAGATTTCTCTCGTCGCAAGGCTCGTTCGACCTCCCACCGTCATCCATGCTCACCATCTACGAGTCCAACGCGCTGGCGGGCCAGGCTCTTGTCGGCCACGCTCTACCGGGCCAGACGATGGCCGACGCGGCCCCCGTGAGTCGCTACAGTCTGAACCTGGACACGATCCACGGGGAGGGCCACGCCATGACGGCCCCATCCACCCCCAGTAGGGCGCCGCGCAGCTTCACTGGCGGGGGATACAGCCGCAAGATGGCGCTCGACGCCAAGGGCTTCGTCAAGCGCAGCAAGAGCCTGGACGAGCAGGTTCTCCAGACGGGTAACCATGGTAACCACGCCCCCCCGAACGGGTTCGTCCTCGAGGGGGCGGGCGTGGCTCAGGGGGGAGACCGGCAGCTACTCTTTGCTCAGGACATGACAAGTGCAATAGGGGGGGAGGCGGTAGGGGGGTTGAACACTGGCAGTTTCGGAGAAGGGCTAAACCATCCCTACCCCCCTCCCGACTACAAGACAGCGGTGGCGATGAATGCAGCTGGGACCCGCGACGCCATGGGGTCTCCCACGGTAGTTTCCAGCGGAGGGGACGGTCAGCTGACCTCACCCCTGAGTGAGACCAACGAGTTTGGTTGTCGCGACATCCTCCTCAGTGGCAGTAGCGTGATCCCGACGGGTCTGTCGCACGCGAACGGACACCTCTCGCCCCCGCAGAACCTGACCCTTAACCTCAGCTCACTCTCCTCCAACCAGGCGCTCGACAACCTGGACCTGAACACCCCCACCTCCGACGTAGACTTGTCCAATTTTGACGCGTTCGATAACATCATGTTGGACACACAGCTGTCGGACTTGCTGCCCGAGCTCGAGAACACGGATTCCAGCGACCGTAGCGTCAACCACGGCAACGACCCTTCCGAGAACGGAACGTACGGGCGCGGCGAGAGGTCGGCCCAGAGAAACGAGTTGGTCTGCATCACGGACTTCTCACCCGAGTGGTCATACCCCGAGGTTTGTTTGTTTGTTTGTATAGATTATTATTGACATTTGCCTTTCTTACCTATAATGCCTATGGCCTACCTGGATTGCACCTGGTACACATACCTTAGAACAGTACTTATATAGAACTTAGCAAGCGGATATTTAGAACAAGGTCAAGATCAATGTCACAGTAGTTTCTGCAATCTTTTTCAAGGTCAGAGTGTTTTTTCCATGAGGGCTGGCTTCTCAATTCGGATGGTCCAGTGGGTTGAACCATGTCTATATCATATAGTGAGAGTCACTCAGTTATACTGTGCACAGTTGCAGAGATATATGGACTATACCTATAAATTTGCTTGGGTGTTTGGGTTAAACCATTGCATATTTGCTAGAATATTTGGGTTAAACCATTCTATATTTGCAGGGGGGAGTGAAGATCCTGGTGACGGGCCCATGGCACTCCAGCACCACAGCTGCGTGTTTGGGTTAAACCATGTATATTTGCAGGGGTGCTTGGGTAAAACCATTGTATATTGACTAGAATGTTTGGGTTAAACCATTCCATATTTGCAGGGGGGAGTGAAGATCCTTGTGACAGGCCCATGGCACTCCAGCACCACGGCGTACAGCTGTGTGTTTGGGTTAAACCATGTGTATTTGCAGGGGTGTTTGGGTTAAACCATTGCATATTTGCTAGAATATTTGGGTTAAACCATTCTATATTTACAGGGGGGAGTGAAGATCCTTGTGACAGGCCCATGGCACTCCAGCACCACGGCGTACAGCTGTGTGTTGGGTTAAACCATGTGTATTTGCAGGGGTGTTTGGGTTAAACCATTGCATATTTGCTAGAATATTTGGGTTAAACCATTCTATATTTACAGGGGGGAGTGAAGATCCTTGTGACAGGCCCATGGCACTCCAGCACCACGGCGTACAGCTGTGTGTTTGGGTTAAACCATGTGTATTTCCAGGGGTGTTTGGGTTAAACCATTGCATATTTGCTAGAATATTTGGGTTAAACCATTCTATATTTGCAGGGGGGGGTGAAGATCCTGGTGACGGGCCCATGGCACTCCAGCACCACTGCGTACAGCTGTGTGTTTGATGACATCAGCGTCCCGGCCAGCCTGGTGCAGAGTGGAGTCCTCAGATGTTACTGTCCAGGTCAGCTGAAAGTGCATTTTGTTTGTTTGTTTGTTTTAGTTGGATCTCCATTAGTATAACAGTGGGGTCTAGGGGTGGCTACCGGTAATGTTGGAGCAGTCTAAGAAAACCAAACTTGATCAAAATCAGTGGAACGGATTTCGGATCAATTAGAAAATGAACACATTATATCAGCAGGCATTCCTACGTTTGGGGGCTTAGTGGTATAATAAAATAACAAGTATCAGTGTTTGGTTAACAATGGGGTGTTTGGCCATGATACCGATAGGTCATGATACCGATCTTTTACCCTGGGAAAAGGCACTTGATAGGACTTTCCTCTCTCCACCTAGGTGTAAAAATGGGTACTATAAGTAGTATAACAATGACATTGTTTAATCCTATGCAGCCCATGAGACTGGCCTGGTGACCCTTCAGGTCGCGGCGGGCGGGGTGCCCATCTCCAAGTCTGTCGTGTTTGAGTACCGGACGCGCAGCGTTCTACAGAGCGCCGGCTCACAGCGAGAGTGGCTCTCACTTGATGGTTTGTTCACACTTCACATCTATTTCTTTGTCAGTAAATCTCAGATTTGCGATAATACTCAGGGCTCGAAATACTGGGTGCATGTGCACCCAGGTGCACCTAAAATTGGAGCTGTGCACCCAATTATTTTCTGTGGGTGCACAGGGTGCACCCAAATATTTTCTTAGGTTTATGTATGAAAAGATATCAAAGTATACTAGTATTCATCATATTCTTGACATCTAACTGTTAGAAAGATAATAAAAATGTCTGTCATGGTACATGTTTAAGAATTTGATAGCTTGTAACTAAGTTTTATCATTAGGTTATTACTTAAATTTAAGTGGTGCACCTAAAATTTTTTTGGTGCACCCAATTTTTTAAGCTGGGTGGGTGCACCAGTGCACCTAATCCCAAAAATGAATTTCGAGCCCTGATACTGGACATGAAGATAACTCTGAGGAGGAAATTTATAACTTGTAGACATGTACACGTAGTAATGTCACTCACCTGACATTCATGCTACTGGAAAGGGCTGCAGTCCTTAAGCCCCCTTTACAAATCAAGAACTTAGCTTGGCCGAGTTGTCAGCGAACTCTAAATTACAAGGAGGCATGACCCTGATGCCTACGAAGAAACTCTGCCATTTGTTCGTAGGCATCAGGGTCATGCCTCCTCGAAATTTAGAGCTCGCTGACAACTCGTCCGAACTAAATTCTTGATTCGTAAAGGGGGCTTTAGGACAGGACATTAAGCTGTGGTCCACTGTTCATTGTGCTTGTGGAAAAGAACTGGCATTTGTTACACTAAAGAGCAGTAAAACAGGCTATGTAGATACCAATTCAGATACAGTGGAATTTCCCTGGTACAATATGAATCTGAAAATTCTGTACAAATGGTATGTCTCTTCTGTCTTGACCATGGAAAATAAGCTGTCTTGACCATGGAAAATAAGCTCTGTTGTAAAAAGATTTGAGATGACTTTCACTGTTCACAGAGCGCCAGTTTAAGATCTCCATCCTGGAGAGATTGGAGCAGCTGGAGAACCGGCTGGGTACCAGGAGGCGGGCGGGGCAACAGGACAGCTCTGGACAGGTGAGTCAGGTACAGGTGGAGGTACATGTAGGCAGGTGGGCTGGACAGGTGAGTCAGGTACAGGCGAGATAGGCAGGTGGGCTGGGTACCAGAAGGGGGGCAGGGCAACAGGACAGCTCTGGACAGGTGAGCACCCCTTTTGGGGAGGTACATGTACAGGATTGCAAAGGATATGATTGCCTTGAAGACTCTCTCTCTCTCTTTCTCTCTCTTTCTCTCTATGTTTCTCCCTCCCTCTCTCTGTCCTCTCTCTTTCTCTCTCTCTTTCCCTCTCTGTCTCTCTCTCCATCTCTCCCTCCCTTTCTCTCTCTTTCCCTGTCTCTTCTCTCTCCATCTCTCTCTCCATCTTTCCATCTCTCTCCCTCTCTGTTCTTGAATGATTGACTTGTTGAACAATTGTTCTGGCCATTCATAAGGTATTGACCCATTGATGTGTCAAAAAGAGAGATGTTCTTGATTGATTGATAGATTGACTCGTCAAACGATTGATTGACAGGGATCTGGCCAGGGTACCCAGCATTCCCTGGAGGACCGTCTGATCGCCGTGTGCTCCCAGCTGATGACCCGCACCTGGATCAAGCCGGAGGCTGCACTTCCCACCTGCTCCGCTAGGGGGATGACTCTGCTGCACCTGGCAGCTGCACTGGGTTACAGAAGACTGGCTGAGAAGCTCATGGTCTGGAGGTGAGTCTGGGTGTAGTGGATTGTACTTACTTGTAGGGCTTAATGAAAAAAAATGTACCAAAGCAAACACAGAAATGGTTGGGACTCCATCAGCCTCCTTCATACAGTAGATCTGCCTACTGCAGCTTCATTGGTTATTCCATGAACAAGGCTGACAGAGTCCCAACTTGTTTAGTGTTCCAGGTTAGGTAAATTATATTTTGTTCAATGAAACGTCGTCGTCGTATCCATTTTTTATTATACTGCTGCTGGGATCCCTGTCACAGGGGTAGGCAGCAGTCGGATAGTCTTCACACTGTGCTTCCATGCGGCTGGTCTGTCCAGTAAGTCCAGCTCTGGGCTTCAACTTCATGGTTTGCCTCGATGGCCGGACCCTACCTTCTGCACCCGCAAGTCAGCGAAGCCCGAGACACTACCGGCTGCTCGTCGGTGACTGCTACCGGCACTGCCTGTGCCTTTATCTGTATGAAGAACTTTCCATTTCGGTTTGGATACATGAACATTAACCCAGTGAACACAGATAAACTTTCTTGCTTTAGCTGTAGGGCTTTACTTAACCTAACCATACATTTTAGAGCTATGTGTCACATGTCTGTTCTTATCTATTGTTGCTGTTCTAATCTTTTCCTTGTCATCACTGCAGGAGCCAGAGTTCCAGTGTGGTCCTAGAAGTGGAGGTGGACCCACTCAACGTTGACCACTTCAACTGCACACCACTGGTAAGGGCATAGGTCATAGTTCAACTGCATACCACTGGTAAGGGCAGAGGTCATACATGTAGTTCAACTGCACACCACTGGTAAGGGCATAGGTCACAGTTCAACTGCACACCACTGGTAAGGGCATAGGTCATTGTTCAACTGCAAACCACTGGTAAGGGCATAGGTCATTGTTCATCTGCACACTGCTGGTAAGGGTTGACGTCATAAACTGTAACTTTTATGTAGTATTTCTGGTTGAATAGTTGGAAACACACCACTAGCATGTGTGTTCCCTGGGTGTAAAATATAACTGTCTGTCCTGTTGTTGTGCAGATGTGGGCCTGTGCCATGGGTCACACCGACACGGCGTACTTCCTGTGCCAGTGGAACCGCGCCGCCCTGACGGTCCCAGACTCCCTGGGCCGCCTGCCCGCATCCTTGGCCCGGGCCCGTGGCCATCCCCGCATAGCAGAGGAGCTGGAACTGACCCAACAGGAAGGTCATCTCCCGAGTTTCAAGCCGCCGCCTGTCCACGCCTCTCCGTTCTCGCCCAGGGGCCTCTCGCTGCCGCTGGGCGCGGGACTCCGGCTGTCCCCGCTCGACCCCGAGCACTCTCCGTCATCCGCCTGCTCCACCCTCAGCTCAGCCTCTCCCAACTCCAGCAACCTCTCGCCCAACCAGGAGGCAGCGCAGCGCAAGAGCGCCCCCAGGCTCTCTCAGGAGGAACTGCACCTCCTTCTGCAGAGGTCCATCTCCCGGATGAACCCCAACATCTTAAACTCCAGCACAAATGTCTTAAACCCTGGTGGCAATGTCTTAAACCCTAGCAGTAGCATCTTAAACCCTAGCAGCAGCATCTTAAATCCTGGAACCAGCCTCTTAGACCCCAGCCTGGTAAAGATGGAGACAGAAGAGGCCATGCACACAGACCAGCCGACCCTGTCAGACACCCTGCGAGCCAGACACCTGCGACAGGCACAAGCCACCGGTAAGGTCATAGGTCATAGTTCAACTGTACACCACTAGTAAGGTTATAGGTCATAGTTCAACTGTACACCACTAGTAAGTGCATATAGGTCATACATTGTACTTCAACTGCACACTGCTAAATACGGGCATTATTCACAAATCAACTGTACACCTGGACTGATAAGGGCATACTTTTACTAGATTTACAGGACTGGTAATAGTGAATACATAAGTAATAATATATATCACCTATTCTGAATATCGTTTGTGACCCTTTTGTAAACGGGACCCCAAGGCCCTTTTTTCTGAATGAAATAGTATCCAACTGTTACCAAGATAAATCATGGATTATTGACCTGTACTTGGCTTGTTTGAGCATAAATGCACGAATTAAAGGTCTTTTGTTCATAAATCCAAATAAAAAAAACAGAGGCCATGCAGTACAGCGAGGGTGGTTATGAGAAGGATTTGGACTCGGCTGAGCTCTCATCGTCGCCCCAACACACCTGTGCACACACCTGACAGTGTATAACTCACCTGCATACATACATGTACCTGCGCGCACACCTATAGTTACTAATTCATTATTTAACTGTTTTAAAACAGAGGCCACGCAGTACAGCAAGGGTGGGTATGAGAAGGATTTAGCTTGAAGTTGCCAGTATATACAGTGTTATACGTGTCGTTTCTAACCCTTTTGTAAGCAGGACCCCATGGCCATTTTCTGAATGAAACCATTATAAAACTGCCTTAAAACAGAGGCCATGCAGTACAGTGAAGGCGGGTACGATAAAGATTTGGACTCCGCAGAGCTCCCACCGTCTCCCCAACACGACTCCATCCTACTGCTGGCGGAGAGGATCGTCTCGGCGCTCCCGCCGCGCTTCGTGGACGATCAGGAGATGTCGGACGAGGACTACTCCTTCCTGGACCACACCTACCGAGACGTGACCACGCCAGGTGAAATTCACGTGTAACACCTGCATACATGCATGTACCTCTGTACACACCTGTAGTTAGCTTGTAGAGTCTGTAGTTTGTGTCTGATGAGGACTACTCCTTCCTGGACCTCACCTACCGAGACGTGACCACGCCAGGTGAGAAATAGTTGTGTAACACACCTGTGCACACACCTTAAGCTTACAGTGTATACTCACCTGCATACATACGTACCTGTACACTCACCTGTAGTTAGTAATGATCAGGAGATGTCTGATGAGAACTACTCCTTCCTGGACCACACCTACCGAGATGTGACCACGCCAGGTGAGAATCACCTGTAACACACCTGTACAGTATATACTCACCTGCATACATGTACATACGTACCTGTACACTCACCTGTAGTTAGTAATGATCAGGAGATGTCTGATGAGGACTACTCCTTCCTGGACCATACCTACCAAGACGTGACCACGCCAGGTGAGAATCACCTGTAACACACCTGTGCACATACATGTACCAGTGTATATACCTGTAGTTATTAATCTAGCTTGTAGAGTTTGTAGTTTGTGTCTGATGAGGACTATTCCTTCCTGGACCACACCTACCGAGACGTGACCACGCCAGGTGAGAATTACGTGTAACACACCTGTGCACACACCTGCATACATACATGTACCTGTGTGTACACCTGTAGTTATTAATCTAGCTTGTAGAGTTTGTAGTTTGTGTCTGATGAGGACTATTCCTTCCTGGACCACACCTACCGAGACGTGACCACGCCAGGTGAGAATCACACCTGTGCACACACCTGCATACATACATGTACCAGTGTACACACCTGTAGTTATTAATCTAGCTTGTAGAGTCTGTAGTGTGTGTCTGATGATCACTACTCCTTCCTGGACCACACCTACCGAGACGTGACCACGCCAGGTGAGAATCACACCTGTGCGCACACCTGCATACATGCATGTACCTGTGTATACACCTGTAGTTAGTAATCTAGCTTGTAGAGTCTGTAGTTTGTGTCTGATGATCACTACTCCTTCCTGGACCACACCTACCGAGACGTGACCACGGCAGGTGAGAATCACACCTGTGTAACACACCTGTACAGTGTATACTCACTTGCATACATACGTACCTGTACACTCACCTGTAGTTAGTAATGATCAGGAGATGTCTGATGAGGACTACTCCTTCCTGGACCACACCTACCGAGACGTGACCACGGCAGGTGAGAATCACACCTGTGTAACACACCTGTACAGGGTATACTCACCTGCATACATACGTACCTGTACACTCACCTTTAGTTAGTAATGATCAGGAGATGTCTGATGAGGACTACTCCTTCCTGGACCACACCTACCGAGATGTGACCACGCCAGGTGAGAATCACACCTGTGTAACCCACTTGGACCTGCATAGACATGTACCTATGCACACACCTCACACACACTCACTCTCCAGTTTAGTGTCTGTTGTTCCGTCTTGCAAGAGTTGGATGTTGCGACATGTCGTCTGTAGTTAGTGATTTAGCTTGTAGAGTCTGTAGTTTGTATTGCATTTCTGCAGTCTGTTGTGCACATGTTTTGTGCACCTCTGTGGTGTGTAGTTAATGTATAGTTTGCATTTCACCTTTTTCTTTAATTTGCATTGATTGAACCTCAGTCTATGGTTTGTAGTGCATCATTCTATGCATGTAGTTTGTGATACACCTCTGTAGTTTGTAGTGCACCACTGTAATTTGTAGTGCACTTCCACTTTTTAAAGCAACTTATCGTCTGTAGTTCATTGTATTTGGTGTAGAGAAAACCAAGATTTTTTACTCTCCCCCCAGGATCAGTGGACAGTCCCGTTGACCTGGACAGCCCGGATGACCTGCTGGAAGACTTTGCCATTGACCCCCACGACCCCCCGCCGACCCGGGAGGAGTGGTGCGAGTTCCTGAACGCCTCCGGGCGGGTGACGGAGGAACTGCAGAGCCTCACCCTCACAGGTAAGGAACCCCACAGAGTTATGGATTGGTGCATGTGTATTCTGCATCCGTATCAATGATCTTTATTTATTTGCATGTTCCTGCCCATGTGGGCTAAATGCAGCAAATCCCATGATGGGATACTAAAGACTAACTTACATGTAGTATTACAATTGATTAAACAATACATCTGCACCTATGCTATCACTATATCTAACGTTTACATGCCTCTTCCCTTTTCTGAAAATATGTGTATACGAACTCACAGAGTTTGTGTTGTACAAAGTTGTCTGTGGTTGTCATTATATGTACAAACAGGTTGTCGTTGGTTAACTCTTTACATCGTGTATCTACATATAGTCGGAACAACTGCTCTTCAGCGTAACATACTAGCTTTGTGTATTTCAAGCGCTGGCCTACATTTCTGTTAGTAGTAGTTCTTGTGACAATTTTAAGGGGCACATATTCTGCCAAAGGATATGCGGACTGGTACATATTGAACAGAACTAAAGTTTGCCTGAGACAATTTGCAGTTTCTGCCACACTCATTACTCCACTACATTTACAGTGGTGTTGCCTCAATGTGCAGCCATTAAACAAGATTTTTTACTCAATGTTCCTGTAACCATGGTGATGTGTTCCTCTGCAGACCAGGAGCAAAAGAAGCTGTACCAAGCAGCGGCCGTCATACAGAACGCCTTCCGCCAGTACAAGGTGGGTCTAACTTTCACTCTCATGTTCTTCCTGGCCTGACAGTATGAGTTTTAAGTTCACTTTCATCTGCATCTGTTACATGCATGTCGTAGTGTCATATAAAACATAAGGACAGTCTTCTTTCATTTCCAATATCCTGTGTCTTAGTCTTAGTGTCACAGAACGTCTTGTGCCAGTAGTGTAAAGTATCTCTCCTGTATTCTTATCAATAAGATTAAAGTGTTCTTTATTCACAAGCGCAATTTTTTCAAGAGCCAACATTTTGATGATCATTTGTCATGGTCTTGTTCAGGGCAAAAATGACTGGTTCACTTTGTACTGCAGCTAGTTGTCACTGCTAACACGGCAGTCACAATCATAAAGTACTGTCACATGCTTACATGTAGTTATTGTTAGGCAACATTGATATACTCTATGTTATCTCAATACATGTACTAAGATTTTATTCATGTTGTTTCTCGTCAGAAGAGACTGGCTTGCAAATGTCTGGCTGCTGTACATGTAAAGCTCATGTTTACTACATGATCATGTTGTTTGTGTTTTACCGTGCAATGTTGTTTTGTTTACTGTTTGTTGTTTTGTTTCCTGCAGAGTCGCCGGCAGCGTCGGCTGCGTGAGATCGAGGCTGCGATACTGATCCAGAACTACTACAGACGAGTGAGACAAACTTACTTACAAACTAACAAACAAAAAATAACAAACTTTCTACTGTAACAGTGTAAGTAAAGCCAAAAAAGTACAGATGCAAGAGACCAACTTACATTGCCAAGTTCTACTTTTTTTCTATATACAGATCTAGAAGAACATTTTTTTTTCATTTTTAGACAGATTTTTTTTTATATAAAAATAGATAAGGCTCTAGTTTCTTACTTGATGTTCAAAAGCAACTGCAGACATTCTTTGGATAGACGTGCATGTGTTTTGCAAAATTCATTACCCTCCCTATGAAAAGTGCTGTCTTGTCCTTGTTGGCTGTTGGTTCTGTCACAGCTTGCTTGAAAATTCTACAACGCCAAAATTGTACGACAAGGTACAACTGCATTGTAATTTTACTTTGATTCTCTTCCCAGTATGCCATGTTCAAGAAGATGAATAGGGCGGCCATCTTGATCCAGAGCCGGTTCCGACGCTACTACGAGCAGAAGAGGTTCCGCCAACTTTACCGCGCCGCTGTACTCATCCAGAGCTACTTCCGATCCTTTCGCGAACACGAGAGATTCCGGCAGTACCGGCGCGCCGCCATCATTATACAGAAACGGTTCAGGTGGGGGTTTGGTATATTTCTAGATCTGTGACTGCGGACTATATAATGCATGTATGTGAGAGAGAGATAGAGTGTATGTGTATGTGCATGCATGTGTGTGCATGTTTGTGTGTGTGTGTGCATGTGTTTCTGCTTGCATGTGAATGTTTTTGTGTGTCTGTGTGTGTGTGTGTGTGCATTGTGTATGTTTCTGTTTCTGCACATACATTTGAGTGTGCAGTTCATGTTAAGAGAAGTAGCATTGCCATCCAATAGTAAGGTTTATATTGGATGAGAATACTGTAGTTTGTATTGATAGTATATCTATATTGGTGTCAGAGCAGTTTTTGATTAAGCTAACCCGCCATTCTGTGACCTTCATGTCCCCCCACAGAGGTCACTGCCAACGGAAGAGGCGTCTTCAGGAGATCATGCAGCAGTACAGACAGAGGTGAGCGTCTTAAAGGAACTATTCACAATGTCTTAGATAAACTGTTTATAGTCTTGTAACTCCTACAGTACAGACAGTATCTCAAAAAAGCCCTTCACAGTATTAAAACAGTTCAGACAAACTTGGGATTAAAAAAAAAGATTATGCAGACAGAACCAGAACGGGTAAGACTTACACATACACAGTACACCTGATGTCTGACACCTTTTTATTGGTTTGACTCTCACACTGCAAACTGACACAAGGAGATGTTTGGTCCACATTTCTTTTCATTATTGTAACCTTGACCCTACAAATGTTATGGAATTAAAAAGACTATATTTTTGTGACTGGTAAAAGACTTACATGTATGCTTGAAGGTGGGAAAGCAGTTTTGTACTTTTTATTTTAAATATGGGATGATTTTTTTTTAGCGTAAAAGTGCCAGTACAATAACATTGCTGTAATTTTTTTCCTTCATTGCATGAGGATAATGACTGACACCGTGATGCATGTTATTATTAAACGATTTGTGCACATTGTTTGGTGATGATTGCACATGTAGTTTGATAACAAGTGCACAACGTTTGATGACAAGTGCACACAGTCTGATGATAAGTGCACATTGTCTGATGACAAGTGCACGTAGTTTGATGACAGGTGCACATAGATTGATGACAGGTGCACGTAGTTTGATGATTTGTTTGATGACTGGCTGATTTTGCTGCCGTTGTGCCCATGTAGGCCATGCATGCTCTCAGCCTTGCTTAGATTTTGGGAACAAAAAAGGATGTGACATTCAAAATCATGGTAATCAACACTGTTTTGTTGTTTTTGTTTGCTTATCTCTCTCATTCTGTCACTCACAAAGTTCACATGTAGCCTTGCACCCCACCACACTACATGTACCGTTTATAGCCTGGCACCCCAGTCCCACCACAGTACTGTTGTATATTAGCCACCAGTAGCATGCAGCAGTAGCCTTACCACTGTTAGTGTTTCTACATTCAGATACAGCTTTATTTACTGATTGGCATGGCATATGACATCTATATAAGACAAAATATGGACATGAATTGAGCCAACAATGGCATAAAATTCTTTAATGTATGATTCCTAATCCGTGAACAATGATACATGAATACATAATGTTTTTAAATTCTAACTCGGAGTAGATGAGATGTACAACGTAACCTTGATCATGATGGTAAAAGGAAAAAACAATACTGGCTGCTGAATTTAAAGAAAACTTCACAACCCACTACATTACAAAGGGACAATGTTTTAAAGTTTTGTTTGAATCATGTAAGAATGGATTTGCAGCACAATCTGAATCGTTTTTGATTGACCAATAGTCCAACAGTCAAACCACCAGTTATTTACCATGATTTTTAAAGGTAAGATAATACCATTTTATTAAGTTCAGCTCTGCCTGTGCTATGGTGACCGCCCCCCCTCCAGTTTCATGTTGCCATGGCAACCCTGGCCCCACCCTATACCTTGTTACCATGCCAACCATGGTATATAAAAAAGATAAAGAAGATGGCTAACTGTGCAGGCTGGAATGCTGGCTCCAATACAGGCAGTCATGTAGTGTCTCTTCCAACTTGGTCTGTTTACCAATCCTTGCTAAAAACGTTTCTCTACTGACGTTTACTAAACAATTTTTTGTGCAGTTTTCTTTCCTCAATGCCTGTCACATTGAGTGTCTGTCCATTAACTTTGACCTGTTTACCTGCTCTGCTCCTGTAACCATGGTAACTCTTGCGGCTCGGAGAATGTAAATACTATAAACTGTGCCATGTTGTATGTTTGATCTTCACCCACTGTATTTTGTGTTCTCTCTGCTGCCTTAAGTGTGCTCTGGGACTATAGAAGTGTTTTCCTGGTGAGTTTTAATGTGCTGACACATCTCCTATCAGTGCTGATACGTCTCCTATCGCATATAGTAACTCCAGTTTTCGTGAGTTTTCATGTGCTGACCTCAGTGCTGATTTGTCTCCTATCGCATATTGTAACTCTAGTTTTCCCCGTTCTTGGGCTGAGCTTCTCGTGGTCCACGCTGTTCTCTTGACAAGAAACCAGGTCCTTTTGAAAACATTGTACAGTTACTAAATGTGGGTGACCTGTACACCTGTAAGAGGGTTACCATCCTTTTCAGATATAGATGCACAAAAAATTACGCTCCCACATTCTAGATCTCTTATAATTAGCAAACAAACAAAAAGTTGGACGTTTTTTCTACCCTTTGGCTACAACAATGACAGTCACAACTTTGGACGTACATTTTGTATGACTTAGCAGACACATGCTGGAGTTTTGGGCCAATCTTGTGCAAATCTTTTTCATTATAATGAAAGGAAGCCTGAGGCTTTGGTACAGAATCACAAGACATTCCTGATCAAAATTTCTGCCATGTATGCTCCCTGTCTTTGCAAACAACTGCGTCTCATCTACCTGTACATGTACCATGTCAACATGTTGTGTCTGTATCTGATGGCCTGTTCACAAACTTATCCAGCTGCTTGTGTAATGAGTAACCTCCATTTGATCGTGTATCGTATTACTGTCTAACCTTCATTGATAGTGTTTTTAACTGTTCACCAAACATTCATGTAAACCATCTTCACACTTTACTGTCAATTGTATACATTATTGAAAACACCAAGCATATCACATATCCATAATCAATCATGGCAATTATAGCTCGTCTGCACACGTGTCCGTTTCCATGGCAACCGTCTCCACGGTAACTAACCCTGTGTTCTGTGCGCAGACTGCTGGAGCAGAGCTCCCCGGTTGGCTGGATTACGCCCCTTACTGAGTGCATGTGACTGGAATCAGCTGATCTTGTGATGATCATGTGACCTGCATGGGCTGATCATGTGACTGACACGTGGACCAATCAGGCAGCAGCATGAGAAGATGCCAAGTTTGTGTGTGTAGAAAATGTGGACACAGCTTATAAATGCAGTATTACCCTCACAGGGCAAATGCTTTAAGTTTCCTTACTCCCTGTTTTGTTTTGTTTAACTCAATCTTGGAAGATGTATTGTAACAAACTTACATTCCATTGACTTAAACCGTTTGTGTTACTGGCATCCAAGCAAGGCAGCTAGACAGGTAATGCTAGTTCCTCTTTATCCGTGGGGTAACCTATATCTGCTGTTTTTGAAAACGGTGCGTAGGGATTTCAAGTAGACGGAAGGTGGTTTCAAATTACACCATTTGAAAATATATTGAAAATATTGCAAGTAAAAACCTCTGTCCATGGGCTTGATATCCCTGAATAACCTGTTTTAACAAACAACGGATATAGGTTACCCCACGGATAAAGGTGAACTAGCGTTACTTCTGAGATATTCTTCAAGAGAATTTGCTTCAGACTAGAAGCAGTTAAAGTTATCAGGGCTGAATGTTGACAGTTGCCTTAGCCCTGACCTCTGACCCCTGGGGTCACACCAGGCAGGCCCTGGGCAGATGACCTTTGGTGATGACCTTCATCCCAAAAGTGTTGCCAAAAATTGTTCGGTCACTTGAAGGGGAAAAAAAGCTTCAAAATCATGTTAGATACGATTTCATGGCAAAAGAGATGCAGATCTAGAAAGAGAGAGAGAGAGCAGCTCTTAAACAGGTCATGGGTCAAGAGTGCAAAGGTCATAAGCAAGGGGAGTGTTCCTGACTACAGGCTGTTGGTAGGGATGCTGTCGGCTCCAGCTAACATTCTGGTATCATTCAGGTGCAACACGCGTTTGGAAATGTCCGAAAATTCCCTTGCAATTGATGTACAAAATTACCATGCACAGTTAAAGAAGAAATACTGTAATTATCTATATCTAGCAACCTTCACAACTCCCCTTTGCACTGTGACCTGTGACCCTGCCACTGGTAGCACCGTGCCAATGATCCCTACATCAGGCACCCTGTAAATACAACGCACTTCGCAGCACAGACTTCACCACTCTACCAGCATGCACTGCTGGCCACTGAACAGTGTCCATGGTACCAGTAGTCCCCACCAACTATAACTTAATGGTACTTATTCTTCCCACTATAATGTACTGTGGTACCTCTAAGCCCTCACAATAACCTACAATGGTACATTGTACCTCTTTCCCATTATGACTAATATTCAGTGGTACACTTTTATTTGTACCCTGTACTCCCCACTATAACATACAATCATAATGGTACATTGCGTATCTCCTCCCCTCTATATTGTGCATTGGTACCTCCAACTATAATGTATGGTGGTACTTCTTACTCCACACTATAACAACTATAATGGTACCTCCTACTCCCCACTATAGCATACATTATGGTACTCATTGCAACTATAACATACAATGGTACCTCCTTTGCTTTTTCCCCACTATCATTATAATGGTACCTTTTACTCCCACTATATATTAGGTACATTATGGTACCTACTACCCCCACTATATACCATAAAGCGGTACATACTTCTTACAACTATAACACAATATGGTACCCACTACTCCCACTATAAGATAGTGGTGCCAGCTACACTATAACCTACGGTGACAATCACTATATCTTACCCAGGAAACTCGCGGTCCCTGATTGTAAATATGGCATATGGACTGAGTTGAGACTCTACATGTAAACGATACGAAGGATAAAGATAAACTGTATGACTGGTGGTTTATCAACCATGATCAGCAGAATAAATATTTAGAAGATGCAAAGATATTTAGAGCAAAGAGATGATGTAAAATGTTGTTGAAACTTACAGTGGTATAATTATGTGTGACAGATGTTTAGCTAGAGTTTAGATCCTGTAAGTCACTGAATGTTGCTTTTGTCGTATAGTTTTGTACACTATTTTGTTGAGAAAAGGCTTTGTACATATTTTGCCCCAAAGAGTACCAAATTTATGTGCACATTCTTCTTTTTTACAGTGCTGGGGAGAAATGTCCAGCATAAGAGTTGCTCGCTGACCCACTAGGGCAGTCAGCAGTGCCTCCTTGCAGCTGAAGGAAGTACTGCAGTTAGACATTGTAACAAACTGTCACATCAGTTGTTCAGCGTCGTTTTCTTTTGCTTCCCTTCATATTTTATGAGTAGGTATAAAGGAGGTGCAAGGCAATGTCAAGATGTTCTTACAATGTTCTTACAATGTAAGAAAGTTTGAGCATATCTAATATGGCCACAATGTTCTGAAGATTTCATGTCCCTCTCTTTCTGTACGCAAAGTAAAGCACTTACCAACAAGCTTTTTTTAAAAATGTTCTGAATCAGATCCTTCTCAACTTGAAATGACCAGAAGCCCAAGTCATGTGACTTCAGCAATGAAAGCTTGTTGGTACTTAACTTGTGTACAGAGATTGATTTTCAACTCTTTATAATGTCATTTGGTGTCATATATGAAATTTCATGGACTTTTATTTGTAGCAAACACAATCGCCGTTGCTGTTTGAATGTTTTCCGTGTCCTGGCCATAAGTATGTTCCAAGCAGAGTTGGCCAGACACCCTTGACATTGTTGCTGGTTTGGATATTTCCCAAGTTACCTCAATATTTGTTTGACTCATTTTTATTTTAATCTTCCTCTGTTAGTGAGGTACCATACAGCAATAGTGTGTCGTATTTAAAAAGTAGTTTACGATGTGTCAATGGTTTTATAGAGCTTCTCATAATCAAGTCATTGTCAACTAGCCTTACGGTAGTATTAAGTTTGTAGAGACATAAGCTGGGATAAGTGAGTGTCAAATGTTATAAAGATATAGGTCACATTCTAGGCAAGGTTACCATTTGGCTGCACACAGATATCATTACATGGCCTTGTATACAGGGTAGATGTTCATAGGCAATATGGCCTCATTGATGTTTGCAGGCAGGTGTAATATGGCCTCACATAAATGTTTGTGGGCAATATGGCCTCATACTGATGTTAGTGCAGGCAGGTGTAATATGGCCTCACATAAATGTTTGTGGGCAATATGGCCTCATACTGATGTTAGTGCAGGCAGGTGTAATATGGCCTCACATAGATATTGTGGGCCATATGGCCTCATACTGATGTTTGCAGGCAAATGTTACATGGCCTCACATAGATGTTTGTAGGCAGTATGGCCTCATACTGATGTTTGCAGGCAAGTGTAACATGGCCTCACAGATGTTTGTAGGCAGTATGGCCTCATACTGATGTTTGCAGAAAAGTGTAACATGGCCTCACACCAATGTTTTTCCACCCAGTTTTGGAACTACATAACTTTTACACATAAATAGTACTTTGGGTGTAGACTTTACTTATTTATAGTCAGCATAGTGTAAGATTTTTCAATACTTAGCAATGATTTTGCATTTAACTTAAATGTTGTTTATCTGACGTATGTGCAATATCTTAGTGTATGTTTTTGCCCTGACTTGTGTTAACCTCCTGCTTACCGAGGTACCATTTTGGAACCAAGGATTTGTTGGTTGTATGTGAAGCAGTAGGGAATGGGTTAAACAGTTTAGGATGTCCTGATGCCTCACTTAACTCCAAGCAGATGTTAGGATCCAGCTTTTCTTTTCTACTATTGTGTTTTTATGTTATTTAATTAATGGTTTGCCTACTGATAATCTCCAAGCAGATGGAGGAGGTGAAGTGTTAAAAAAAAAATGCAATACTAGAAAAGAGGAGTAAAGGGTCCTTACATCTGCTTGGAGAATAATGCCCTTGCTAGTGTTGCAGGGTTGGGCAGAATGTTTCTGGTAGGATGTTCGGCATTCCTAACATACATGTATGTCTCTTGTTTTGCAGTAAAAGTTGAGTTATTACAGATCTTGCTTTAAAATGGTATAATTTTCTTGCTCCGTCAGCCCCCATGAACATGAGCCTATGGTTTGCTGCTCAGTTGTTGTTTTTTTGTGTGTTTTTTATTGTAATCATTAGAGGTGGGTACTGGTACAACCCACTGGTACAGAATCAGCTTTCTTTTGTTGGTGCAAAAATTCCTGACCTCAAAAAAGTGGACCGCATTTTGGCCGGATTAGAAATGAACAGATTAAATCAACTGGTGTTCAAGCATGTTATGGCTTGCCAGTCCAAGAAAATAAGACCAAAAGTGAAATTGAGTAGAATTTTAAACCGCCAGTGGTATGTATACTACATGCAACATATTCCTGTGTAGCATGTGGACTTTTATTGTTATGAGCATCTCCCATTCACATGCTTTCACAATCAAGTTCAGGTCCAGACCTATACCTCAACTTTCTGTACCGGTACCCACGCCTAGTAACAATTGTTTTTATATCAAAGTGACAACAATTTTAGCCTTGCTGTATTATATGTATGAGGGAGGTAGAGATAATTTTGTTATACATTATGCAGACTCCTGAAATATGCGATAGGCCATAATGCGATTCTGTAGTTGGCTTCTTCTGTACTGGGGGGATGGTTCACACACTGTGCCACCAACCTCTTTGTACTGTACTGTTGCACTGAGATATCAAGCAAAGCCAAGACAAACTGAGACGTTTTTGTTGTCTTTTATTTTCTTAACTTCGAAAAGCAATGAGGGTAATAGTAGAAAACTGTAAACAAATGTATAAACATAATGTGAGTATTACATAGATTAACATTTTTGCCTCTTAGCAATATACCGTGTGGCCAAAGAATTCTAAAACATTTCAATTTTCTCGTGTCAAGAATCTAGGCCTATGTTACGTTGTTGTCAGTTTTGATGGCACTATGATCAAATATATTCTTTAGCATGATAGTCAGGGTCGAGCTGAAGTAGGTTCAATGTGTACATTCTATGTTGTACTGTATTTTCTAGCCACACCACATACATGTACTATCTTGTACAAAAACCAACTGGAATAGAAGAACAAAAAGTCAACTGTCATGTAATTTTTTTTTCATCTGTTCTTTGGATTGAATGGAATTTTTTGTCCAATGGCGTTGCAGATATAGCAAGTATTATGATGATAGCTCCTGTTACAAACCCCCTCGCACTGGTCACATGTACTAGGAACCAGCATGAACCATTAAAGACCACTTTCCCAAGTCTGTTGTCATCTCTGCTGTGTGTGCGATAACTTCTGTCTGTTATGTTTAGCCTGGAATCCAGCCGTGTTGTGCTCTGGTCGCTCTGCTTCCTGCCAACACGTCTGGCCTTCGTTAGGATTGGAACAATCGGCCCTTACGTCACTAATGAGTCGAAAAATAGAAGTAGTGTTCCGTTCGATTACAATCGCAGATTAACTCTGCGAATATTCAAATGCCAATCGTTCGAATACTAACGAAGGCCAGACGTATTGGCAGGAAGCGTACCTCAGGGGAGCGACCAAAGCACAATACGGCTGGATTCCAGGCTATGTTATGTTAGCTTTCAGCATTGATAGTCTCCTAAACAGGTTCTACAAGTCTTTTTTTTGTTTTGTTTCTACAACTGTTACAGTACTTCTGTACACGTCAAGTCATTTTTGTTGTGACAGTTGCTATAAGGCCATAACAATTTATGTCACTAGTTCTTGGAATTGCACAGTGTCACATTGCTTTTGATAATTTTCTACAAACAGATGCAGCTACTGAATAGTTTTCTATTGGCTGGCAATTTATTCATATCTTACTATTTCCATATCTTAGATCACAAGGGTTGGGCACACAAAGGCAAAGCAAAAAGAATCTTAAATAAAATGTCATTCAATCATTCATTCTTACTCAAAATAATTTGTATTAACCTTTATCTTTACCAATCTTTTGCAAATCTTTTTTCAAATATCTTTTTTGGTAGTCACTCCATATCGAATTCCAAGGTCCAATCAATTACTAGTAAATTGGTATGGCCTGATCTACGGAGCTGGCACACAACAAAACCTGTACTACTAGGTTTATTCCCAGTAACAATAGTCACGCTGGTCGCTACTATTGCAAGGTTTCCTCTACTGTATGAATTCTTGCAAGTTGGGACAGACAAGACCTTGTAGCCGTATGTCCACACTCCCCACACATTAACACTCCCTACACATTTAGGGTTTCTCACTAGGGTGTTTAGCTTGAAGGTGTTTGTCCAAACAGGATTTCTGTGCAGCAGAATACTCACACTGGCTACAGCTGTAAGGTTTTTCCCCTGTATTTCTAAAAATTAAAAGTTACCTGAGGTCAATATGGTGGACTCATCCCCAAGAAGAACTTCGGAACTGCATTAAAAGTGTAACAGGCATACAGCAGTATCCATCCGCGACCAACACCAGTAACGTTAGTGGTTCGTTCACAAAGTAGTCCGTTAAAGTTCTTCTTCTTCGTCGTGTCATCACTAAAGTTATTCATATCGAGTTTTCAGGTACGAATTCAGAAAAAAATGCTTACGGAGAGGACAGAAATTATAGACACGGGAGCTATAATAAAGAATACCGCTGAAAACCAGGCTAGATTCCTAGCAGAAACTAGAGCGTTCCCATCCCCAGTAATCTCCAAGCAGATCCTATGGTAGCATAAGATAGTATCAAAAGCTGGCAGAGGAGTGAAGCCGGCTTAGGAGTGTGTTTTGCTACATGGCAAATGGGCACCTCTTGGCTAACTATACTCCTTGGCCAGTTTGGTACTATCTTATGCCATTGTAGGATCTGCTTGGAGATTAATCCCCAGAGTACTGTGGTGCAAAACCTGAAAACGAGAGCGTTCCCGTAACCAGGGTACCGTGGTACAAACCCTGAGAACGAGAGCGTTCTCGTACGCAGGACACCGTGGTACACAGTGTAGCTGTAGTGCATAGCTAGCTGGTATAAAATTATGAAGATCCCGGTAGTGTTTGTAAGCGTGACGCTCCTGTCCCTGCTCGGCTGCTGTCTCGGGATGGACCCGTACAGGGTGCTCGGCGTGGACCGGTCGGCGGACGAACGGGAGGTCAAGAAGGCATACCGCCGGCTGTCCAGGGAGTGGTGAGCCGATATCGCGTATATCGATAGGAAAATCTAGCAACATAGCGGTACCGAAGAACGTTACTGGTCAATATTCGATACTTCCGGCTTCTCTGGTATTTATTTCCCCTGTATGATTGTGTACATTTTGTCATAGTGTTGGATAATTGCTATGGTTTATTTATAACAAAAGACGGGCACGAAAATATTGCTATGTTTTGTATTGAGGGTGGGAGGGGGGCGACATGCGTGCTGCAGGTACTGGGTATGACTATGAGGAACTGAATCTCCAAGCAGATGTTAGGGTGAGAGATCGTAACGTTGTTTACTGTTGTTGTTATTGTTTAGGCATCCTGACAAGAACAAGGACCCCGGAGCAGAGCAGAAGTTTATAGAGATTAATCAGGCATATGAGGTGAGTATACAAGTGATCACTGTTTTTGTTTACATTTGAAGAGGGGAGGGGAGGTGTGCTCTACTACTACTAGTACTAGTCCTGGTGCCTAACGTTATCAGGACTTCAACAGATTAGATTACTGTGTAATATTTAAATAAGCAGATTGAATAAGCCCTTTCACAGAGATCAGAATGCATATGCGGCGACAGGAATTCTTAGGCCCAATCTACACACAGTTTTTACCGATATCTGTGGAGATGTCGGGAGGGATCTAGAACGTAGGGGGCCGGACACCCATGGCGCTTGCAGTCATAAACATATAGCGCAATTTTCCAAATGGCGTTATATGCTAATGGACCTATCTGTGCAGAGAAGCATCTACACGCTCACGAAGCTGTCGGGGCCCCCTGGTAAGGTATCGTACGAATGGTCCAGACCTTTCGGGAGAGATTTTCCCGATATCGTAATAGCGATATAGAAGTTCCATCAAGACGATGAAAAAAAGCTGTCGGCGAGAGGTTGTAGGCTCGCCGATATCGGGAAAAACTGTGTGTAGATCGTGCCTAAGTAATATGTCAAAGGGTAGGCCCCCCAAAGAAAACAGTCCTCGTCTGGACCATTGTTTCGATTTGCATAACAATCTGCAGACAGGCTTTGTTTACTTTTTTTGGGCCTTACCCTTTGACATATTACCTAGAATCCCTGTTGCCACACGTGTTCTGATCTCTTTGAAATGGCTTATTACAGAGTCTGATAATTTGTCTTCCACCTGCTTAACGTGCATCATCATGATCACTTCTATAGTAGATTGATGTGAGGGGGAGGGGGCACACATGGCTCTATTCTGGCTGTATTCAGCGTGCAAAATACCCACTTGCACACTTGCACATTGCAACCACTTTTTGCTTGGTGCAACTTACTTCTAAACTCAGGTTGCACAGGGTGCAACTTTGATTTTCGATTTTGTTGTCAATTTACTTGGAATAAATAAATGGAACGAGGCAGCTCCGTTTCATAGCAGCCAAACATGTCAATTATAATTACAGATTTCTTGGCAGAACGACATTTTTGATAGTGAATTCTAGGCGGTGCAACCTGAAATTCAGTTGTGCAACCTAGTTTTTGCCCCAGGTTGCACACTGTTCAACCAGGCTCAGAAAAGTATTTTGTACACATAACGCCGTCACAAACTCAGAGGGAAAGCTGTGTGTACAGCAAGAAATCTGCTAATGTTCCAAGCAACTTCCTGGTCATGTGACCTAGACTCTACATCACCCTCGGTCCAGCACGTCACCGGAACGTACTGCGCCTGCGCGAACCCTGGTGTTTTGGGGCTTGGTTTGGTCAACGTTGCATTGAAATCCCGCTTGTTGCACAGTATATGTTAGAGACATGGTTTCATGTAAAACGTACACGGGATTTTACCCTTATATACGCACGTACTTTCTTAAATGCGGCCCTTTAGTAAACCGGGGGTTTAGCAAGGTTTAGCATGTCTATACTTTTCGCGCAGGCGCAGTACGTTCCGGTGACGTGCTCCTCAGTCCCAGCCCTCCGACACCTTAATGTATTCTAATACTATTATCAAATAGAGTCTTTATAGACATTCACTACCTTTTGTCAGTGACACTGAGCAGATCTTTTGAAGAGCCTTGCTATTCGGTCTCCACCTCCTTTGCATATCAATTCAAAGTTAGGATATGAAACCTGCTCTTCAAAAGATCCCCTCAGTGCCATGGCGGAAAATTATTGGATGCTACCTGAAATATCTGGGAAAATCATCAAATCATGCCCAGTTGCTTGAAAACCTGATGTTTCGCGTATCCTAATGCCTGGATGTCTTAAACCTTCATCGATGATAGATTGATTCATGTTCTCATTGTTTACTCCTGTGGCCACAGGTGCTGTCAGACACAGAGAAAAGGTCCAACTATGACAACTACGGGGACCCCGACTACCGCGGCCCGCTCAACTTCGGCTCGCGCGACGGTTTCCGTGACAACGGCTTCGGCGGGGGGTTCGGACACCCCTTCCACTTCTTCAACCAGCGGGATCCATTCCGTACGTTCCATTTCCACTATGGGAACCAGGAGTACCGAGAGTCATTCCGGGACAAGGCGCAGGAAATGCTGGTCACACTGAACAAGTAGGAACAGACTTTGTCTTTTTTATAAATCATTCGTTTTATATATTCATTTTCCAAATACAGCGTACACATATAGAAACCTAATACTGAAACTTAAGTGAAAGGATATATGAAACACAGAAAATGATAAGAAGAATGTATGGCATTTACACACTTGGACAAACTGAATTTTTTCAAACCAACAGGTATGAGCAGACAGTCCTGCCGCAGAGCAGCGTCAAGCCTTTCCTGCTGGAGGTCTACAATGACTGGTGCCTGCCCTGTCTGCAGTTGGAACCCATGTGGGACAGTCTGGTGGAGGAACTACAGCCTATGGGTGAGTCTGGAGGGGGGGGGGGGTAGGCTGCAGGGGGTGTAGTACAGGGGAAGGGGGTGCACTGCAGAGGGAGTCTGCACTGGTGTCTGTCCTGTCTCTATGTCAGACTTTGTGGGACAGTATGGTTGAGGAACTACAGCCTATGGATGAGTCTGGGAAGGGGGGTCTAGGCTGCAAGGGGTCTGTATTGCAGGAGGGGGGGGCTGTACTGGTGCCTGCCCTGTTTGGCATTAGAAGCTGTGTGGGATAGTCTGGTGGAGGAACTACAGCCTATGGTGAGTCTGGAGGGTCTCTGCTGCAGGTGTGTACTACAGGGGGTGTGTACTGGAGAGGGATGTGCACTGCAGGGAGGTCTGTATTCCTGGGGGATCTGTACTGGAGGGGGTCTGTACTGCAGGCCCTGAATACATTGTATCTCTCCCACAGGATAGATATTAGATAACAGGTGCATATCAATTACTGCTGAGTGCCAACTCTATATAGAGGCTCGTGGCCTCCCCAGCTAAAAGGGCTATAGTTTAGCACATGGAGTCTGGAATCCAGACTAGTTCACTGTTGTTTTTATGTATTACTGGTAAATGGAATATTATTTGTGTGCTTACAGGAATTGGGATGGGAATAATAAACAATGACTTTGCTTTTTTGTGTGTATACTATGTATTAACAGGAATATTGTTTGTGTTTACAGGAATTGGGATGGGGATAGTAAACAGTGACTTTGCAGCGAAGTTGACACAGCGACTCGGTGTGTCCCGGCTGCCGGCTATCGTAGCCGTGGTGGACGGAAGGCCGGTCACGTACGCAGGGGTCATGACACGGGAAGGCATCCGCCGCTTTCTGGAGAGACTCCTTCCCGTTAACATCATGGATGTGAGTATTCAGCACACAAGTTATAAACACTAAACACCTTCAACATTACCCATACTGCTGTCCACTCACATTTGACTAGCCCTTGGAACTTGACAGTTTCTGACCCTCGACCCTTTGCGTGACCTTTTCTGGTGTTCTGTAGCTGGCTGATCTTGAACCATGACCTTTTCCCATGTTACTGTACATGACTGTATTTGAACTATGACGTTTCCCATGTTCATGTAGCTGACTGACCTTGAACCTTGACCTTTTCCCATGTTCCTGTTGCTGACTGACCTTGAACCAAGACATGACCATTCCGCATATTCCTGTACCTAATTGAACTTGATCCTTTCTCATGATCCTGTAGCTGGCTGACATTGACCCTTGACCCTATGTTTTCACAGGTGACTGACTCTAGCTGGAATGAGTTTGTGTCAGGCTGTCGCCATGACAACAAGCCCCGTGCCGTTCTGTTCTCCCAGAAGCCCGTGCCCTCCCTGCTGTACCGAGTCGTCAGCTTTGCCTACCAGGAACGTGTGGTCTTCGGCTACGCCAACACAAAAGCAGCACACACTCAGGTACAGTTAGACTTAGTTTGAGACTTTGGTTTGTCATGGTGGGGCATGAGGTGATAGAGCTGCCTCGTTTAGTTGTTACTGGGTGTGGCTGCAACCTACATTGTCCTCTGTATTGCTTCTGTTATTTGGACAAAGCATGACTACATTATGATTGTCTATCATGTGCATGTAAAATGGGGATCCCTTGTTCTAGGAGGTGCCAGGAAGGGCTAACAACACCTTTCTATCCTAAACCCTGCTACAGAAACAGAAGGGAAACTTGCTGACTTATATGCCACTACGTCAGCAGCAACTGTCACAGTTGTATGGCCATGTATAATGTCCTGTATACTTGAATCTTTACAGACTCTGAGGTTCGACTTTGATGTGGGCAAAGGACCAACACTGCTCATCATTAAGGAAGACAAAGACGAGCCTGCTGATCGTCTTGAGGTGTGTTTATCATGTCGACACTTGTCTTTGTGTTTGTGTGTATTTTATACTTTCTTCCTGTATACAACAGGCTTTTGATCCAGGGCTCTAGCCAGCTCGACATTTTTTTCCGTCAGCCAATTCCCATTGTCGCGAAAACACTATTCCAGGAGTTAGAGAGACTGAACCGAGACCTTGAAAAATGGGTTTTAATGAGATTATCGTAGGCGAAAGGGCACCGACACACATTGTCAACAATCATAACAATAGCAAAACAAACAGTGTGTGGCTTTTACGGCCGTGGACAGCGTCCCCAAGCAGCCTGTAGCTTCCACCAAGGAGCTTTTATCAGATTTTTGTCCAACAAAGTTGACGGAATGGTTTTAAAATTTTTCCGTCACACGCAGCAAATTTCCGTCAATTGACGGAAAAACGGACACTGGCTAGAGCCCTGTTTTGATCAGTCCTCTGATTGTTCTCAAGTTAAAATCAGTGAAATGACCCAAAGCCAATGTCATGTGACCTGAACAGAAGGTGCCTGGCAATCGGTATTGGTACCAGCACGTCACCGGAACGTACTGCGCCTGCGCGAACCCTGGTGTTTTGGGGCTTGGTTTGGTCAACGTTGCATTGAAATCCCGCTTGTTGCACAGTATATGTTAGAGACATGGTTTCATGTAAAACGTACACGGGATTTTACCCTTATATACGCACGTACTTTCTTAAATGCGGCCCTTTAGTAAACCAGGGGTTTAGCAAGGTTTAGCATGTCTATACTTTTTGCGCAGGCGCAGTACGTTCCAGTGACGTGTTATTGGTACCTATCTCAGTTGAGGGTTGGTTAATAGCCTCTGATATATGATTATTTTGTGACCTCTTTGAATCCTGTTTGTTGTTCAGTAATTTAACTTTAATTCAAAGTCACAGAAATTCCTAGTGATGCAGTGTGAATTTATAAGGGCTACCGGTACTGTTACAGATGAACTTACATTCAAATGTTTAGTATTTGTTTAATCGGACAGTAAATTAGCTATAGCCACACAGGGATGAGGCACATGGGAGGGCTTAGAAGTTTAGACAACTTACTCCAATCATAATTGTGCCACTAACAGTGATGTCCCCTTCAGGCAGGTGAGATGCAGAAGGGCTCCCTGAACGCCAAGATCTCCTCCAATCTTCACCTGTTCCTTCCAAGGCTCAGTTCTCAAGACATCTTCAACGAAGTCTGCCCTCCAGACACTTCCCGGACACCTGAAAGGTTTGTCCTCTTTCCCAGGCTTTTAGCTAGGATTTTATCATAGGGAGTCCAAATTTCTTGATGAGTCGCAGTAAGTGACTATTGTAGGGGGTCCGGGGATATCCACCTTCCATGGTGCAGAGTTATTGAGAACATAAGTTAAAATGGTGCATTCTAAGGTATCCTGAGGGGCAAAAAAAACTGTGAAAGAAGCCACAGCAGAAGACTGTGACCACAAATGACCTAGTGGCATCCCTATTCAATCACAATTTCATGCTTGTCAGAGGATCTGCTCACCAGCCTAATGGCGTCTAGTGCGTCCAATTTCTTATCTTTAAAAAGCCACCATGCTGCAATTGCCTGCAGGCTGAAAGCCTGCTCTTTCCTTCAAGTTCATGCTAAGGTTTTCTTGCTATGGAGCAAGCACTGCAGGCATGAGTATTTCTGGATATTAGGAAGAAATTGGAACCTGGAATAATGTTAACCAGCTGTAACCGATGATTTCCACCCTCCCAGATTGTGTGCCATCCTCTTTACCTACAATGATGCGGACCACGACTTCTTCCGAGACACGTACCGCCAGTACGCAAGGTCGGCCGAGGAGTTTGAAGGTCGTGTGAGCTTCAGCTACATCTACGAGAATACCCAGGGTTCCTTTGCGGACAGGTTTGATGAAGGACTGGAGGTCCTGTCCACATCAGTCTGTGTGAGTCCTTTGCACACAATGGTTAAATGTTGCCACCATAGGGTTAACCAAATTTGTCCCGTACCACTGTTTGTTAATTCTTGCAGAGTTGACCTTGCTGCACGTCACCCTTTATATGTCTTAGTTTGTTGCTGCTCACAAAAAAACTACTATATCTTAGAGTTTGTGCACATTGTGTTTATATGCTGGGGAACTTTACTGACTGCACAAAAGAAATTTGTAAGCTTTAATGTATTTACCTATTTGCATACTGGAAGGATTGTCTACTCGTAAAATATGATGAAACTTCCATATGATCTACATTATGGAATGAGATATCTTTGCTGCTGAGCATTTCACCATGACCTTAACTCTCAAACAGAGTTTTGGCTACGGCTGGTTTGGGACATTTTTCAGGTGTTTATGTCGGCTTTCTATTTTGTAAGGTTTTCTTTATGTCATTAGGCTTGGCGATATAAAGAATTTCACCTCACAAAATAGCTTGACAAACTCCTAACAAAAACTGAATCTTCCACTATGCCATACCAATAGACACAAACTCGCCCCACCCATACCAGATACCTTGTGAAACTGAAATTGTCTAGAAATTGTAACACATGTAAACCTATGCATTGAGTTCCTTTTTAGTGTAGAACGTCCAAAAGCTACCGTCCGGCTGGCAGGGGACCGGGAACGACCACCGGCTTTCTCTTCTCAAAAATATCCAAAAGCTATCAGAGCCTTACTTCTGCTTTGAGAGTAACCATGGTGATGTTACTCCCCCCCCCCCCCCTCAGTTGTTGCTGCTGCTGCTGTGAGTTCTCAGTGTCGTACGCCTGGTTACCGTCCGGCTGGCAGGGGACCGGCGACGACCACCGGCTTTCTCTTCTCAAAAATATCCAAAAGCTACCAGAGCCTTACTTCTGCTTGGAGAGTAACCATGGTGATGTTACCCCCCTCAGTTGTTGCTGCTGCTGCTGTGAGTTCTCCGTTGCGTACGGCTGGTTACCATCCGGCTGGCAGGGGACCGGCAACGACCACCGACTTTCTCTTCTCAAAAATGTCCAAAAGCTATCAGAGCCTTTAACTTCTGCTTGGAGAGTAACCCTGGCAATGTTACCCCCCTCAGTTGTTGCTGCTGTGGCGGCGTGAGGAGTTTTCCGTGGCGTACGGCTGGTTACCGTCCGGCTGGCAGGGGACCGGCAACGACCACCGGCGCCTCACCTCCGAGCTGCAGACGGTTCTGGAGGGGAAGAGGAGGCTCCCGTTTTCCGCCAAGATTCCAGAACTCTACAGGGAGGACCAACCGGTAAGGCTATACTGTTGCTGTTACAGTAATTCCTGATTTTTAACAGTACTTTTATGTTCTCGGTTTTTACGGTGTAACGTGAACTTATCATTACCGATAACAAATTAATTGCCGACGTTTTTACACGGACCTGTCGTCACCCTAAACATTTAGTTCAGAGAACAAGTTCAAGTTTCTCAGACTGTGAAAGTTTGGTACCGAGAAGACAAAGTGAATTACAGTATTCTAATCATGCTATTCACGAAATTGGAATCAAATTAGAACCAAACCAGTTTGAGATTCTAAAGCTGGTTTGGTTCTGTCTGATATGGATCTCCATTAGTGACTGATAGGTCACTATTCTTTCTGGAGTCCGAAGGAATGATGTAAACCAAGACACACTGGTACAAACCCGACCTCTCATTTGTAAGTGTGGTGTTTTTCAAACTCGAAAATGTTGTCACCATAATTGTTCCAACAGGCTCTCATCATACAGCTGTTCAGAAAAGTCCGGAACACGTGGTACTTCCTGTGGGACTGGTACCACCACATGGATGTGTGAGTATGACTATGCCTTATTACCTACAGATGGGGGTATTGTTTTGGGTCTGTCTTTATGTGTGCTGGTGATTCTACGTATTTGTTGTAAGCATACTTTCTGATTTATGGAGCTATGGCTGGGTTGTGATGATATTTGGTACTGAGGTCTTAAAAATGTTAAGTTCAGGGTGGATTTTGGGTCACCTGGCAGCTTTCCTTGGTACTGCATTAGAATTGCTGGTTTTTTTCTGATATGTGATGTTCTGTTGTGTTCTACAGTATAGAGTCCACCATGGTGATGTCAGTGCTGCTGTAACCAGAGTGTGATGTTCTGTTGTGTTCTACAGTATAGAGACCACCATGGTGATCTGTGCTTCTGTAACCAGAGTGTGATGTTATGTTGTGTTCTACAGTATAGAGTCCACCATGGTGATCTCAGTGCTTCTGTAACCTATGTAATGTTCTGTTGTGTTCTACAGTATAGAGTCCACCATGGTGATCTCAGTGCTTCTGTAACCCATGTAATGTTCTGTTGTGTTCTACAGTATAGAGTCCACCATGGTGATCTCAGTGCTCCTGTAACCAGTGTGATGTTCTGTTGTGTTCTACAGTATAGAATCCACCATGGTGATCTCCGTACTGCTGTAACTAGTGTAATGTTCTGTTGTGTTCTACAGTATAGAATCCACCATGGTGATCTCAGTGCTGCTGACACTGTTGATGGTAGCTGCTGGGGGATTCGTTCTTTCCATGGCAAAGTGAGTAAAGGTCACAATATCCTAGAACTTAAATGCTTTGGATGTTCTAGAAAATGACAAATGAACTTTTGTTTTTTTTGCAGAAGAAGTTCAGAAGTGTAGAAAAGGACAGAATGATAAACTGGAAAATGTTCTTGAAGACCAAACATGTCTGTTGACCTTCGTAAGCCCACGTTAACCTAATGACTGCATATTGAGTTGAATGACCTTGGGAAGCCCATGTGACCTTGATATTATAGAAATGTCCATGTCTGCTTCACAGTAAGGAGATGCAAAATGAAAGAAAGCGTGAGAGACGACAGCAGGCTGCTCACAGAAGAAACACTGATCAGACCTCAGGAGCAAACCTCAGGTGTCCAAACAGTGTTTCCTTACTAACTAGTTAATGATAGTACGTCTATCACTAACTTGGTAGTTAACAATCATACTACTGTCCCAAAGCTGTCAAAAACAAGGTAATCTATGTGCGGACGTTCTTAGACTAGTTTCATGTGTTTTTTCCATACTCTGAGTCTGAATTTATCTACCACCAGTTCACCTTTATCCGCAGGGTAACCTTTATTCATTCTTTTTAAGAACAATGTATTTAGGGATATCAGTCGACAGATGATGGTTTCAAACTGCAATATTTTGAAAATAGTACAATTTGAAACTACCGTCAATCGACTTGATATCCCTGGACACGAAGGATACGAACACAATGGATATAGGTTACCCCACGGATTAAGGTGAAGTAAAGTTAGTTGTTTTCCGATCAATGACAACAGAGTCAAGGGATAGATTTTGATAAGTTGCTCACAGAGAGAACGGTGAATTTAGAAGTAAACCACAAGATACATTTTCATGATGATGACAGTTTCAGTTTAATGCTCATGGATTTTTTCCTAACTCTATATAGTATAGTTTTTCACAAACCACAGTACCCCTGCTGACATTTGTATGTGAAAGCAGGTTTCTTTTGGCTCCACCTCTAGAATTGTTTCTATTGTTGTATGGAACACTTGTGCCAAGTTTCATGCTTTTACCATATATAATTTGAGCAATTTTTGCACCAATTGCCTAGACTAGTAATAATCCTGCATCCATCCACAGGAAGCGGAGGTACCTGGAGCTAGATGAGCTCGTCCCCTCGACCTATGCAAACTTGATCCTTGACCTACGACCTGGCCAGCTGACTGTCCTGCTGGCTGTAGGTGAGAAGAATAGGGAGGTACTTCTCAAGACTTTCGCTCGAGAGGTCTACCCTTACGCAAGGTGAGTTCACCCATCTTTAGGATCTATCTTTATATAAGAGGATTTTACTTGTTGGTCGTGATATTGTTAATAGTTTTTGGTTAACCAAGTTTTTCATTCACAACCCAAAAAAGTTACGACAGTGAATGTTTTAGTGACCATCTGTCACATTCCTCAGGGCAATACTACACACTGCAGCTAGGTAGGTGTTGCTGCTACTTTGTAAACAATATGTTGCTGCGACCGTGTCCACCCAAACATCTGCAACTCTTTGAAATGTGTATAAAGAACAAGGTTATCAAGTCCGTAAATAGATTCATCAGGTTGGCAGATCAATTGAACAAAGTCTTCTTCGTTACGCAACCTTCTTTCATTCTTCAGTAAACATTTCGACGACCATCCGTCGCCCTGATCAGTACAAAATGATCTGTGGCCTTCATCAATACATTTTGTACTGATGAAAGTAACAGATAGCTGTCGAAACATTTACTGAAGAATTTAATAAGGTTCCAAAGGTTATCAAATGATTTATTAACATTATGAAACTATTAACATTTACTTCATACATGTAGTAACTGTTCTTCTTTCCCCCCTGTACTCCAGGGAGTCAAAGATCGCCGGTTTCGGGTTCGTCCTTCTGGAGCGAAACCTGTCGTGGCTGGAGGAGCTGCTGCAGAACACGGCAGACTTTCCCGCGAAAGTCACAGTACAAAACTGCGAGGGAATTGTTGTAGCGGCGAACGGCCACCGCTTCTACTACCACGTGTTCTACCCCAAGGACCGGCGGCGTAACCACAGGGAGAGGCGGCGGGATTCGCTCGACGGGGACTTTGTCGGATTGAACGACAGCACGAGTGAAGAAGAAGATGAGAGGCCGACAGACGCGGCCTGGCTCCTGACCGGATTAAATTTCTGGATGGACAGATTATTAGAAGGGACGTTGAAAAAATACTCGACTGGAGGCTGGCCTGATGTGAGGTGATGGAAGGCAGGACACGGGTTCTGTGGTTAAGCAATTAGTAATGTTAGTTTTAAGTGCATGTGAAATGAAATTTCACCATTGTTCAAGTGAAGACTTGGTCTTTTATGGAAACATCTACAGTATGTGATCTCACATACTCTAGATTGTAAATAGACTATGACATAATTGTTGTAATCAGTCATGACATCACAGATGACCCCTTGCCATACTGGGGAGTCTTTTTTGTAAAATCATGACCCATTTCTAATTTGTCCTACCAAAGAGCATACAGTGATATGAAGGTTACACACTAGATGTTTTCAGAAAGACCAAATTTTCATGTTCATTTCACTGGAACTCTAGTCTCTACAAGACTCTGTCAGAAGCTGGAATTGTTAGAAATTAGCCAAGTAGGTTGAATAGTGTACAACAAGAGTTAGTAAGCCAGAAGTCAAAAGTGAGTCACTATGTTCTTTCATGAAAGGCTTACTTCAGCACCTACATGTATTAGTTTTGATGTACTACTATAATCTCCAACCAGATCCACGGTACGTAATGTATAGTATCAAACTTCCCGTATATTAGTTTTGATGTACTACTATAATCTCCAACCAGATCCACGGTACGTAATGTATAGTATCAAACTTCCCGTAGGATCTGGCTTCATTCGGTTTCAACAAAGGCTATTAGCATCCAATTGTTGCCTAATCAAACTGTGCTTACTGTGTAGGTGTTAATTGCCCTCCTTCCTGTTTGGTGTGGATCTCCTACAGGGATGTGCGCGGGTCAATGAACTTGTCCCAGTGAAGATATAAATTGCTCGTAAAATCATTAGCACCTCGGATATTCGCGTAGCTGTTAATATAGCACAGGGAGGGGCAGAGACACCTTTATTCAATAGAAATGCTCCTCCCTGTTCGAGTGAAGGCAGATCTCCGGTGCCTGTTTGACTCCCTTAGCCGGCTACACTCCTTGGCCAGCTTTGATACTATCTTATGGCACCGTAGGATCTGCTTGGAGATTAGTACTACTACTCACAATACTGGTATTGTCTCTCTCAGGGGTTTGTGCTGAACAGCCAAATCAAAAAATAAATAATTGGATACATTAGATAACAATTAGTGGACATAAAATTGTGTGACTACTATTCCAGCTGCCCATGGAGTCCTGTAGAAGACTTTGTGGAAAGCGTAGTTTTCAATCTTCTTAAAGATTTTTGTGTCATGTAGAAATACTTCTTATTTATTGGTCGGAGATAGCAGAAAGCTGCTAAGTTTATTGTGCAATTATTCCTTGACATATGTCTTGAGGAATGTACAAATACTTATGAATGAAGGTGCAATTATTACTGCCATAAGGAATGTGCAATTATCCTTAAGGATTCTAATTGATACTATCAAGAATGTTTAATATTTAAACTACAATGTAAGGTAGCAGTACTGAATGTATGACTTAGTACCTTAAAGTAAACAACACCTACTAATATTACAGCTGGACATAGCGGAGCATAGATGTATGTTTAAGACACAGTAGGGTAGGAATTTAGACAGGACTGTAGTTTGTATTACTATTACAGTCAAACTTTTACAAGTGACCACATCTACATTTATAAGGACCACCTGTGACCACTTTTTTCTTAAATATTTTTTCAATGACACTTGTCAAGCATTATGAATCCTGTCTATATAGACCAGATATGTTGGGCCCTCTGAGTGGTCTTCTTGGACACATTTGACTGTAAAGGCTACTCCGTTTGTTCCACACACGGTAGACAAACTTAGCATTACTTTTTAAATGATCTTTTTTGTACGATACTAGCCTGGGTACCATATTCTGTAGTAACCACTGGCTCAGTCTTTTGCTTGCTTGCCATGTATTGAGCAAGCAAAAGAGCCAGCATTGATGAGGGAGAATGGCTCCAAAAGATTATGGTCTCCAAAATGGAATAGCAAATTATCAGGCGATGCTAGACTAAGTGTACTAGAGTTAGATATGTGAGAATCGACCTTTTAGTTTTAGAATGTTGATTGATCCCACAGAAAGATGCCAAAATATTATATAATGTTAAACAATTGATATATAAAATTTTAACAGTGTGGGTCATTGAATTTAACCAGTACAAAACGGAGAAAGTGTTACAGTAGATAGATATGGTCTCTGCATCAAGTTTTGGATGCACCACTGTTAAACCTAGCTTACAGCTAGTTGGGCAAATTGGCTGTATGTACAGCTGAGGAAATAGATAGATAAATAAATAAACCTTTTCTCAAACATTTTGATTGCCCCTGCCCTCATTGAAGGTTGTTTCTACCGATGGCTGCAGACCTCTGCCCTCAACCCCGTCTGTTTTATGTGTATGAAGCTCTTACACACACACACACACACACACACAGCCATATGTACTAACTAGGATTACACACACGCTTTCGTTCTGACAACTTTAAACTATTCAGGGAGATCGTTGCCATTTCAAACAGTCGAAGCTATTTGGTTCACTCTAAGTTCATTACCATAAAGAATAAAACTGGTTGTGTAAAAGAGTCTTTATTAAATGGCAATGGCTGTTTGCGAGACGAACATTATCAACGATGACAGCCATGCACTCATTTTATGTACAAAATAGTAGCTTCTACGGGATTCCGTCAACTTCTAGCTCCGATCTTCCGCCATTGATGCACCTGTGAAAGGATGGTTGAAAACGATTATCGAGTTTGGTTGTAGTACAATGCTAAACATTCTTCCAACACAAAGGTATACACGGATCAAATTTACCACTTCAGAACGAAAACTCGCGAGAGTTACAGCACGTGATCTTGCGGATACGTGACGTCAGCAATAGGTCAAACGTCACACAGGAAGTTTGCTGACGTCACGTATCTGTAACTCGCGACTGTCGTGGTCGATGATTGGTCATCAGTATTGTTACTAAAGAGGGCGACTGCAGTGGTCGTCGACAATTTGATTCGTGTATACCTTTGTGTAAAAAGAAAGTTTAGCGTTGTACTATGACTACTACCAACACAGTTAATGTTAATTAGTTTGGTTACTATGACGGCCTCTATCGGGGTCCACACTGGAAAAACAGGCCGGCTATATATTCTATAGAACCGAGCTAAGACCTCGATGCGGACTTGAACATATACGCACGTGTAAACCCACCGTTAAACTGCTTCAAAACAATTTAGATGCGCATGAGGTGCGTATTGTGCGTACGACTGCGTATTAAAAAAACATGGTATGTAATGTAACAACATGTTCAACTAAATGACCATACCAAACGCCTGTCAGGCTGGTGTTGTGATCTGGAGGACCTGGGTTCGATTCCCGGTCAGGGTATTTGTATATATTGTTTCTCTCTGTTCTACTCGCCCCTTCTCTCTGTTACAGTCAACACGGAATCATGCGGACATGAATAAACACGTTCTTGTGACTATACCCTACGAGCGTACACATAGTAAACCCACCAACCACACTCTGGCGCTTGCTAAACCTCCTTTCGCCGCATGCGCAGTTCCTCCGTCTCGACCGACAGCCAGTCTGGGTCTTTTTACACCCAGCTCTGGCTTCCAGAGTGAGCGATTCGCCATCGATACCCGGTTTTGGGAAGCTAAAGGAGAAGTAAACGGATACAGGCCACAAGTTACCTTGGAATTCTATGACATTAGTATACGTTTTTTCTATATTTTTTTTTTACAATCTATGTCGTATATTTACTTGTTTTACAGCTGCTTTTTACTTTTTATATTTAACATATTTTTTTTGGAAACGCTGAAAATTGCGCCCGTTGCTGCATCCATACAATCAGATAAAAGTGAGCTTCTGATTCAAATCGAAGATCTGACATAAGACCATGATGGTCGTAAATAACATTCGGCTAGTGCAACAAACTCATTAAGACCATTAAAGATTGTCTCAAATACTCATATTTCCCAAGCACCACTATCGACTGGAATACTCTACCATATTCAATCACCCTTCAAGCTAATCCCGTTAAGTTCAAGGAAGAGGTGTTACAACACCTGAGGAACGGCCAATAAAACAGTAGTACTGCGCCCTGGGTGGTTTGCCCCAACACTAAGGGGTGTTACCCAGTAACCATACAAGAACAAGAACTAATGACCGATCTGTAATATCGATTGACCTGAGGTGACCTCACCATCGCAATGTTCCAGCCATGTGGGGACGCGCAGGCGCAGAGAGCGCACCACGGACAGGCGCAGAGCCGAGGCCGCTCCAGGCATGGTGGGAACGGAGGAACTGACGAACGGACGGAACAACAGGGTATAAAGACCGATGGAGGAACAGGCTTGGTTGGCCCAAACTTCCTTGAGGCGCAAAGATTGGACAGTTGGGCCTAGCAAAATTGCTGAGTTTCCAATTATTTGTTTGGCTTTACAATCGGCCAAAGTTACCCAAGTAGCAATTGGTAGTAAAATCATTCTTTATTCATAGTAAAGAAAGGTACACGGAGCCCAGGACACGATGGTCATTATTGACCAAACATGCAGGGGGACATAGGACATAGGACATAACATAGATAGTATTGCACAATGTGGGTATTGCTTATCATTACTTTAAAAACATTATATTTAGTTTAGTTCGTTTTTTCATATTTCTAAATTTGATCTAAAATCACAACATTTCAGTCATCAATATTCTCAGCCTTGCGGGTTTCTACAATAGCGTTTCTGACTCCCAATACGGTTCGTGGCGTGAGTTCCAAATGGCATATGACGATAACATCGCAATGCGGCTTATATCAGTAAACAGAGTCTTCGGTGGTTTGGCTTTAACTATTTTGAACAGTGTTCTAAGCCTGGTCTTGTTCTCTGGCGTGACGAGTCCTCTTGATCCGACCTCAAAGCAGGTTAGTGTAACGGAAATGCCAGCAGTTTCTAAATCTGCCGCTAGGGTGCTGTATTTGTTGACCTTTCGGTCATGACTTGCTTTTATGTTCTTTTCAAAGGGTACGGTCAGTTCGTGGATGTGGAGGGTCTTCTGTTCTGGCAAATAGATGACCAGGTCTGGTTTCTGGGTAGTAGGTATTGTATGGACCGGGATGGTACCTCCGTTGGTTGTGTAACCTTGTATGTCCGCGTAGATGGTGGCGTTGATCCGAGAGGGGTCAATGGACTCTATGATGGTGTCCGTTATGTGCTTCAATACCGAGTTGTGTCGGAAGGTGTACCGTCCTTGTTGGAGAGCGACACCGCAGTGGTTCAGAACGTGGTGGAGTGTTTCCCGGTTGCCACACAGTTTACATTTGTCAGTGTTACGTTTTCCCCAGGTGGTCAGGTTACATAGTGTTGGGAGGGCGTCGATGGAGGCACGCACAGCGAAACTGAGGATGCCCCTCGGCAGGTTGTACATAGCGGACCGCCATGTCAGGTCGCATTTTTCTTCCTCGAGCAGTTGTAGCATCTGCCCTTGCTGTAGAAGGTTTTCCTGATGTTTAGTCCAGACGTCATGACGCATATCTGTGACTTGTTGTTTGACATGTTTGCGTACTGATGTCCATTCTGAGTCATTTGCTACATGGATGGCTTGCTGGTGGATGGTGTGACACTTTCCAATACCCCATTTTTGCATTTTCCTAGTCCATTGCGATTCGCGGTCCAGTTTGGCTTGTAAAGCGTGTTTCACCTTCTCATCGGCTTTGAGGACTGACCTACTGTAGGCCAGAGCGTGGGCTTCTAGGTACAAGTCTGAGATGCTTTTGAAGTTGAGACCCCTTGTGTTGTACAGAATTGCATTTGTTGCACTAGGTTGCATTCTGAGCCATGTTTTGATCGCCTTTGTGTGGATAGAATCAAGCTTTTGTAGCTGGGTGTCTGTCAGGTCGTGTACCATCAGCATGTACCTCCAAGATGGGAAGGCGTACTCCATGTATACCCTGAGTTTATATTCGTTCCTTATCGCTGATTTGTTTATGTTTTCAACAGTCGTTTCTATTGTCTTTGCTAGGATGTCATAGGTCTCTTTTGTTTTACTCAGGAAGGTGATGTAGCCACCTAGGAATTTCTCCGGTGCATCTTTGGTCGTTTTGACAGGGTCCCCATCTATTGTGAAGCTGATGTCCGATGGCTTTCCGCTCACTATAGACATAGACTTACACTTGCGTGGTTTTAGCTTTAGGTTCATTGACTTTGTGTTGGAAGAAATTTGAGTAATTAGTTTCTGATGCTGTCGTTTGTTTGTGGTTATGAGACAAAAGTCGTCTGCGAAAGGCAGTGTAACATAATGCTTGTTATTGAGGTTGTAGCCATGTTGCTGCTCTACTCCCTTGAGATGCTGTAGGATAGGCTGGAACACCGTTAGGAAGATGATGGGTGACAAGTTGTCTCCTTGGAACACTCCTCTTCCGAACGGGAACGGATCACTTTCCCAGCCTGGACCCTTCACTTTCCCTTTCAGGCGGGAATACAGGTTTTTAATGTACGTGGTGATAATTGGCGGGAAGCCGTTTCTCTCCATCTGGTAGTAGATCAGTTCGTGTTCCACGGAACCAAAGGCATCCGCGAGGTCAAACCATGTAATGTGGACTGTTCGGCGGTTTTTCTTGGCATGTGCTAAGATCTCCCGCATAACTTGGACATGCTCCACACAGCCGTTGATTCCGGTCAGGAATGCCTTTTGTGTTTCTGGGTCTATCAGATCATTGCAAGTCATGTACTTTGCCCATCGTTCCGAGAGTATTTGGTGGAAAATCTTGGAGACGCAGGAAGTAAGGCAGATCATTCGAAAGAAAATTATATATAAGGGCTAACTTTGGCAGGGAAATACAAGATTATTGCATAAAGCAATTATTTACACGCAATAATACAACCGAAATTAACAAAGTATACTAAATACACGATATATAACTGGTAATCACAATTCATACACACTAAGTAGTATTATGTATTGTTGATATACAGAGAAGTTGATATACATAGTCGCTATATATCCAGCAATAGGTAGAGATCGGTTACACTTACAGTCTTGACAAAAATCAGGGCTAGGGACGGTCGGTAGGAATAGTCTTTTTCTTTTAGTTTATGAATACATGTAGAACACTAAGTTAGATGCATCATGACATTTTTAACTTCATATTGTATCTGCATTACAGATAAACATTGAACAACAGATATATATTGAAGTTGATTGAAAAAGCACAAATGTATCATAAACTGAGCAAAGCACAAATTTATCCATAAATTGAGCAAAGAAGTATAACGTTTAAAACAAATTATAAGTCCAACTGTTCAAAGCCTAATTCTTCTGAGGGTGAAGTAGTCAATTCCAAGTCACCGAGAGGGTTTTAAGATAATATTTGTAATAAAGTTTGAACTACATTCTAAGTAAAAGAATATTTCAGTCACAATAGTTCCAGATTCTTCATACAATGGAAAATGAAAGTTCTAACAAGTTTGAACTTATGTTGGAAACTTTTTGAAACATTTATGTGTTTGTTTCACTGTTGGAAAATGCTGCGTCATTTTCCAGATGGCAGGATTGGGTTATTGCCCCATAAATAAAGGTGCTAAGCTAGCACTTTTCTCTACATTGTATATCTATAGATTTTACAGTTGGACAGTTGTGGTCGTTTTGTGGGAAGCTGACATAATTTACTGTCCTTGAATGTGTGAATTACCCTCTTTCCAGCCCACTGACCCAAATACAAAATATAGTTACACTATGTTCGAATATGTTGCAATAATCAATGAATCTATGTTGGAACAGTTTAGAAACCAACACAAATGATGTATTTGATGTTAGAAATGTTTCTATGATTTATCAATACAGCAGAAAATATTTAGAACGTCAAACAGATCTTACAAATTAGTTCTAAACAGTAACTGAAAAGTTATCAATAATTCTCAGAAGTCAAACGGGTTGCCTTACCAGTCCTCGCTATGTTAACACGCCAGCAGCGCGTAACCACACCACTAACAGTGTAATGTGTTTGCGAAAAACTGACACACTAATGTTATTGTTTACCGGTGTCTATGGATACGTTCGATCAACCGCCTTGGGACTGTGGTTGTTTCCATGCCGACGCGTTAGAAGCAAAGTTGTTCTAGAACGGACATTTGAACCAAGCGTTGATAAAAGTGCTTGAGAGTACAGGGATAAATAATAGGATTCTTTGGGAGACTTTAGTTGTAATATGGTTCTGACAAAATAAAAATCAATGGGCGTGTGCTCCGTTATTGTTTGTTGAAGACAACGATATGAAAATTGCTAGCTGCTTAGATAAATGCAAAGGATCAATAGATTAGTTTCATAAAGATAAAAAAAACTACTAATGACTACGGATTGCTTTCTGACAACGTGAAAGTTATCACCAGTAAACTTCGTCTTGATGATAAACGCACCCTTAATTATATGATCCTAGATTACATCTTAATCACATGCAGTTTCGCTCTTGCTCAAATAGTTCATTCTATGTGTTCACAAATGTTGCCTTCACAAAGAAGACATTAGACATTAGACTTCTAGACATTATGCCCCACGCGGGGTTTTGTCTAGTATCACAAGAAGAAAGAAGATTATGTTTTCGGCAGAGTTTGCATGTGGGTACTAGTATGTGACCGTGTATCTACTGCGTGTGACTGTGTAGATATCCAGAGTAACTCGCGAGAATGCATGGATGGATTGTAGTAATATCTAGTATGTGGGTAGGTACGTAGATCTAGATGAGACTTAGCGGCTTGTTACGGTACTACAGTGAACATTCTGATTTTGATATCATGAGTCATGGACACATCTGACCAGCTCTAAGTGACTTTTGAAGTAAAAGTAACGTTAATTGACCAAAACGAAAGGACTATGAACACTGAGCCATCTGCACCACTATATGTTTTGTACCATGTATGTGTAGTGATATAGGTTGATGAATCTAATAGTACTCAATGTAATCTGTATCTGTATTATATTTTATCTGACCCTGACCTCCCTCATGACCTCAATGAAAAGCGGCCTGCTGGCCGATTTGAGCTTCTCATGAATAGATAAAGGTTCAAACAAACACATGCTATTCTAGTTCAATTCATGAATCTTAAGTGGTAGGTAGTTCTTGGAGTGAGTTGTGTAGGTTTGGGGCTTATTCTTACATTTCAGGGGCCGATATACTTTCATTTCTAATGTTCTTCAGTTCTCTTACGTATACTTAGTACTATCCAAGCAGACCTCGTGACCTTTTCCTTTCTTCCGTTTTTTTATCCACCAACCTCTGCTTGGAGAGTATACTAAGTACCTTTGTTGGTTAATACACAATACAAATAATTGTGTATCTTTCTTTCATCAATTTAAAAAAAGGTACTCAAAGACAATCCAATCTATAGAACTGGCTAAAAAACGAGATTACTTCCGAACATTTCAAGTGATATCCATCACTCTTCTTCGGCTAGAATTAACTGATATTAAACCTATTCCTTCTAGTGATGCAGTTCATTCGAGTGATGCTGAACAAAAGTGATGGATGTCACTCAAAACGTCCAGAAGAAAACCTCTGTTGTTTATCCAGTTGTAGAGGTTCAATTGCATGCATTTGAATATTGGTGCCCTCCCAGACGAATAAGACAAGGGATTTGCCAGACAAATAAAGACTAGGGATCGCCACAGTTCAAATTTCAGCATGTTTTCTGAAGTCTTTCTAGCCTACATTACACAAAGATGGCTGATAGAAAACACAGCCACAGAATCATTGGCGGACAGAGGTCATATACGATAATGAGATTGTCAAAATGTAATTAAAACCATGTTCCATTGTTAAATAATGGACTGAACAGCCATAGTGATTGACCGACAGAGGTCAAATACGATAATGAGATTGTAAAAATGCAATTACAAACATGCTAAATTGTTAAATAATGGGAGAACAGCCACACAATGATCGACTGAAAGAGGCCATATGCGATATTGAGAATGTCAGGATGGAAATATGAATGTGTTGGATTGTTAAAGAATCGACAGAACAGACCAGGATTTTTCCACAAAACCAATGTCATTTTTGAAATGTCGAAGGTCAGCATAAAGAAAACACAAAATGTTCCATATTTCAAATAAGTAACATATTGCACACAGTGTTCCATTTTCATCTATTGAACAATAATTAAAGATTGTCAAACACCATACTGCTATACAACTATATACACATCACCTAACTAAAAGATCTGTTTTCAGAATTTCAATTTTCCTAATGTTTTCTCCAACCATTTCAATACATGCTGAATTTAACTTACTTATTCTGAGCTTTCATATAAGTTATAACGTCCTTGTTCTGAGGTTTTGCTGGAACAAAAGTTAAGGATTTTATCCCTAAGTACAAAATACAGAGTTTGAAATAAAACTTTTACAAAGGGATAACTAATAAATATATTAGCCTCCTTCACCGGCCTCTCTGGGAAGCTTGGCAATTTTTTTTTTGGGGGGGGGGGGGGGGCGGCGGTAGGTCGATTCGCGATTTTTCAACGGGGAATATGCCGGGAAAGGAATATATGCCGGGAAGGGAATATACACCGGAAAGCTTGTACGGGCTAGGCGAAATTGGCTTTCCAGCTACTGGGAAGCCAATTTCGCCTAGCCCGTACAAGCTTTCCGGTGTATATTCCCTTCCCGGCATATATTCCTTTCCCGGCATATTCCCCGTTAAAAATCGCGAATCGACCAACCCCCCCCCCCCCCCCACAAAAAAAAAAATTGCCAAGCTTCCCAGAGAGGCCGGTGAAGGAGGCTATAAATATATGGCAGCACCTCCCCCAACTCCTTGAATTGGTAAAAGCATTATGTACATCAGTGTATTGCCAGGAACAGCCTTGTAATGTTGTATTTCTATTTTCATAAGTCCATGGTACACATTATAAATTATATATGGTCATTGTCAAAGTCATAAGAACAAAGTGGATGCCTAAAAATGGGTAAAGATGTTACTCTCTAAGCAGAGGTTGAGTAGCAGAGATATAACTGGTAGTTTCACATGTGTGATCAGAGCTACGTCAATGAAAGTTAGACATCAAACTTTCAAAGTAATAAAATATGCCAAATAGCAGGATATAATAACACTGTAAATGCAGAAATGTTTGCAGTGGATTAATGTTCGCGGTTTTCGCGTTGACCACTTCACCACGAACGTAAAACCACCGCGAACATTTTTCTATTATGGTATTTGACTGCAGTCTATGGTGTTACTTAAAACCACCGCAAAAAGTCCTTTTTCCCACTACCGAGAAATTGAATCCCTGCGAACTTAGATGCATTTACAGTAATAATAATAATATTGGGTGTATTTGCAGCCAGTAGGTACCCAATGTGTTGAGTAATGAGGCTGATAAACGTGGTCGAGTATACTGGAAATGATTTTGACTTTCAAATATCATATATCCAGTTGCTTGAGTAACTGCTATTTGGCCTATTATCAGAGCTTCAAAGGCAACAATGCAAGTCACGGATAGTCTGTGTATGTTGTACCGATCTATGCAGATGTAATCCTGCGAAGTGCTCTGCAAAACGTCATATATTCCTGGGGGGACTGCCATTGTACATTATACGTCTGCGGGACTGTTCATTATATGTACAATAAATGTACAAGAAAGGTCTTCATTGATTCGTTCTACATCATACTGGTAGGAAAGTTCGTTTCATACATATCGTATTCCTGCAGGACAGTTCATTTTATATCGTGCTGTTACAAGACTGTTTGTCAGATGATGTGTCCCTACGGAATCGTTCATAACATACCAAGGGGGCTATAAGTTATAACGTCAACATGTAATGCCATACTGTTGCAGGACTCTTTGTTCAACGTTGTAATTCCATGGGACTGTACATTTTACATTGTGTTGCTGCAAGGCTGTTTGTCAGATGCTGTGCCCCTACGGGATCGTTCATAACATACCAAGGGGGCTATAACGTCAACGTAATAACTTACTAGTATACGTCATACTGTTGCTGAACTCTTTGTTAGACGTTTTCATTCCACGGGACTGTTCATTATATGCCTTCCTCCCACGGGACTGTACATTTCACATTATTCTCCTGCAGGACTGTTCACTATACATCATACTCCTGGGGGTTGCTGATAGTCTGAGGATCAGGTGCGGCCTGGCAGGGGCAGAGCCAGAGGAGGGGTTTACCCCGGCCGAACACCTCGGCTAGGAGCGCCATCTTGGGTTTGCGGGGCCTCTCTCTCTCCCTGCCGCGCTTCTGGATCTGTTCCACCGCCGTCTCGTCCGTAAAGATGGCGGAAAGCTGGTCGCACATGATGGCCGAGACGAAGAGGCCGAACAGGATGGCTTCTATCGTGAGAATGACGGAGTGCACGACGCGCGTTTGCCTGCCTTGGTGGTCAATCTTACACCCCGGTCCCGTACACTCGATAACCCAAGAGATGATGACCAAGAGGAGCGCGTAACAGCACGCCACTCCGGTGTAAAACAGGAACTGGATGAAAAATTTCTGGTTCAGCTCGCCCACGCAGTTATTAATCCAGGGGCAGTGGTGGTCCATGCGACGGATACACCGCCGGCAGATCTTACAGTGGTGCGCCCTGGGCGGGCGGTACGCGTCACAACGAGCACACACCGTCCAATCCTCCGCCTCTTTCTCCGACAGTTTTCTCTTCCCCGCCGAGCGAACGTCCGAGAAGTCGATGTTGTTGGCAGGGAGGGGCACGATCCCCGGATCCGAAAACACGGCTCGCAGGTGCGCTAGGGTCAGCAGAAACACGATGATGTTGAACAGCACAACGTGAAAGGCGCCCCACAGGTTGGACGTCATGGTCGGGATCGCCAGATGTCGAACCACGACGTAATCCGCGTAGATAACGGCGGCGTAAGTCACGACGATGCAGATAATCCCGCACGGATCGGCCCGAAACACCGCCATCTTGCTTCCTTCTGCCAATTAGGACCAGGGCTGGCTCTTCTAATATTTTTACTGCCTAAATATTTGCCATTCTACTGGAAAGTTACTTTAAAAAAATACTATACCAAACTTCTTTTGAAATACATAAAATATCCATTATGATTATATTTGATTAGCCTTTTAGTATAATACTACAGGATTTATATGAATCGTCGATCTAGATTACAGGCACTGCAAATATACACCCACAAGCCAGGCCTACTGAGTGACAAATTGACCGAAGGTAACCTCAGGGACTTGGTGATTCATCCTGCCACGCCTAGCAACGGCGGTTTTGCCGTCCCTGATCACAGACAGATGTAGCCTGGGTACCATTCTCCGCGGTCGGCTTTGGGGAGCTTTACCCGGCACCGGCCTGCTTCTGTCAGCCTGTCTGATTAGCTGCCCTTTGAGATTTCGCCGATAGAGCTTGTAGCCGGCCTTTTCAGTTTACCCCTCCCGCGGAGACTGGAACCACAGTGTGGGACGTTTATTCAGGCGCCGCGATCGCGTCGGGGCGCGACTAAATTAATCTAACCCCGTAAGAACTCCCCCGGCCTGTACCAATCAACTGTACGGGCGGTCACCTCTACACCGCCGAGCGCCTCGATGGTATGGTTCCCAGGCTAAGACAGATGTGACTTTCACTTGTCTGTCACTCACTCCAGTCCAGCGCAGACTAATCTCCAAGCAGGTCCTACGGTAGCATAAGATAGTATCAAAAGCTTGCAGAGGAGTGAAGCCGGCATAGGAGTGTGTTTCATTACAGGGCAAATGGACACCTCTTCAAGCCATCAAGGCTCTTGGCTATTACTACACTCCTTGGCCAGTTTGGTACTATTTTTATATATGTACTACAATTTGTAGGATCTGCTTGCAGATTAAGCACCGACTACAGTGGCTAGCGCTGGCCAGCGCATTGATATGGCTTTTGTGTCACGTTCTGGATATGATATAGCATTGCTATATTGCTGATGAACCTATAAAGGGCCCATAAAGAAATCCACGTAAATGATGGTTTATACGAGTATTTTTTTTATGCCATCTCCAAGAAGGTTACATTTTAACAATAATTTTCGGTACCACTATGTGTTTGTGTATGTGTGTGTAGAAGACCAGAATAACTACTCTCCAATATCAACTAGACCTAGATCAATACTACAGGATTCATATGAATCGTAGAGTAACTAGAGAATGCCTCAATGGATTTTGTTGAATGCTGCTAGGTCTTGATGAGACCTTGAAATGATTAGATTTTGGCCCTCTGGCGGCTGTACTGCAGCAGAACTTCCGGCTTTGATAACTACACATGCATACGTCTAGAAACTCAAAAGAACATTAAGAAATGCAGGGGCTTCGCCAAAGTGCATTTATTTACATGTTTGACTGGATTTTATATCAAAGTACATTAGACTGTGCAACCTGGATCTGTCTTAAAAGAACACTTATAAAGATGCAGCTAATTTATTAATTAGATTAATTAAGTTCTGATATATGTCATGTGTTCTACAGACTATCCTATCCCATTACATACATACAAAAACGTTTTGACAATTTCATTTTTACCTACAGCTAAACTTACAGGAGGTTGAACAATAAGTAGACTAATAGCTCCCTAAATGTTTGGCCTGATGTGGCTTTGGTCCCCATGTGAGATACATATATCTAACTAATTTTACAACAACAACATAGTACAACTAAAGAAATAACAACAACAGTAAACATGCACGGTATGCATTGTCACAACATTGCCCTACACTTAACAACATTCAAAACTGTTAGCTTTAATGCTGAACTGAATACACTATGACTGACATTAAAACTGATGTACCCTCCTCTATGAAGTGCATAAAAAAGCACACCATTAGCCCCTAAAAAGTCCAACTCGTAAAGTTGTTTAGGAGGCAACGGGAATGGTAAAAAATCACAAGTGACAGTGTCTGTTCGGGGGCAAGAAACAGAAATGAGTTTATAATTAGCTCTCCCATGTGTTTTGTGAGGTACCGGTACATTATATGTGAATTGTACATGTAAGAAGTTAATTTTGAATGTTTGTTAGAATCAGACCAATCTTTGCATCCACGAACAGAAATTTGCTTGTTGGGATTGAAAAAAATTTACTCCATCCATCCACCAAATCTCAAGTTCATGAGAAATTTCGAACTGACAGATTTCACAATGAAAATCAACAACATAGGCTCCAAAACAAAACAAAAAATCTAACCCTGTAGATAGCCCTAGTCACAATTCAGTTAAACCTCTCCTAGCTATCCCTGTAGCAAGTGTTTAACCCCTCCCTGCTAAGGGCACACCCATCTGTATTGCTGGTGTACTGATAGCAGCAAAATGTGTTCCTTTCATTCATTGCATCCAGAGCGAGCCTACGTCGCCTCTACGTCATTGAAACTTTAGGGACTTTGCCAATAGCGCCATGGACGCCATGTCTACGTTGCCATTGGTTCTTCCTAGTTCCTCGATGGCCTGTCGCCGTGGAAACCCGAGCTGCACCAGCTTGGCGATGTCTTCCTCGGGAAACGGTGCCTTCGGTGCCGTGCCTGACGCGGCTGGAGTTGAGGTCGCTGATGAAGCGGTGCCGTTAACACTGTTGGAACTACTGGCTGCTGCACCGGACGGTCCTGGGAAAACAACAGAACAGGCTTTAATACATTGTTGTAAAGTTTCCTCAGGTTGGTAAAGGCCTGCTAACATACTCTCCAAGCCGAGGTTCCGCTACGGCTGTTTTTGGCATGCAATTTTCATCAGGTAATTGGCCGCAAGACATTAAGAAAATGGTACAAAATAGAAGACCTGATAAAAATGCCTAAATACACATAAAATAACTTCTGCTTGGAGAGTATGGTGACATACGTCATATGAGCATATATATGGTGAAGCCATTCTTGGGATAGTCATGCAAGTTGCAGAAAAGGCTACCCTAGATCCTACATGTAGGTGGTTCAATCTGTCTGAGTTTTTATTGTTTTTCCATGGTGCAACAGGCATTGTTAGTTTCACATCATGTGTATGACAAACACAAACCAGCCAAGGCTTCCTGTTCCATTCATCACACAACAGAAACAGGGACTACCTATATCCAGAATGGCACTGTTATTAGTGTTATATAACCTTGCAAGATCAAGGATCCATCCAATCTGCCCTTGAAATACAAATGTTCATGCACTCCACACGGCTTTCAATGTACAGCATTCACAGGGTTAAAAAGATCAAACCACTTTCTTTGATTTTTTGGGTCTGCAGTTGTCCCTGCTGTTTTCTTCTACCTCCGGATCCGTGTTCTCTGAACTTCCTGCCACTTAGACACTTGAGTTCCAGCCACAAAGAATGGTTCATAGACCAAGTGCACAAAATCTCATGAAGAGTGCACAGAAACTCTTCTACTTTTCTTTCTATTCCAGTTACAAAGACTTCACTCCACCAATATCCTTTTGTTCTCCAATATACATTGCACTAGTCTTCAATTACCTGGGTCCTACACCCTCTCGACACATAAAGGCCACATGGTTGCTCCATGTGAAATAAATAAACTGAGACTTTTGTTGCTTCAGCATATACTATTCAGTGAATAGTTTCACATGCTGGCAAATGACTGGTGAATAAAGTTATTTGTACACAACCTGTACATAACCACATGCAGGCACTTTGGTGACCGTCATTCACCTTCTCAGGACAATACTGACTCGTTCTGCTTTGCTAGATACTAGCAGTACTTAGTTGTAGTGCATCTTGTGCAGCCAGTCAGTACTGCCCTGAAAAAGGTGGCAAACTGTCAACTAAACATTGGCAGGTGATTATGCGCTGATTGTGTGCAAACAGCTCTGTTACTTACAATCGCTAACTTGTCTTTGTCATCTGTGAAATAATATTGCAATATGCCAACAACCCAAGTTGTGACTTTTCTTACAAGTTTATTCTCAGGTCAAACATCAAGTATTTTACTTTTTGGAAACATGCAAATCTTTCTAACTATACCAGGAACTGAAAATTTGGCACTTAACAACCAAATATGACTATCACAACAGCACAACATCATCATCAACAACAACAATAACAGCAATAGCTATCATTAAAATCACCCTGTAAGCTAACAGTAAGTAATAAAGCAGCAGTGCTTTAACTTGTTCATAAACAATGAAAAAAGTTGTAGAGCATGAAGACAGAAGAGCAAATGGAAAATAGTACAGGGTATGATTTACATTAAGACGACTACTGTAAACAGAGAAGGGTCGTATAGTGTGCAACAACTTCATGTACTGTGAATAGGAAACAGACTTTAAGTCCTGCCCCGTATGGAGGCAAGCAATGTGTCTTCCAGCTTAGGTACAGGTTTTATGTCCTTCAAACTAAAGCCCTAGAACAGGCTTCAGGCAATACAAATTTCATTTGTTGTTTCTCAGACTTTCCACAAAAAAACAATGCTGAAGAGGTTAAAAACATGCTGATCTATAGAATTGTAATGTTTCTTAGACTTTCAAAACATAAATAATGCTGAAGAGGTCAAAAACTTGCTGATATACAGACATGGCTTCATGTCAATGATGAAAGGTTTTATGTCCTTCAAAGCACTAGAACAGGCTTCAAGCCATACAATTTTCATTTGTTGTCTGTCAGACTTAAAAAAAACAATGCTGAAAAGGTAAACACCCTTCTGATCAACAAATCTGCTCAGTGTCACTGGTAGTGGATGCCACCTCAAGTCTGACTGTTTCCCAAATCTATCCACTGTACTTGAGAAACTGTCATCTTGTATAATGCTGAAGAGGAATCTCAATATGAAAACAAAGTCTGGGGTAAAGTTTGTACGTTGGTGGTACACAAAGTTTTAGGAAGTAAATATAGTCAGATGCCAGTTTTCCTCCTGGCCTTCTCTTTTCATCTGTTCTGCTTGTCGAACGTTCGAAACTGACTATTTCCAAATCTATCCACTTACTTGAGAAACTGTCTTCTTGCACAATGCTGAAGAGGAATCTCAATATGAAAACAAAGTCTGGGGTAAAGTTTGTACGTTGGTGGTACACAAAGTTTTTAGGCAGTAAATATAGTCTGATGCCAGTTTTCCTCCTGGCCTTCTCTTTTCATCTGTTCTGCATGATGAAATTTTGCTACGAAATGAGTGAGAACTGAGGAACCAAGTTGGCATGGCCTTTCGATATGTTCTTCCGGTCCTCTCTTATCATCTGTTCCGCTTGATGTATCTTTACTAACAAACACGTGAGAACTGAGAAAACAGGTTGGCGTGGCCTTTTGATATGTTCTTCCGGTCAGGACGCTGTTTATTTCCTAGCTGTCTTCTTACTCGGCCCGCCTACATCATTCTCTGTACTTTTCCTCTTTTCTCCTCGGGCCGAAGTTTCCTCTCGTGAGTTTAGCTCAGCCAGTTCTGGAAGGACATAAAACCTGTGTCCATCATAGGGGTTTACAGAACACTTGAGGCCATCAAAGGGGAATACAGAACACCTGTGTCCATCATAGGAGGTTTACAGAACACCTGAGACCATCAAAGGGCTTTACAGAACACCTGTATCATAGGGGGGTACAGAACACCTGCGGCCATCAAAGGGGTTTGCAGAACAATTGAGTCCACCATAGCGGTTTACAGAGCACCTGTATTATAAGGGGGAATAAGTTAATATCAACACTATCACAAATTGTCGAGACTGTTTTAAGGGAGAGTATACTGTCACATTGATATACAAAAATGTACTGAACATGAAATCAAGCAGCTCACTGCTTCTGAGACAACAACACAAGATTTATTGAGACATCATGTAAGACTAAGATCTTGCCTCTTGTCAATATTCCAATCAATCACATCCTGAAACAGCTAAAGTATTCCTTTATGATTAAAAATTGATATTTTCATATTACTATTATTTCTGTTTTTCCTTCAAGATTAACTGCATTTAAATTCATGTATTCTTCATCAATGCAATTGCCAATTTCAATGTCTTGTAGTTTTTGCTGATTTTGACTCTGAGTCTGAGTTCTACTGCTTGTCTGTCTGTTTTTCAGCATCATCATCAGCTTTTGCTGCCTCTGAGGCCTCTTCTTTTTCTTCCACTTTTGCTGATTTCTCTGCTTGTTGTTGAATAAACTTCTCCACCTGTGTCAACCTCTTCTCCAGACTGTCCACGTTTTTAAAATCATTAGAATCGTTTCCTGACACTTTGCCCCCTTCTACCACCTTCCCTGAGGCTTCCAGGTGTGTCTGCTTATCTTCAAGTGTCCTAACCCTCTCCTCCACTTCTGCCAGCTGAGCTGCCATCTTCTTAGACTCCTTGGCAGACCTCTCCTGTAAGGCTCCCAGTGCCTTTAAGATTTGTCCCATCTGGCTGGCCAGCCTGCTGTCTGCCTGTCGGAACTGTCTCTGCACCGACTCCTGCAGCTCCACAAGCTCCTGCCTCACCGGCGTGATGTCATCATTCCTGTCCTTCACCTGACCTTCGGCTGACCTTGACCCTGCTGAGGATGACCCCTGCGCAGATGGTGCAGCTTGGGAAGAGGTTGGCGCGCTGGGCTGAGTTAGGGGGTTCTCAGAAGGACGGTTTGTGGTCTCTGGAGACCGTAAGACTGGAGGGGCACTGAGGGGGGGTTCCAAATCATGGCTGCTGACGGATCCTGATGGGAGGGTTGGAGGGGCTGATTTGAGGGGGGGTCCGGCCCCACTCAGCTCAGGGGGGACAGGCTGCAGGGGGGCAGGCTTGGCCTTCTTGCCTGATGTGTGTTTGTGGTGTTGTTGTGGCAGAGAGAGAGAGACAGAGACAAACAGGACAGAAGAAAGGGTCAAGGGTCAGATCCACAACCTGTTCAAGGTGCAAGCATCTGAGTGAAGGTTGAGACATAACTGTGACCTATATGCAGACTGTATGCTATCACTGGAGACGGCCTTTAAAGGTTTTGTAAAGTTTTTGTAGTACCTACAAGCAACACTAAACAGGACTTTGTATTCACACTGATGTACATGTACACATATTTCCCTCCTGTTTTCCTGTGAAGCATTCAACACCTCCACACAAAATGAACCTGCTTCTTCAGGTTTTCAAACTCTGCACATATAACATCCTATGCAGAAGATGTAGAGCCTCACTTTTTCTGTTTATGATACACAGAACGAACAAACTAACTTTGAGTTTGAATACTACAGATGCTTTAGGCGTAACACACAAGTGCAAGATTCATAAGACCAGCCTGCAAGTTTGGATCAACTCCCACAAGGATGGACCACTACTCCTTTTGATACTTGTGGTGGGATCTTTACTGTGCTTGAGGTGTAGCCTGAGTACCATCCTCCGTAGTGAACGCTGGCTCAATCCCTTGCTTGCTAACTGTGGATTGAGCCAGCAGTCACTACAGAGAAAGGTACTCAGGCTGCTTGAGGTGTGGCTCTCCTCAAACATCCAACAGGACATCTTTAACCGTGTACACAAGGAGATACCAGCCCTGCTTCTTACCTGCTTCCTCCGCAGATTTGGCCAAGGCCTCAGCGAGAGCTCGGTCCTCCCTCTCCTGGTCGGTCAGACTACTGTCGGAGACCTGGCGGTTTAACCGTGCGCACTCCGGGAGGTCTGCCTCGCTCAGGAACGGGGTTTCTGTGTTGCTGGACCCGATCAGCAGGATGTTCTTCTTCAGGTCAATCGTGCACTGCAGAGGGAGGGGGAGTATTTTAACATTGTCTTATACGTGTACATGTAGATATGAATATGATCATGCGTTAATCTAAGTCATGTCAAGAATGGACCTGCTCAAGCACATGTGTATCAGCCAGGTTAAAGGACAACGTGTATATACTGTTTGTTCAGTAAGACGTATGATTCTTGTGACTTAGATAACTGCTTATCAGTGTGTGTGTTCGCGCGTGTGTTCGCGCGCGTGTGTGTGTGTCTGTGTATGCGCGTGTGTGTCTGTGTGTGTCTGTGTGTGTGTGTGTGTGCCTGTTTGTGTGTCTGTGTGTAGGATGAGTGTGTATGTCTGTGTGTGAGTCTGTGTACACAAATGTGTGGGAGGCGGGTATCACCTGGTGTCTCCTGAGCATATCCAGCCCCAGCAACATGTCCATGGGTTGATCCTCCAGCACTGAGAAGGATGACTGCAGGAACGCCGTCCTGATCTGGATCTGAGCTGTGGATGAAAAAAAAAAGTTTTTCAGGAAAACCTTTCACACTAAAGACTGCAACAACAAATTTAACACAGTTGCAATATTGCATACAGCCATCTGAACTGACCTGTTGCATATCATACGGTCATGCCCTCAAGTAGCAGAGCTATCCACCCAGGATTGAGGTGTTTTAAAATATGTTTTTCTCTAGATCTATTGTAGAGTGGAACTTGTTACCACCAACTTCAACCTGGCCAGATAACTTTATTTGCTTGCAGTTACATGTGCAAAGGGTTAGGTGTGACAGGTCGTTCAGTGAGATAACCAGCTGCTGTGTCATGGACCTGTGAAGCTTGTTTGTTACACGAAGGGCAATTATCATGGCTATACAGGTACATAGATGTTTTAGGCCGAAGTGCAGCTATACTGGCCAATATGAGAGAAGTTCCTTACCCACATGGACCCTGCCAATGATTTTCTGGGTGCCGACGCCCTTAGCGATGCCTGCCCATCTCTTGTCTACCAGCCTCATGATGTTACACCTTTCTGCACAGGCTTTACTCATGATGGTCATCTGGGCACCTGGGAGAAACGTCAGCACAACTGTGTATAACATTCCACAATGTTGGCAAGTGTTTTGTGTTTGAGTGAGTTTTCTGTGTAACATGTGTACACTAGTATCTAATCACAGTTTATATCCATCCAAAGAGTACATGTATTAGTATTATCTGGCTCATATTTCGGTGACCATCTGTCACCTTCAACAGGGCAATACTGACTGGTTATAATTTGAACTGTAGCATAGGTGTCAATAGTCCTAAACAAGGTGACAGATGGTCACCGTAAGTTTGCTCATCTGGCAGTAGCATGCACAACATATGTTGTGTGTATGTTCTCTTAGGTTGAGTACAAGCAACTTTGTTAACCTCCAGATCTCCATAATTTGACTTTAGATTCATGGCTTATGCTTGTATCAGTTCTTTTAATCTATTTCTTTTCTATTTATGTATGAACTTACTTTCTGAAATGCAAGAAAAAAAATTCTAGAAAACTCTAGATTTCATTGGTTCATTCTGTTAAAAGTACAGTATCTCTACCAAAGTCCAAAAATGCTCTGTCATTATACAGTCTAGTCTATAACATACTAGTAGATGCATTCAGGTATATATAAGTACTGTCTGTACCTGAGTCTACGAATGCCTTGACTGGATGCCCGTTCACCATACAGTCGATGTAAAGCATCACAACTTGTCCGAAACTCTCCGGCATTTCTTCCATGGCTACATTCATGTTTTCCTCTATATTTTTCTGTCTGTAGTAAAAAAGGACAAATGCATGCGCAATACTTCAGCCCTAAGCAATGGGAAAAGTTTCACATGCATTTATGGTTATGAGTAAATGCTATAAAAACTACACATGATGTACACAAGTTTAAGTAGTTCCTGGAATTGTATCCATTCTATTCTAGTGACAGTTAGCAGTATGACGAATTCAAATTGTCACCTATATTTCAGGCAATTTGCCAATCACATCTCTACTAACAGATGCCAGACTTTTCTGCATAGAAGCAATAAGAACCTATAGCTACTAGTACATCATCCACAGATTTGTAACCATTACGCACAAAATTAAAGTTTGACATTGGCAATATAAGTGTCCTTGTGCACTTCAGCTATACTTTATGGAGTGGCTGTCCATCATTAATCTGTATTGTATCACTAGACTTTGGGCCAAAATAAAGAGGATACACTCTACATAATGACCCTATTTTTTTCAAGATTTAAACAGGAGACAGAACATTTTTTTCCTAGGACTTAAGGAGTAAGAGGAGTGATCCAGTGCTAGAATAAGATACCCGGGACCAGATTGAACTTACTGGATTTCCTCGTTAATGAGCCTCTGTACTTCAGGGTCGAACGGGTCGGCAGTCAGGAGACGAATTCGCTGAGCTTCCTTCTCCGCACGCTCCTTACGCTGCTGAGTCAGCACTTCTGTAAACTTGGCTGAACAAAAAAAGAGCAGTCATAAGTCAATTTGATCCTGAGTAATAAGGATGACAAACTTGATACTAGCACAAGAAAGTTGTGATATGTTATCCTTTTTCATTCATGCAGCACTAGATTCAATGAGTCTGTTTTTTTAGGCTTGTAATGTGACTTTTTCTAACAGCGTATTGGTTTGAAGCGCATTCGCTTTCTTGTGGGCTGCCGAGGGCAAAGTGCCCAGTAATAATCAGATGGCATCCAGGCTAGGCCACAAATAACCAAGTACAATTTAAGCGGATATGCCATCAGAAGTACTCACTCACTTTACTCAGTAAAGCATATTTTAATAAGATGACAATAATGCCTGACTTGTAGAGCTTGCTAAGGAGGCTATATCAGCACCCAATCATGTGGATGTCTGTCTGTGTGTGTGAGTACATGTATGTGTGTAGGCAGGATGTTACCTAAGTCTCCAGCTTCCACAGCTTCCGACAGTGGCCGGTTGCGCTCCTTGAGAAGTGACCTGTCGTGTGGACTGTTTGTTCCTCAGTGTTAATGAGTTAGTGTGTGTGTGTGACAGTGTGTACATGAAGATGTGTGTGTGTGTATACATGCAGATGTGTGTGTGTGCACACACGTGTGAGCATGTATGTAGGACGACGGCCGAAGAAGGATGTAGGCAGTACCTAAGTCCCCAGCCTCCACAGCTTCCGACAGTGGCGGGTTGCGCTCCTTGAGAAGTGACCTGTCGTGCGGACTGTTTCGCAGCATTTCCAGGAGCGATGCTGGGTCTGGTTCATCGGCCGGTCGCTGGGGTGGCGGGGCCGGAGGGCGCTGCGACCTTTGCTGTGATGATGATGATGCGCCTGGTACTTGGATGTTGCTAAAGTCAAACATTGGGAAAGGCAGCCCTCCTGAAGAAAAAAGAGGAGAGTTTTAATTTCATGGACGAAATCATCACTGGGGTATTCCTGTCAAATTATATAGACAATAGGAACTTGAAATTTTGTTCCTGTCAATAAGACTTTTATTACGCTATTGACAGGAAGATTTGATCAAGGAGGTTAAAAAAAAACCTCCTTGATTTGATCTTGTACTATCCTATGAATCAATCCAATGAATACAGCCTTTGATAATCTTGTGTCCTAATACCTCAAGCTCATGATCCTGGCAAGCCTATGGAAAAGTATTACTATTACCCCCTCCCCCATACGAACAACACAAAGAAGAAGGAGGATATGATCATGAATGAATGAATGAACGTGAAATAAAGCACCTGCAGCGGCTGCCTGGGCCTGAGGCGCCGCCGGCTGGTTTCTCATCCTTTGTAGAACCACCACATCCCCGTCCTTCAGTCCGAACGCGCCCAGAGTCTTCTTGTCGTCCCTGAGAGGAACTCCGTTGTTCAGGATCGCGATCTCTCGCGCCGGGATCCCCCCACATTCGAACTCGCACAGCGCTTTGAAGTTCTCTAGTTCAAGTTCCGGCGCCACGTCAAGGGTGAACATCTTGTCATCGAGAGTATAAACGGTTAACTTCATGATTGCTGAGGAAAAACTCTGTCCTGTTGAGGAAAAACACTGCCCGAAATGAGGAAAACAAACGGTAAATCACGATGATTTAGCAGACACCGTACACAAACGATAGGTAGGTACACAAACGATAGGTAGTACGCATGTCCAACTCGTACCCAGGGTAAGACACGACAACGCCACCTGGCGGAATTTAATCCTGATCTCCGCTTCAGATCTTCACGAATTTCGGCGAAATTACACAGAAAAATGAAAGTTCCTGAATTTTAAAAACAGGAACAACATATTTGTCAATTTTCTATCCAGTCTCAAATTTATATCGCTGCCTTTTTTTGAGGAACACTCTGGGAACGAGACTGATTGTGGCAGTAAAGTAGGTGCAGGTCAGAGGGGAAAGGTCATCACAAGGTGACGCGGAAGGTCTGTGGTCGAAACTTCCAGAGCTGCTGCTACAATTTCAAATTTTGGGGCTTAAAAGTTGCGCATTTGGTTCAAAGGTGGGTTTGAACAATGCTTACAATAGTCTAGATGTTGTTGAGACCATATATTAGAATGTAGGGAGCCTGTAGCCAAGATTTTTGTTCCAAGTGTGGATATCATGTTACCTTGCGACGCGACCATGATTTTTGCTGTCGTGTGACCTTGTGATGCAGAATCGACAGGTCGGTCGAAGGTCAGGATCAAGTTCAGGGTGATCCTGGCTAAAATCAGACTCTTCGTCAACAACTGTATTAACTAAAACGGTCCACAGTCAAGGGCGGACAACTGACGCGTGGAGGCCACGTGACATCACTGATGGGCTCACTATTACTCAGTAGTATAGATACCGTGAATCATGAAAATTATGCTAGCAGTGGTTTTATTTTCGCAGTGACGCAAAACTACCGAGGTCACGGGTAAATTTCTCATCACTCGGTTTCCAGTGATGAAGTTGCGTCGTCACTGGCTTACCAGTGGGGAATAGTTATCGTCACTAGTTTTCCAGTGATGAGGAAACTTCAGCTGGTAAACCAGTGACGACAAATATTCAGTTTACTGAAGAAAAAGAAATCATCGTTTCAGTTGAGGGGATTTCAAAGTTAGCACTTACAGTCATACTAACGTCGCCTCTGCAAGTCCCCAGTACACTCCCGGACCAAATCTAACAGTAACACGGCCATGGCGACATGTGAATTAGGGTGTTTTTGTTGCATATCAAACTCAGCACTGGAACGTTCTAGTGCTATTAGAACGTGGTTCTAGTGCTATTAGAACGTGGTCACTGGAAGCCCAGTGCCGAAATAATTTCATCACTCGGTGTCCAGTGCCAAAGAGTCACCCATCACTGGAAAACCCAGTGAGGAACCGGTGACCTCGATGGTTCCGCACTCGGTGTCCAGTGACGAATGACGTTCATCACTGGGCCCCGAGTGACGAGCGGAGTTCATCACTGGGCCCCGAGTGACGAGCGGAGTTCATCACTGGAAACCGAGTGACGAGTCAAGGTTCATCACTGGAATTCCAGTGTCGAGAGAGCTTCATCACTGGAACAAAGCAATTCATCACTGGGAAACCAGTGACAAACTTTCTTCGTCACAGGGCGTCCAGTGATGACACCATTTTGAACATATTTTTGTCACTGGAAGCCCAGTGAGGAACCCGTGACCCGCATAGCCTTGCCGCAGTGACCAATCCACCGCAAATAAATTTCATGAAACATGCGGACGATATCTACTTTGCCCTTCTGGTAGTTCAAGAGCAAAATTCCTCACTAAAAATTAATAAAATTTTAGACTGAAAATGAATTAACACTGCAGTATACTGTGCTGCTGTCTGCATGTCAAATAATCAAGGGCATCTTAGGCATTGTATGAAAGGGGCAGTTGGACGTGATGTTCAATTCCCAAGATTTCCAACTAAGTAGAAAAATACCTGAGAAAATTACATAAAATGGTACAGTCACAACATTACCAATAATTTGTTAATGAAGCTCATACATCCAGGTTAACAATATCAAAGCAATCTTTAATTCTTCCTCTGCAGTTGTCTAAGATGGCCAGTCTTGGATCTGCCCTGCGTCTTGTCGCTGCCCGTGGTCTTGTGGCCAGCAGAAGTCTTACTGCCGGACAAGGACGTCTGCTGCACACTGCAAGGAGAAAACTTGCTGGTAAGTCTACATGCCTACACACATACACGCACACATACACACGTCCATGCATTCACATAGTACATTCACACTCAAAAAAACACATGCAGACACACATACATACATACTCATAAAAACATGTATACACGTCATCACACACACACACACATACGCACACACACAGAGATGAACACACACATACACACACATAATGCATACACACAGGTGAATACAGACTCATGCATACATATGCTAGCACACACATGTGGGTATACACACATACCATGCACAAACACACACTTGCACACACACGCATACCATACACAAACACACACTTGCACACACACCCATACCATGCACAAACACACTTGCACACACACACATACCGTGCACAAACACACACTTGCACACACACACATACCATGCACAAACACACACTTGCACACACACACACACAATGTTTCCTCCCAAGTTTCATCAGTATTGTCTGCATGCAAATGTGAAGGTCTGGCAGAGACGTATTTCCTTAGCTGTCAGGGTTTGCATGTTACTTATTTATATTCTAAGTTCCTGTGTTGTGCTTTCAGGTGATGCCTCCAGTGCGCGCCAGGCCGTGGCAGACCAGGCACACATCGGCTCCATCCGAGACAAAGTCAACGCAACGCTGCAGCCTGGCATGGACGCTTATCATTGGGCCTTCTACATCGTGTTCATCGGTGCTGTCATCACTTTTGTAAGTGTCACACTTCAATCAAGTGTTTTTACTCTTCCTGAAAATTAATTCCCCCAACATTTATAATGGACAATTACATTATTTACTTTACTAAATGTCAAGTTTATTGCACAACGATTGCAACTACTACAATGTATGGCAAGTAACATATATTATTAACAACTACATAAACTATCTACTACAGCATACAATAGTATACTAATGTCTGATGTTTCATTGGTTTATCAGGTGGCTGCTGCCAGCCAGTTAGAACCAGCACCAACTGGTGGCCATGGGCATGGGGAGGAGGCAGAGGAGGAGGAGGAGTAAAGTCACTGCACAGAGGAGAGGAAAAGAGTGGACTCATTCCACCAAATGGGAGGAGTGGTGGAGTCACTCCACCAAAGGAATGGGAGGAGGGGGATGAACAGAGTCTACAGAAACTAGAAATACAAAATTTTGCACTAGTACAGATTATCTAGGTGAAATGAATTTGGATGTGATTTTGCAAGGATTAGGATGGCAAATTTGTAATAGATGTTTCTGTGTGGATGTTATTGACTATGCTGTGTCATCTGATTATACTTAAGATGCTTGATAGAGATGTGAACTTGCCAGTTTTCTTCCATTAGTTCAGCTTGAATGAGTGGCTTCAGTGCGAATCGCACTGTGCGATCTACTCCATCATATCTAAATGCTGTAAAACCATGAACACACATACACAATGCCAAGGCTGCACACAGATGTGTTTTATATAACACAATATACTGTAACAGTTATGCAGGAATTCCAACAGGCAGTAGTGAAGAATCAGACGATGACAAATACCACAAGTTGTATGTACTTCTGCTACCCTCAGTCCTCCTATAAATTAAAGATTGTGTAACTGCAAGTGAAACAAGGTCTCTTTATTTCTCACATTGTTGCACTAAATATGACTAATGTATGTGTGTTACATATGTTGTAATGCATGTTCATCACCCTCAACCTTAGTCTAGTTATTGAAATTCCAAAGTAGCAAACCAGACACAATGGATGACATACATGTAGCTATACAGTAGGCTGTGTTTACACAATCTCTCAACTGGGGTTAATGGCCCCGTTCCGAGGTGGTGGCTACTGTAAAGTGGGCTGCTAGGAGCTCGGTTTTAGGTAAAGCAATGCAGTAGATAAAATTACTTAAAAGCCAAAGTGAAATATTGTGGATGTCTTACATTATAATATGCTGAAGACAATTTTGATCAAAATAGACATTAGTGGCTACTGCTACATTCAAATGCTGACATAATTTATACATATTTTAATGAGAACTAGCTTTTTGCATTGCTTTTGGATAAAACTGTAGAGCCTCACTGAAAAGAGTAACGGTTACAGTTTGCGGGTAAAGTTGCGAGGCCGCACCATCATTTTGGTGGCCTTCAGTGAGTAGTAGTAGCCTTTCCAGTGGTACCAATAAACACCCCACCCTGTGTCAGCACCATGATAGTCCTCTGGCTGGAAGTACGGACCGTTCAGGCTAGAGTAACCACAATTTCTATACCACCAGCCAGCTGAACGATACTGAGCACAGTGAATACTACTATGTGTATCATGGTCCATATTTCTAGCACTGAATTTCATACCGTTAACGTAACCCATAGAATCCCCAGCATCCCCACTGTAGCCCATGATCATTAGTGTATAATCAGTACTCTCATCCCCAATGTTGAAGCTATCATATTTAGCATAAGCAAAGTTGCCTTCCCAGTCTCCTAGCTCCACATATAACTCATAACTATTCTGAGATGTCAAGTTGTGTATCTTGTCCAGTCCAAGCCAGTGTTCCCCCTCGACCCTCCCAAACCCATTTTTGTAGTCTGCCCAGTACCTATCAAAGTTAAGGGTCCCGTTGAACCTCCTCTGTATGACAGTCCAGCCCCCACCATCTGTAGTCATGTCACAGTACACGTCAAAGTGGTCAGTGTTAGACTCAGGTTTGATGGGGAAGACTCCGTCTTGTACTGAGCTGGTCCAGTAGAGCAGAGGAAAATGGGCTGCACAGTCGTGGAAGTGTGCAGCACCAAGCGGCATATCATTCCGATGGCTTTCAACCTTGAGTTGGGGAGTCTCGTACACATGTCCAGTTGACTGCTGGTTCATACTCTCATCTGAGAACATAGAAATTTACAATGATCTTTAAGTGTGATCATTTTGACGAATGATCACCCTTTTCATACCACAAAATTTGAATCGGATGAATATACACATGTAACAGTTGAAAAGCAATCTTTCGACTTTCCTATGATACGTGATTTGCATAAAGCCAAGTAATTGATTAGCCTGGTTTCCTAGCAAACGATCTGCTTTTCAGGCTCGGAGAACAATTAAGAAATAGATATCAGTGTAGTAGCAATGGAGTGTGAAAAGGTATCTTCATACATCCTAATGCCATAAGCATGTTGTTGTGGGAAAACATAGATATTACTTATGATTGTACGAGCAATTAGTACAGCGCATAACGTTACATTATGCGCATTCGTACCTTGAAATGGTTCTTGCAGGGAAGGTACTTCACTAAATGAGATGCCGCTGCTCAGCAGTAAAGTACTCGTCACCAGGTAGAGAGATAGACTGGTCTAGAATGAGAGAGGTTTACGTATAATACTGTGAGCAAGAAGCGAGTCTTTGTGCTCTGGTATACGCATATTAGCTACTTTGATGTAACAGAGTAACAATTGTAGTTTTTTAGAGTCAAGAAATGTGTACTATGTTCTTGGAAAAGGCGTAGGCATCTTTCCATCTTTTCAGATGATGGTAGCGCTCTGGAATAAATCTATATAGTAGGGGTAATCCAACCGTTCTGACAAATATTTCAAAGGAATGTATCATTCATGCTTCTACCGACATTAAACGGAAGACTACGAGTTTTTTTCATGAAATAATTGTACAAACCTACCTTAGTCATATTGGCCTCCGCAATGAAGTGTGTCTTCGTTAGTCAAGAATCAGTACTAGTGATTTTCTGTTATCGAGACCCACACTGTTGGCTTTATATAGAACTCTGTAAGGCTTGTCAGCACTACTCAATAACAGTGTTAATACTGAGACGCATTTTTAATGTGTCATAACAACATTTGTGCTTTTGACATGAGAATTATTCCGTTGTGTTGTCCTTTCCTCATTAGCTGGGGTCATTTATCAAAATGAAGTTCTTCAAAATTCGTCTCTTTGTATAATCAAGTGTTGATTGCAGTTGGGCGACGAAAAGTAAAATACTTACTTAGATATGCCAAATGTATGGGGTTCAGTAATGTCTGGCGTCTTCAACGGTATATTATATAAATTGTGAAGTACGTAGCCAACAGCAGACACAACACACCATCATCCTGGATATTTCTGTTTCTATAATCAAATGTTCACTACAGTTGGACAACAAAGACTTCTGTGTTTTTATCTGACTTAGACATGCCACCAGTCTATGCAGTAATGGCATGTTGTGTTGTGTTGTGTTGTGTTGTGTTGTGCAAATATTATGAAGTGGCAGCGGGCAGAACCCAAACAAACTTGACTACACACATGAGTTCCTATGACCATATTGTCGAGCCCGATTTACTACATTTCACCATCATTGTTACACTGTATATCACCAAATGCGGAGGCTGGCAGGAGCTAAACAACGGCATCACTGTGTGCTCTTCGACTGATCTGCTCAGTGTCACTGACGAAATATAGTGAATGCTAACTTAAACATCTCACCGTTTCCAAAATCATATCCAGTTGCTGCTGAATGATTATCTACAGTACAGTATGTATTTAGCAATTCTCCTTTAAAACTCACTGATTAACAGCAACGTCTAAAAATTCCAAATAACATTCTTCACATCCACAAGAGCAAGGTGTAATACATGGCGTAGACATCACTTGTCTTCTATGGGGGGATCAAAACCGAGTTCTTCCATTAGTTCGGCCCTCTTTTCAGTTTTCCGGTGTCTACGAATAGTGACCACGCTTATGATCACCGAGCCCGCAAAAGCTAGGGCCCCGCCTACAAGTTTAATCGTACTTGGAATCTTAGACAGAAAGAAATAGTCCAGGGCGATGGTGATGGGAACGGTGATGACTTTGATGGCAGTGGACACGCCCGCATCCTCCAGCCGAATGCCACAGTACCACGTCACTATCGCCAGAGTATACGTCACGTTAACGCCGATGAGGTACCCTACAGTTTGCACAGACATGTTCCACACGGGGTTCTCGAAAGCGTAGGTCAGTGCGGGTAGGTAGAGACATCCCGATGCCGAGATGCCGAGCAGGAGCACAAGCATGTGAAACTCTTTCATGTCAATTAGAATCTTGTCGAGCAAGGTTAGAGGTGCTCCTACGGCCGCAGCCAACGTTGGCAGAAGAAATGTCAAGACGTTCGAACTGACGGGTTTTCTTCCAAATATCAGACAATATCCGATAACAGCGACACCGACGAAGTTCAGGAATATGCCGAAGCAATCCAACAGCCCGAGAACTTCTCCAAGGAAATAAAAACCGAGGATGGCTGTTAGAACTGTCTTCGTTCCTTTACGTATGGTATGAGCAATCCCTGGATCTGCGAAGGTAAGCGCTATGAACGCGAGTGCGTATTCCAAGTTATGAGACGCAGTGACGAGAAGGAAAAGTCCGATCTGTTTGTAACCTGTTAGCCCCGTCACTGTAGGCCTGACAATTGGCCAAGCTGCAGCGACCATAATCAAAAGAGAAAGTCGGTTGAGAAACAGAATCTGAAGTCCTGGAATCCCTTCATTACCAGAGAGGGTGACAAACTCGTTGGACAGACTCTCAAAGGTTGCAGAAGCTAACAGAAACATCACACCTACCCACGCTGTACTGCCTTTCATGTTGGGACTCTCCATCTGTCACTTTGCCAGTCTATGTCTAAGTTGCTATGATGAACGCACTAGAAAAGAGAGGAAGAAGAACTGGTCGTATACTAGTATATTAAAACATATTACATAATATTGTTTGCTGAAAGTATTTTCTTTCACTTAAAAGGCCAAGATCCACCAGCCGCTTTAAGGTTATGAGCTACATGAAAAGGACTGAAGCAAAATATCATCTCCCTACTACCTCTAGTCTGTCACATTATCCACGATCTTCGGGCGAAAATCGATCGGACGACGATTCTGCGGCAATCGCCCGAGCCTCGCTTATAATAGAAAAAACTTTATTGCGCAACAATTGTACAATGTACAAAGTATGGCTTATATGTGACAGGGACGGTTTACAGGTGAAAAATACGCGCAACCTTCTGTCGATCTAAAATATGGCCGATCTTCCATCGATACGCCCGAAGATCGTGGATAATGTGACAGGGGTAAAACAAATAGGATAAGCAGGGGGTAGTCACATAGCTGCTCGGGAACATTCCCTATCGCAGGCAGACCGGAACGCGAGTGATCCGCTCACTTCAGACGGGCCCCTGGGCTACTCTTTTCACCATACGTAAAATGACCCACATTCTAAATTTAGATTATATAATCACCAGGTGTATTTTGCCAGCCAGTAGGTACCCAAATTATGAGTAATTATACTTATAGTATGTGGGTCATTTAAAGTGTACGTGGCTCAATACAGTACAGACAAACCCGGCCGGGCAATCACCTAGCTATAGAGCTTCCACTTGTTGTCAGACGACGCATCGAAACAGTCCTGTCCATTTTCACCCCAAACACGTTTCTCTTGTCTAGTTTTCAACCAACCAACTTGTCTGGAGAAACCTCCTGTCCTCATCAGCAACAAATTTTGCTCAGCCCCTTGCACATTGGGTGTTTACCTTGGATGGATTTGACTGTTGTATAAGATCCACTGTCAGCAGTAGGTGCTGAAATGTCCGCTTAGGTTTTGCAATTATGTTCACCCTTTTCAATCGCTGGTCATCTGCCTTAAATCCTTCCTATTTTGTAGGGAGTTTGAGACAAAACCCTGCCGAAACTGCGGCTAGCTCTTAATTGGAGAGAAACAGACCGTGCTATCCGCAGTTGTCTTCCCTCTTCCCGATTGTCTGCAACCTGAATAAGGATTCCTCTAACAGCGAAAGTTTCCCCTTATCGTACTTGAAATTGCCTTTCTCATAAGTTGGCCTTTCTCTTTATAAATATTAGACGGGCGCAACCATGATAAGATCGCTTTCAATTCTTTATACGAGTCCTTGGCCGAAGACAACTCTCTCTGTCACACGGCAATCCTCACATGCACCTGTAAAAGCTACGTCACCCGTTGCTGCGTTCTTCCTTGAGGACATTACAACACACTGTCCGTCTGTACTGCATTTAAGACAACACCTTAGTCATAGGCTGAATTTCATATGAAATCTTCAATACATTGACAAGGAAAATTACAGATTAACGTTTGAACTAATGACGATATTTGTGTTCTTAAAATCAAAAGTAAAAACTATCTTAAAACAGAAAGGTTTAAATCGATAAACTTAAGCCACAAGAAGCTTACAACAGCTGACATGTTCAATGCTCGGCTACTGCCCATAATTAAGAAGGTTGACCATGTAGGGAATAGGTAGCCTGGGTACCACCCGGAAAGTAGTTCGCTCCGACGTTTATCATATATTATATACAGTCGCTTCTAGCTCTGACATTCATTATACACTATATACAGTCGCTTCTCTGTGTATAGCAGAGGCGAACATAGGAGGGAACTACTATCCGGATGGTACCCAGGCTAGGGAATAGGACTGTTCTAGGATGAAAACAATAGAACGACTTACCGTATTAAAAAAGTATTGCGATTTCCTTACGTTTCGTGTGTCGGAGCAGATGGCACTATGTCGCTGGTCAACCTGCGGCATCCCAAGACTTTTTGCACTAGTTCCTGCCAGTCTTGCACGCATCCCGCCGGTTGTATCACATACTGTGGTTCCGCGGGTTTCCAAACGACATATCAATTTCTCTAACCATTAGGGCTGGGTATCGGTACAGCGTACCGGTACAAAACCGGTTTTTCTTATTGGACCGGTCCAGAAAAACCGGACCTGAAAAAACTAGGTGGACCGGATGTTGGACCGATTAGAAAATTAACAGATTATTTTATCAGGCATCCACACGTTTTGGCGCTTGCAGGTGGAAGAAAATAACAAGAGTGAAGTACAGTAGAGTTTATAGTAATTTCTACCAAGTCTTACAGCTAATCGTACAGGTGCAGTTGGCGTTGTAGGATTTTAAAACGCCAGTGTAAGTCTAATACTCCACCAAACAAATTTCCTTGTAGTGAAATGGACCATTGGTATGAGTCATACTGAATCAGGTCCAGGTTCAGGTCCGGACCTGGACCTGATCCTCTGGACCTGAACCGGACCTGGACCTGAATTTTCTGTACCGGTACCCACCCCTACCATTATGTTCCCGCCGGGCATGCGTCAAAAGGACGAATAACGCACCCGCCTGGGTTGAGCAGGTGCAAAATGAGCAAATATATGCTTTAAGTTCAATAAGATATACGGATGCTAATGCCACGTTTATGAAGGTTAGACATCCAGGTAAGCAATATTCAAATACATCAGAGGATTTGTTGGCCAGCTACCAAAGTGCTAAAACCTGACAACTGATACATATATATAGCGTGATTATAAAAATGACTGCCACATAGTCTTATAATGCTTAATTCACTATGTTCACCTTTGAACAGCTTACACCCGTCACAATGTTGATAGTCAAACCAATTAGCACTGTAAAAACCTCAAGATGTGTGTATACCATGATTGATTGGATTTTTTATTCACAAAGTACAACCGTCATCTTCCAATCATATTACATGTATGCTATGTAAACAAGCAGCTCCTTTTATATAGGCAAGACTCAAATTTAATAATTCAAATTAAAAGTGACCAAGAATCATATCAAATAATGTTACATATCTGCTGTTATTTCTCATGATTGGTCTTCATGTATAATGTTGCAAACAAGTATCAAGTATCATTAACCATTGTTTGCTACAGTAACAATACATGACAATGTAAGTAGGCCATGATACTACTATAAACAAAATATAATGTGTATTTCTTTAAATTTCTTTCTTATTTCATTTCATCTTTTCATATACCATATATCCATATATGTCTGTCTAAATCTATCATAAAGTGAGGGGTGGCAAATCAGGTTACAAGAGGGTCTGCATGCTCTTTTACGTAAGGCGTAGGCAGCCTATTTCTATTTCCCGTAATTCGTAGGGAAAGCCATCTTATTTGTAGTAATTTGTAGCGACGAGACCAAATTTAGCGTAATTGCCTTCCTTGATTTAGCGTAATACGTAGGGGGTTCTTCTGAATTCAGCGTAAATCATTGTCAGGACTTGCAGACCCTGTTACAAGGTACCCCGACTACTTAATAGGTACTAGTTTACTTTTATCCGTAGGGTAACCTTTATCCATTCTTTTTAGAAACAATGTATTAAGGGACATCAAGCCGACAGATGGTGGTTTCAAACTGCAATATTTTCAAAATATTGCATTTTAAAACTACCATCCATCGGCTTGATATCCCTTAATACCCTGTTTAACAACACAACGGATATAGGTTACCCCGCGGATAAAGGTGAACTAACGTTATGTACATTTTTCATGAAATTGATTATATGAATGTTTATAACGCTATGGCAGGAAATGAGTTGCCAAGAAATTAAAGTTCCTGCACGGTCTTACAAAATGTTGTTTTTTAGTTGTTGTCTTTTTTGTTATTGTTTTTTTTTCCTGTGCAGTTGTTGACCTCATGTGCATTGTACAGATACCTCAACATGTAACAAAACTGACTTAAAGCCATCTAACAAGGATGACTTTGCCAGCTTTACACATACTTTGTATCATCACAAATTCATAACCAAAGACTTTCTCATATCTTGGGGAGTCAGTAATATTTCCCCCCACTAAACATTCTTTATCAATCTTCAAGATGAACAGATCTGTCCAACAGACCCTTCCCTTACTATCAGTCCAGAAGACATAGGTGTAGGATTTCTGGGCCCCCTTTTCACTAGATGGCACAGTGACCAAATTTGGATTTGTACGACCATTGCAGTCGGATAATTGGAATATGATGGAAAATGTAAAATAATGATTCAAAGGACAACAACTTATGATGAAACATAAACTTGCTATCTATCGACAAAATTCGTAGAATTTGTCAAATCTTTGGTGACCCAGTGTTTGGAGACTCTAGTGAAAAGGGGGTGTACCCCACACCATACAATCTTGCCAACTTATTTAATGACCCTTGGTGCAGGTCCAGATGTGGAACATACAGGTCTTAAAGTAACCATCTCCCTGCCAAGGTAGCTTTTAGGGCACTAAATCAAATACATTGTCTGTACATGCGCCATAAAGCAGTTAGTCAAGCAACTAGATATCACTCACTCACCATCCATTTAGATATGATTTTGGAAACGGTCAGATGTTTCAGACAACCATCCAGTGTCTTTCGTCAGTGATATACAAAATCATTATTATCCAGTTGCCCGAGTAACTGCTTATTGGTGTATCTTATTACCTGGATGTCTAACCTTCATTTACGTAAATATGTACATGTATGTTTGGAGTGAGGCAGCAGAGAGACGGTTAAGGACCATGAAGGGACTTGCTAAGAATATAACTCTTAGGCCACACCAGTTTCATTTGTTGGTTCTCAGATTTTTCCAGAAAAAATATGGGCAAAAGAAAATTGGGGGTGAACATAAAAGGAAAAAATACAAAACATAATGATAAGTTTTTAACTTAATAAACAAACACTACCACTATACAGTAGTAGCTGTACCTGTTGAAACTTACCAAAAGACATTAGTAAAGTTTTATGTACATTGTATGTACTACTTACGTCCTTCTTGAATGAAAAACTTTACTGCAATGATACCTGGGCCCATAAAGGCACTTGCTATACTGGAAAGTTGTTGAATAGCTTCACATTAATTTAGTGGTCATAATTTGCTGAGTGGGAAATGTAGTGACTTTTGTTTTTCATTTTCAGAAAAATAGGAAAGGGACATTATGAGAACCACTTCATGGAACTGATGCAGCCTAACACATGCATGAGAAGTAACAGTGAGCATATATACATTTGTACAGAGTAGGCTGCACTTAAACATTATGACTACCTTACCTATATACACAATTAAGCAGCAAATTAAAACTCTTTGGGCAGATTTTCAAAGATGACAACGTAATGCATATCACATGCTGCACCAGAAAATATACAAAATATATTTGCAGCTAAAACAAACATGAGAAGCAAGCAAAAAATTACACTCTGAATCATTACATGAGAATCATTATTTACAACATTCCGTTTAGAGATGACAACAAATTATGTGCATCTTGTTCTCAAAAATGTTTTCTCCTTTTGAAATATCATTAACTAAGGCCATGTTGATTTGATTATATGGATGGCATCCGTAATAGTAGTAGTTTGTGCAATGTATCCAGTATTTGTCAAGTCAAGTAAGTCTTTATATCTACTTTGTCCCCACAACGACCTAGAGGTCAAGGGACTAGTTAGGTAGGTAGAGGATGTCATCAATAAAATCAAATCAGCATGACCTAACTCCCAGCTCCAATTAAACTCTGGTTGCCGGGCAGACGATATCAACATGGCTGGAACCGACGCCTCTTGTCCTTATTTGGGCAGGGGAGGGGAACACTGGAGTAGGGCCCGAGCGAGACGCACAGGGAACGTCCGGGATCTCTGGGACTGCATAGCCAGCGGATTCTGAGGAAGAAGTAAAACACTGTATCAGATTTGTCAGTCTTATTTGCATGTACTTAATCTCCGTGCTACCTCACCCCATAACCAATACAAATGGAGTGCCAAATGGCGTAACCTTACCAGATTTGACCTTGCACTCTTTATAAGCATGACCTAATTGAGTAACGGCCTTTGGGGCCCTAATTGAATTTTTTTATAAAGGCACAAACAAAAGTAACAAAAATGAGCCTTCTTGACTTATGCTGTCCATTCACAAACATACAGTGTATTACAGCACCGTTGCGGTGATGGGATGGCATAGTCTTTCCAGGTCTCTCGCCAAGGACATAAAAACACGAACCAACAAGCAAACAAACCAACCTTTTTTGATCTTGTCGAAGGACTGGGGTGGATCGTGCTGGTCATGAGAGTCGTTGCGAGTCGTTGATAAAACTTAGGACACAAACAAACAAACCAACCAACCAACCTTTTTTGATCTTGTCTAAGGACTGGCAGATTGTGTGAGTCCGGTTGATAAAACTCAGGACATAAACAAACTAACAAACAAACCTTTCTCGATCTTGTCTAAGGACTGTGGTGGATCGTGCGAGTCCTGTTGATAAGACTCAGGACCAGGACTGGCCCGTCCTCCCGTCTCCTGGACAGGCATGGAGGGGTCGTCGCCTTCAGGCTCCAGGGCAAACGACTTCGGGTACGTCTCATCTCCTGAAGAAAATGGGCGAAGAAAGTGTCAGAAAGTTCAGCTCTCTCTTTGTAGTAGAAAGTATATTCTACTACAAAATGATTTTCATCTTCTATTCCATCTATATTACAGTATTGACATATTAGTTGTTCAATGGAAACCTACCGGGTCCATCCAGGTCATCCACGGTCCCTGCCGCCCCATCATCGCTGAAGGGCACGGCGGCGCAGGGTTTCTCCGGCTCACTCTGGTACTGCAGGCTATCCGACCCTCCTGTGGAGAGGCTGGTGCGAGCCGAGTCACCTCCACTTGGGGTACTAGTCTGGGAGCTTCTGGTTGCTACAATATAATGTCAATGAGACGAAAGGAAGTTATTCCATGTTTGTATCGGGCCACAACAATGTACTTCATTGATTCTCAGTGAAGATCAAGCAAGAGGATATTGAGAAAACAGGGAGAAGAGAGAAAACCTAGAATATGCCTTTAATGCATGTGCTAGTTCACCTCATTATCTGTAGGGTAACTAATATTTGCTGTACAGTTTTTAAAAAGGCAGTTTGAAACTACCGTCCATTGACTTGATATTCCTTAAAGGTCTACTACGCAGTTATTTGCGCTCAAATTTGAAATATTCTAGAAGTAAGAAATCTCAGATTTACTACTACTTTTTGACACTTTTTGACACTTTTGTGTCATTATTTCACGTTTGCAACGTAGAGAATTAGCCTACAAACATTTCGTCCTACGCGCGCTGTAACTTGTTGACCCCCCTAGTTAGGCTCTGGTGAGAATTCAAACAAGAATCAATCATCAACGGTTATTGATCGGGAATCTCCGGTGAGTTCCGGGTGCGTGACGTCATGACTCGCTTGTGAAACAAAATCTCCGGGTAGGCTCGGGCAGACTCGGGACTACCCGGATTTCGTCGGTGAAGAAACAAAATGGCTGAAACCCAGCGCGGGCGTACAGATTCCCAGGTTTTCAAATGCGCTCGCACGAGGAAAATACCGACTCCTGACATGCCTTGAATAGTGTTCTGTAACGTGGTAGGCTTGAGTCAACTAACTATATAAAGAAATGGCCGGAAAATGGATTTTTTGTTTTCAGTTTGAAGCGCAAATAACTGCGTAGTAGACCTTTAATAACTATTTTTTTACCAGATATAGTAGTAGGTATCTTTCCAATTCCACAGATGATGGTAGCACTCTGCTTGAAGTTAAGCGATAGCAATACATGAGTTTCCAGGCTGTCTCAAGCAGATATTTCCCATGGGTAAAGGAGAAATGGAGTTAATATACAACATACATGAATTGCTGCCATCCAGTAGCCCTTGGTTGTCTCTAGGGTCAATGGTGACCTCCGGATCAGCCTGTTGTCTGGCATTCTTGCGTCTGTAGAAGAAGACACCCATGGCCACTACTGCAGCCAGAACTGCTAGCCCTACCACTGCTGCTACAGGTGCAACAATAGCCACCATGTTGTCTGTCTGACTCCCATCAGTGTCGGATACCTGCTGGGGGTCTTTCACTGTAGGAGGGATTCCTAAAGCAGTGGGCACAGAAAAAAAATTGCAGAATGAGAAAAAGTACCAATCAGTGATGAGAACAGTGAAACTTATGGTAGTGACACCTCTGCCCAAAGGCCCCTACTGCTAGACTGGAACTATGAAAAAGACAATGTTATGATCATTTTTTTTCACCAAATTAACAGGATCTATCTTATAACATGGCCCTGTGCAAAATCAATGTCAATGTGCCTTACAAACATTTTGGACCACCCACAAGTGCACATTGTCGTTTTGGTGGACTCTTTCTCCTACCAACCCTGGAGCACTCCACACAGACTGACACAGTCAGACTGTCAAAAACTTAAAAGGCAGACAGAATATAAAAACTCTTTTCCTAAAACTACGTATACTACACATAAGTCTTCAAACAAATTTCTGGCAATCTTTCTTAAAAAAACAATCACCTACCCGTTGCCATGGAGATGTTCTGACAGACCCTGTCATGTGTCTGGTTACAGGGCGACACCTCCTGCTGCCATTCCTCACAGATCTGACAGGGGTCGCACCTTTCCTCTGCTGATGACGTGGCAGAGAATGCCTCCTGTCTGCAGGGCTCGCACACTGTGTCCGCCACTATGGTGGCTATTGGGGGGGGGGGGGGGTGGGTAAGGCAATATAAGAAAACGAATTTACAATCCATACTTGTAGCAAGACTACATTTTGGGAAAAACTTCAATGTTGCACAATATATGTATATTTGATAGACTTGATAAACTTATTACATATCACAAACCATCACATAATCCCTAGCAACAGGCTTCTCAATTCATTGAAAATTTTAAAAAATTGGATTCATCTAAAATGCTGTAAATGCATCTATGCTTGTTGGAACTTGATTTCACGATTAAGAGAAAATGGAGTGTCCCTGACGGTTTCAAGTTTGTGGCAGCGCTGTTACATGCTTTTTAGAATAATTTTGAAGACCTTTATTGCAGTAGTACGTTTCTGCTCTCACAAGCTACAAGCCGGAATGATTAAGGTCCAAGTAGTTCTAAATAATCTAGGTACAAGTACTAGTTCTACTAGTGCAGTAAGAACGCATTATCTTACTACATGTACATGCAATTACAAAGTCTAATGTATGCTATAATGTACAGGTTTGACTTCTTGCTTCTCAAAATAGTTGCAGTAAAACACCAATTTATGTTCACAGTGAACATAAAACACTGCCAAAATTTAAAGAATCATAGTATTACAAACTAAAGAAACAAAAGACTGCACAAAACTAACCTTGGTGTGTGACCCCCTGACCCGGGGGACATTTTGTCACCTCTACACATCGGCGCCGCGCTTGCGACCAGAATGATGCCTCTGGGCATCTACAGATGGCATTCTGACAACAAGAAAAGTTGATTAGTGAGAGTAAAAAAAGCTGACTTTTAAGAATAGAACTTCACATGGATAAACTTGTCCTAATCCCAAAGGATGTATATCCAATATTCTCTCAGCTTTTCCCAAACCACAGTAAAAAGAGGATCCATTTTAATCATCTCACCTCAAATATTGTACAAGCCGTGAGCGGTTCTCCTCCCAGACTCCCATCCAGGCCAGGATCACACTCATCACAGCTGTAACACCTTTTCTCACTGGTCCATTCGTTAGGCTGGAACTTTCCCTGGGGACAGTTTCTGCACTCCGTAGATGCTGGATCATCAGACGTACAGTCACTGGCAACAAATTGACCTGGCAAAATGGAAAAAAGTCGGTCTGGTGAACTTGGCCATCTGTCTTGCCTCATTTATCAATCTTAACCTGAACTAATCAACCGTTAAATAAGATCACACCAATTTATTTCCTTTGTCCTCCTTTTCCTTTTCCTACTTCTACTACGACTAACTCACAAGTGTGGAGGTAACCTTTACTGTAACTCATGTATAGTTATCCTGAAATACCAGCGCCTTACCCCTGGGACACTTGTGACAACTCCATCCCTCTGCTGTTTGGTACACAGGAGGTATCTCAGCACCAACAGTAACCTGGAAGTTAAGAACAGACTTTAACTTTCTTGATATGGCAAGACAATATACAGTATCCCGATAAACAGTATCTGTATCCATATAGCCGGTATAACTGCCTTTTGGCCTATCAACACACCAAAGCACACGGCATGATCCTAGCAGCGTTTTTTCATATTACACTGAACAGCATGTCACACCTAACATTTGCACTGTCTATTTGCAAGTGTTCTTAAAAACCAATGAAACAACCAGAGGGACAAGTAGAACAGGAAGAAACAACATGCCACCACCCGGGATTGAACCCGGGGCGGCAGATTACAGATCGAACGTGCAAACCGTTCGGCAAAAAGGCTTAAGCCGTTAGGCGTCTTCAGTTTAGCAGTCCTTGAACACCATTGTTACACAGCGAAGACCCTACTGTGCTTGGTGACATAATGACGAATTCCACTCTACAATAGTTCTGGGAAAATACACATCAAATTAAAAATTGTATTTCTGGTACTAATGGAGGCAATTGACTATTTCTTGTTCTATTCTGAGCTGGCATCAGCTCCCTGCACATGAAATGTTTTTAACCACATCCTGGATAATGCCTTACTCTTGAAATCCAATTTTTGCATGTGGCTTAAATTACGTCAATCAAATTTGTAGCCAATGACTCTCAATACAGAGCAAAGGTTTTTAAGGTGTTGAAAAACAAGCTGGGGATTTTTTTATTGGTTTTCCCCTGATCAATGAGTCAGACAAAATGGCTGCCTGTGTGACGCCATGTGTTCCCTGCTATTCTATCTGCTAAATCTGAGCCAGTTGAACTAAAAATCAGCCAAATATCACGATTAGATAGTCCATACAGTGTGCATGTAGGTCATCAAATAAACCGCAACCTTTCATGTAGCGGTTAAGAATAGACTCAAAGCCAAGTGTGAAGCTAATACAAGAATGTGATCTTTGATGTGGCGTAACGTTTGACAAAAAATTTACTAGTATGTCATGTAAGTTTGAAACAGTTAGGCGATACAAGGAGATTCATTACGCCTTATGGTCGCAAAAGGTCATCCTAACATCGATCTAAAGAATCGAAGAACCGATTGGGGGCATTTCTCCCAAATCTAGAGACGGGTCAATACAATTTTTGGGACGAAATTTGAAGAAGACAAACATGGCGAAGTTCCATGTCGTAGTTGTACAGAAATGGTTCATAGCCAACAGAGCATGACGTGGCCGATAGCACCACGTCTGGCAAAAGCACAGTCTCCAGAACACAACAGCAGTCAAGAACAGAACCTACCGCAACTATTCCCAGGAGAAATAGACATTCTAGTAGCCTTCTGTGGATCATGAAGGTGATTCTTTTCCGACAATTTACCAACGACGACATGTTTGCCCCGTTTGGCAGAAAATATGGGGAGGGGGGAATCCCCAACTTTTTAAAACTGCGCATGCGGGGAAAATCATATGACGAAGGGGAATCCCCTGACGTCATTACCTCACCTAGGACACGGAAGATACATTTACGTGCTGCAAACCACCTGGAATAACTCGAGAAATAGGCCGTAAATATGATCACGATCACACAACTCACCGTCCAACCGTTTGAAGGGTAAAATTGAAGGATGCAATGTGGTTTTCTTGTTGTTGTTTTTTAACGCAGGATCGAATTTGAACTCAATTTCCAATATTGTTCACGGCCGGCCGCTCGGGGACTTGGAGTTGCAGTGCCTCCAGAAATATTTTGTTCAGCTTAAAATCCAATTTCGTACCAATGATCAACCTTAGCTGTCATGCAAAGATTGTGTTTAAGACGAACATGTGAAGAGCATCAAGGTGGCAGGTGGTTTTCGAACACTGAAACTACACAGTTTCATATCCACGTCACCGAAACCAAGAAAACAGGGAACCGCCATAATACGGAATAAAGAAAGTCGATAGCTGAGTCTCTTATCTATGTTGTTCGCACCTACCGCAAAAGTACAGTTTGCCATTACCGAAGTGTAGAAATATCCTCACCTGGTAACGTTAAATGAATCCAGAGCATTTCGTCCCAGCTAGGGAGTCCGTACGGACACTTGCCTGCGGCTCCGAATTGCAAGTTTCGCTCCAGGTTTCGGTCGATCGCCTTTCCGGTTTTACAAAAGTCGAAACCACACATAAGTTTAAACCATGCCATGCTGGAGAATAAAAAGTATGTTTGCAAGGAACATTCGAGGAAACAAACTATAGAGCCATCAACGTCGATTGGACCGGGATACTCTACTGCCCCTACTGCTCCTGAGCTGGAGTCGCTTCAAATGGACTTCTTGGTTTCGGTCCCTCAGTATTTGTAATCGCATAAGGTTTCGGTTGCTACACGTCATAACGTTGATATCGCCATGGGTCGTTAAGGTCAATGCGATTAAAGATGAATATTTATCATTACAAAAACCTTTCTGACCTTTTGCTAGTATAGTACTCTCCAAGCAGAGGTTGAATCGCGCAGATATACCGTAGCACTAGTCGTAAAAATTACACGGGCGCTCTTCTTAGTAAGTTGAGCGCCCGTGTAGTATAGTACCTCCACTGAAAATACATTTGTGACGTAGTGTGACATACTAACGACAGAGTGCTTGACTCAGAACCAAGTTGTCCTGGGTTTGAATCTGTCATGTCACCGATCTTGTGCCCTTAGGAAAAGTGACTTTACGCGACGCTACGGAACTTTCCTCGCTCTACTCAGGTGTAGAGTACCTGACTTCGGTTGGGGAGGTAAAAGGCGATGCCACAAGGCTCCGTGACAGTGGTTAAAAACTCACTGCCCTTTTTGCCGGGCTTCTATTTTGTACTTTGTAAGACATGAAGAAAACAGCGCAAAATAGAAAGCCCGTGGAAGCCCATCAAAAACGCCTCAAACGCGTTAAAAATAGTCGAAGCCGAAACGAACCTCTGCCTGGAGAGTACAGAACGTGTGGTGCCTTTCCATACCAAAATATGCTTGGAGATTATCAATGGTCGTCAATGAATAGGTCTCTTTACTGTAAGTTTAAGTACAGGTACAGGTTACAACAAATGAATAGGTTTCAGATACGTGTATACATTGCCACGCTAGTGCGAGTATTTCAGTCAACAGGTACCGGAGTTACGGGTGATTTGCACTTTTTAAACGACAGTCTAGAATCTGCACGGTTAAGCCTTAATGGCGGACAAGGAAGCTGGGCTATTTTTGCCTCGGACGGAGGAAAGGCCTTTGCCGAGGAGAGCAAGAAAGTTAATGTCCCTGATAACCTTCCTGGGGAGACAAGAAGGTCCAGGTTCCCGACCAAGGTGATTTATTTTATCATAACTCAGTTAGTTGCTCTTCTGATTTTGGTATTCTTGCAACTTGTACCGCCTTCCTCACTGCGTTACTTAACTGAATAGTTGTATGATACTATATAGCTGATGTCTTGCTGATATGTCTGGCAGTCCAAGACTTGTGTCGCTTTGAAATCGTCTCAAAATCAGTTTATCTGAGACATACACGAAAACCATAAACCGTGAGACATCAAGACTTTAACGTCAAAGCCAGCCACTTCTAGTCTGTAAGGAATTAATTCTTCCCTAAGCTTCCCATTCACACATGCGCAACTTTCTTCTTCCTATTTAAAAGTACTCTCCATAACGCTTGAAAAGTTTTCGATGGTCCCAGGTTACATGCATCACTACTGTACTACAGACTCGTTTCATTCGCAACTTAAAATCAATAAGGGCTAAACCTCATTTCCTCTTTATTAAGAAAAAAAAGCAAAAACGTATGAATTTACAAAAATTATACCCCCCTCCCCCTCTTCTTTGATGGGAGTCAGACGCTATGACCTTATATGGATCGCTTAGCCAGTTTCGCGGGTGCGTAACGTTTGACGCTACACCTGGCCGCTCATGGCCGGGCATCAAACGGTGTGGACACGCCAGACACGGTGTAACGGTAACTTGGTATGGAACAACACGACACCGTAACGCCCATATATACATACATTGTCATACTCTTATCGAGTTGTAGAATTAACAAAGTTCCACTTCCAGTGCGATCTATCGTTGATCAATAAAGTTCAAGTTAGGTCACTATCAAATAGTCCAGCCTCTGATTCAATAAAGTTCTTAAGCGTAAGGTATGGACGGCCTTTACTGGAACGTAAGCACCTGTAAACGCACCTGTAAAGAGTTAAAGGATTGTTTATTGCATAACTTAACTACATGTGAGAATACCCTTGTTATGTCTTGTTCCAGCGCTTGCAAAATTCCTATCAGCGGGTGTTAATCTTTTTTTTTTTAAATCAATCAGTCATAAGTTTGCGTTGTCATGGTTGTATACTCACAAAAGACAAGGATTGCATGTATTGTTACATACTAGTATACCGAACTCAAGGGACTTGTATAGATACAATTAATTAATGTTGTTGTGTCTTGTTCCAGCGTATGCAAAGAAATGGGACGTAATTACCAACAGCGAGTGTTTCTTTATCAAAAATAAACATTCAGAAGTTGGGATTGTATATTCAAATTCGCAATGCAGTGAGACAATTCATACACACCCATTCACTCACAGAATGGACCAAACGGGTGTGGAGATACCTTTGTTCAAATAAATGATGTTCTGTGAAAAAAATTCTGTAGAATGGAATTTTCTCGAATATCAATGGAAAGTATGTTGACTCCTGTATAGAAAGCTTGCTATAATAGTGATACGCTACATGAGTTGGTAGCAATAACCTTCTACGGGTCGGTGCACTGAATCCAATGACCATGAATGAATTGTTTAAAACATGTATGGCCCATTGTAATACTGCAACGTATTGGGCTCTTTGCAAGATAGATTGCTGCAAATCCCTAAACGTTTTACAGCATAACTAGTACATATTTCCAATGTTTGAATGAGCAAAAGGAACCGACATACAATAGACAGACAACAGACGTCCAGAAATATCCATTTAAGTCTGCAATGTTTGCAGTTCATTGGTAGTTCATGTTTTTAGAGTGTGAAATGAAATGAAACGACCAGGGCTTGCGTACATCTTGAATTGAATAGAATTTCTTTTATCGCATAATCGTCTCAACGTAGAAAGCATAACCGTATATGGACGTAGCATCCCTGGTCATAATTCCAAGGAAGCTTCCAGAGATTAGGACGGTTACATAGCCTGTTATGAAGTACTGCAGTCTCGCTACAACAGAAAATGAATGCCATTTTCTGAAAACGTAGATTATACAATAAAGGTAGCGGATTCTACCTGAAACGTCTGACCGTTTCCAAAATCATATCCAGTTGCTTGAGTAACTGCTATTTAGCGTATGTTGTTACCTGGATGTCTAACTTTTATTGACGTATATGCTGTGTTCTCCTACTTATACGGGTAAAGTCACATTTCTCAAACATTTAGAAGAACCCTCGAGGATACAATCTACTTATATTTCCATCATTATAAAAGAAGCACAAATATGTCGAATGTATGCACTAGCTTATAAGTTATATATACGCATGTATATTTATAAACCCTTCGTTAACTGTGACGTTTATGTATACTGTACTATTCACAAAATAAAGGTCTTCATTCGTTCACTAAGTGGTTTTTGGGAGTGGTCTTTTTGGCGCCACCCGATGTCCTTCTATTGATAGCATATCATAGCCTATAGCTTTATCTCGCTTATTGCCTCGTGCAAATTGAAATGGACAAGCTCAAATCATCTGAACTCACGATACACAAATTCTCAATACAAGACTTAGAATGAAAACACCTTGGTGCGATTGTGTTTCTATTGATAATCTTAAGGAAAATATCTTAAAGAGTTTAGAGATCAATGAAGTCAGACAATGCTGTAAGATGCAGTTTTCGCTTCACTTATTTTATGATAGACGTTTGACATGTATACCGGACTGTTAGCTACCATGACAATGTGGTCTCTTTGTGTAAGGCTCATTAATTATTAAAACCGCAATCATCCTTACTTTCTACACACTTCTATACGCCCAGTCATTTTTGGGTAAGCCACGGACAAAAGCGGATCTCATGTCGGGATTATTTCTCTGAACGGAGCCGGGACAACAAAGATCAACAAGATGTCCACTGTGTCTGGTGGGGCGATCTGGTAGGACTGTGTACCTGTTATTCATTGTCGGTGTTTCTGTGTCCGTATTGTATTATGTATAACGTGTCGCCCTTCGGCGTAGTGCACTGTGAGCGTCTTATCTATATTGTTCAACAGGTATAGCTGTCCTCCTTCGTATCAGACCAGCTGTATAGCCGGTATAACAGTCATTCGGGGTAAAATACCAGCTTTTGTATCCATATTGTATAATTAGTATGGCCATCCTTTGGCAAAACACACCAGGTTCTGTATCTGTATTGAACTATAGCCGGTATAAACGCCATGTATCTCTATGTGTAAAGCTGTCGGTATAAGCCACCTCCAGTGTAACACCGCAGCTTTTGTGTATAGTATATAATATGCCCTTCGGGGCAACATACCAGCTTTCCGTATCTGTGTCTGTATAGCAGCTACAACCATCCTACAAGGCAACACATCAGCTTCTGTATCTGTATCTAATTCAATCAGAGTATAGAGCCGGTATAACAGTCTTTCGGGGTATCACACCAGCTTTATGTCTGTATTGTATACCAGTGTGTCTATATTGTATAACCGTCCGTTGGCGGCATAACACACAAACGTCTGTATCTTTATAGCCGGTATAACCGTCCTTCAGCGTAACACACTAGTTTCGCAGGCATGCGGTACAGCAGTTGGTTATATTGCATGGGACCTGCCACACCTAACCCTTGCATAGGCATTAAACAAAACTATCTATTTAGAACAACCCTACTGTATTTGAAGACAAGAAGTTCCATCTTTAGACGAAGGCTAAAGATATTGTATGACGCTATAATAGATTGAATATGGCAGAAACTTCACCCGTAGAAAATCAGGAAATAAAAATTCATGGTCGCTCTTGTAGACACTGACAACTGTTGCGACCGCATTAGACGTGAATAAATTATGGGCGGTTTCGCCTTTTGCTCGATTGCACTTTATGTACCCCAAAGGAAGATGGCTTTTAGCAGACAAAGGTACCCAGAATACTTTAGCATTGTTTAACACTGATATTTTACTTACATTTTATTCCCTAAACCAGGAAGGAAAATGGTGACGTCTGTTCTTTTTCTCCGTCGGTCATTTCGATCAAAACACACGATTCAACTCTGTCGATCGCTCATTTTTGGCCCAAATAACCCGACATTTAAACGGAGTTACATTGGATAAAAAAATCCGAAACGTTTGTGTTACTATTAAGGCACTTGAGATTATTTCGTGGCGTAAAATACGTTCACCCAACATCTGCTTGGAGATTATAGACTAGGAATGTTCTAGACTTGCATCATCAACAGTTGGTTGTTTACAGTCGCTTACATCCCGTAGTCATGGTAACGATGACGGCGCGTTTTATTATATGTTATCACGCCATCTCATTAGAATAAATGTAGGTGAACAAAACGTCTTTGTCATTCACGAATAAAGGAATGAGTAGCGTACTGTGCGAAGTTTGTTTGTTTAAAAGTAAGAGATTCATGCTTTATTCAGCTGTTGCTATGGAAGATTTGCTTGCGGGTTTTGTTCAGCAGTGTTTGTATGTACATTCAACAAATATCTTGTCGTTGCAACATGACCGTGGCGGACCAGAAATTCGTTTTATTCAGCAGCAGAACGAAATGCTGATGGTCTTGATGTTCCGTGTGCACATGAAAACAGTCGTGCCTACAACAATTTCAACACACGCAATGTACTGTCATTGGGAGAAAAACCCTGGCATCTGAATTGATAGCCTCGATGGCCTTCAGCCTCCCATATTATATACACCTCTGGGACATCAGTTCCATCAAGCATGGTCATAATTACCGATAATCGAGAATGCAGCACAATTCGTCGGGGAAAGTACGTCACTGCCATAGAACTGATGTACAATAGAACAGTCGTAAAATAGAGTCTCTACCGAATATCTCGGGTTGCCTGAAAAATACAGGAAAAGGGGTCTAGTTTCGAATCCTTAGAGGCCCCAATGCTGTGCTCTTGGGACAGATACAAAACTCGTATGATCTAACTTGACTCTGGCGATCTGTATCTGTATCTATGTAGCCAGTATAACTACTGTACACTTCGGCGTTACACACTAGCTTCGCAGGCACGCGGCGCGGCAGCAGCAGAAAATGAGTACATAGCTTCGGTTTGGGACGTCCTCTAGGATAGGACGTAAAGTCGAAGGTTCCATGCTTGAGAATGGGTCCATCCCGGTCTGAGTGGATCAAACATTACATACAGTCTGATCTTGTGAAGCTTGTACTTAGTGTATTGTACAATGCCGTACATTAAAGGTTTGGTGTTTTCAAAAAGCTCATCTACCCTCACTGAGGGACGAGTAGTGTGGTGAGTCGCTGTTTGCTGGAAATGTGGAACAGATAAAATAAACAAATAGGGCGGACAAGGGCTGGGTACCGGTACAGAAAATTCAGGTCCAGGTCCGGTTCAGGTCCAGAGGAACTTGTGAATGGACGATGCTCAAAACAATCATCCATTTTGCCACAAAGAAATCTGTTTTGTGGAGTAGTTTTAAAATCCTACAAGGCTAACTACCTCTGTACTACTGGTATTGGCTGTAAGACTTGGTAAAATGACTGTAGACTCGACTTTTCTTCGCTCTTGCTATTTTCCTCGACCGGTAAGCCCCGAAACATGTGAATTCCTGATCATATAATCTGTTATTTTCCCAATAGGTCCAACATCCGGTCCATCAATTTTTTCAGGTCCGGTTTTTCTGTACCGGTCCAATAACTTAATGAATAAGAAAAAAACGGTTTTGTACCGGTGTGACAGCGATCTCGCCCCCCCTGTGATCTCGCCCCCCGGGGGGCGAGATCACTAGCGTTTTCGCCCCCCTTTAGCGTTTTCGCCCCCCCCCCCAAAGCAGCTGGTTACTACATATTACAGGTGCGCTACCTGGCACTATACTGCACCTGGGGAGTAATGTATATGGTGTGTTACCTGGTACCTATATGGCACCTTATTACCGTACCGTAAGATGTCATACCTCGAAAGTCGATACTATATTGTTCGGTGCAAACATAACATTGAAATGAAAAAGACAATTTTTGCAGCTGAGGTGGCATAAAAACAGTGCTACTGCGAACGTATAAATCAACACCGTCTATGGTATGGTACGTCAGCTATATGTTTTCAATTTGTCACAGTGTTTTCTTTCTTGTGCTGGAAACATTTCCAAAGCACTAACAAAAACACACGTGAATAATAGTTTCTCATTATAAACACTATCTACGCGCAAGTTGATATAGCTGTTGCTAAATGCTACACAAACACTGGTAAAGTACCAGTCTTAAGAAACACGGGTAAATGCATCAGTTCCTAAATACTAGAAAAAACAGTCATGTTGGAGGTGAAGATATCCCTTGGCCAGGTGCATATACCAAAATGTGCGTTATTCTAATTAATACCTAATAGTTGCATAATTAATAAAGACATTACATAGTTCTTTTGTGGTCACTTCATGGTAGAGACTTCATATTGGAGATATATAGGTTGCTTGAGGACAGGTGAATACAATGAAATACATCTTATGTCAAGACTCAGGTATATGCAATAATTGGAATACAAGGGACCCAACCCTCCTTGTCTGAAACAAGTTCAACTATCTTATTACCATGTAATTACGTTAATATTGATACTATGAATGGAGTTATGTATCAAACTCGTGTACTTATATCATTCTGAAACTGCATTTTGTGATTTATACCAATCAACTTCTAAAATGTCATGTAAACCCGTTTTTTTGGGGGGGGGCGAAATCGCTAAAGGGGGGCGAGGTAGGGGGGCGAGATCACTAGCCGGGGAGGGCGAGATCGCTAGTGATTTCGCCCCGGGGGGGCGAGATCGCTAGTGATTTCGCCCCCGGGGGGGCGAGATCGCTAGTGATTTCGCCCCCGGGGGGCGAGATCACGGGGGGGCGAGATCGCTGTCACACCTGTACACTGTACCGGTACCCATCCCTAGGGCGGACACTTAACAAGAGTCGTCATCATCACCGATGGCATAAATCGTACCGACATATTACGATTCTTTTTCTGTACTTCTATGAAAGTTTACCAGATCTATTTGCATATCCCCCGGGGAGGTCTTGCCAAATTCAAAGTGACAAGATTAGGAAGGCTATCAGTAGAAACTCGCCGGTCCAACAGAGCACCGGTGACGAATGGCCACGATTAGGTAATTTTTTTTTTTTTTTTTCTATTTGCTTTTGAACAGACGAGGACGATGTGGCACTGCACTCAAGTTTTTGTAACTTATATTAACAATGCCACATTCACGGTACAGACAGAAGGAAAGTCGTGTAAAGTGCCTTTCCCAAGGGCACAACGTCGGGGGGCACGGTGGGAATCGAACTCAGGACCCATAGATTCCGAGCCGAACGCTCTACCAGTTACGCCACGCCCGACGCCACGATTAGGTAATTCAATAAAAGGAATCTGCAGCTAGATAGCGACCGGAGTTTGTTTCTCTCTGTCCACACTCTACAGTATAGTAGAGATGTCACTTTGCATTCAAGGGGTTGATGGTTAAAACGTCATAGCAAAGAGAGTACATCTGTTTGCTTTTTTCTGCACAGCACAGAGCATTAATGAAAGAGTGTGGTTCATGAATATACGCCACTACCAGTGATCGTACCCCCTTCTAAAGTTGTATACCCTGTGGGATACAATGGCCGTTGAAACGGCGATGGGCTCTGCCCCTACGCAGCAAAATGCATAGGGGAAGGATTTTAATTCCTTCCAACAAAGCGGAGACAAAATAATAATAAAAAAAACAACAACACCAAACCACTAGATGGACGTATGTCCACAAAAACGTTTAGGCAACGTGTGCAACACTGTGTATAAGGGCGCGGTCACATGTACATAGGTCGTGCGATCGTCGTACAATCGCTAACTTCGGGCATTTTGTAGGACAAAAATGTACGTCTCCTGCAAACTTCAACTGTCAAAATGCTGTCTTAGATCCATGTCGGTGGTTGGTTCTGTTATTGCCTGCTTGAAAATCCTAGGCCATGGCATCAAAATCGCACGACGATCACAGGACCTATGTGACCGCGCCCTTACCCTACATACATTCGAAGATAACTCAATACCAACGTTGCAACACGTGTAATCGCCCACTTGTTGCCTGTCACTGGCTCATCAATTATTCACAGTAAGGAGATATTATGTCGGGTACGGATGGCTGCGACCATTGAAATTGCATTAATCCCCTCTTTATTAGAAATGATGCACTGTCGACGTTGCCCTAAGTGTTGTCGCCAAGGTCTTTCCATTTGAATAGTGTTCTTTAGAATCAATAGAATGTGGACCGCCCAAAACCCTGAAGGTCTAGCCAGCTATGTTGTAACGTTTATGCAGTGGGAAAGTGCTGTTTCTAAAAGATGGACGCTGCAGCCGACGTCTTTGCAAATCTACGACCGGCGAGCGCGGCCATGGGGGGCTGGCAGTTTTTAACGATGAGATGGGGTCTTCCGTACGGAAGGTATCGTATTTTTACTCGCAGCTGCTTTTCTGTGCTTGCAGACACCTGCAAGATGTAGCGATGGCCTCTGTAGCTGTACTGTGTTACATAGCGCAAAGGGTGACGGCCATCCCCGTTTTGATAGCCCTTGGGCCACAGAACTAGTCGCTGGTAGTGGTGTGTGTTCAACTAGTATTATGATACTGTTTCCCAAAGTGTGAAGCAGAGAATGTAGTATGTACCATTCTTAAAGTCTTCTTGGTATGAATGGGCCAAGACCTACTTATGCCATCAAACCCAAGAGGCTATGGATGGATTGATGATGTTCGATCTCATTGTTTGAACACCAGCATGTTGTACCTCGACAATGACGTTACATCGACAATGACGTTCATAGCACACGTTCATACAGTTTTCTTTTTTTTTTCTATTTCTCGTTCCAGGGATATCGGACAGGTGGGCCAGGGCGATGACGAGCTGTGCATCGGTGACTTCATCTGTCTTTACTCCGAGGAGAGCGCTGGATATATGTTCTCACAGATGTCCAGGTATGAAGATAAGCTGTCATCAGAATCATATGTTATGGAAAATGAATAAAAGTCGTAGCGGTCAGCAAAATTTTAAAGATTTTTTATCAGATAATCAAGAAAGGAAGGAATCAGTCAATTTAGCGGTGGACCCACTTTAGGGTTAGAACTCAAATTGTGTACATATCTGTATAGCCCTCAATGATAGCATATTAAAGGCAAATTGGGCAGTCTACGTTTCCCGGTGCATGTATGTCAGGGGAAGAAATAGACAAACAAATTGGTGCTGCGAAATTGTTAAATGTCTGTAACTTTCTCTGGATATGGTGGCTTGTTGTGGTTCATCCCGACCACAATCATAAGCGATGTATTGATATGTTATGACAATAAATTATTGATAAGCAAAGGGAAACGAAACAGTTTTCTAACAAAAGCAGCACATGCACATGCAACATGTTCCATGATTGCAACTGCTTTGCAAATTGGAATTGCGACACTGTAGCATTGTTAGGAATGTGGCGTTCTAGGCACAGACAGTTAGACGTGGACTTTATTTCAATTGACATCCCGACATGTCAGATATTGTACTGTAGCAGTGATGCAATGATCTATGTATCAATATTTAATGACATGGTGTTAACCGAAGACGCCATTTGAAGTATCACAACAATAGTGGGTAGCAGGCTAAATAAGAGAAGAGCATGCAAACAAAATTAAACTACATGAATGGATGAATATTTTCTTATCATGGTTCACGTCTCAAGCCAACAAGGGGTTATAGGACACTTGCGACAAGTATATTTTAGTTTTTGCAAGGGTCAGATCGTCCTAAATATTGGACGTTAACTCTTCGATTACGTCAAGTGTCTAAACCAAAAACACTAAGAGTAGGGGTGATCAGGTTTGCTTGGCCAGTTGCTTGGGACTATTACAGGTTACTGCCTTCTCTTTTGGCAGTGGGTAGCCAATGATCAATGGCAATAATCAATAACTATTCATCATTATATAGTAGTCAATTAACAATGAACGATGACCAATGAGTTACAATCAATTGTCAAATTACCAATGATCAATTATCAAAGGTCAACAATCAACGAGCAATAGCCAATGATCAATGACCACAAATCGATGGCTAATAATCAATGATCAATGATTCCAGTGCCGGCCATACCGAGGTTAGCGTGGGAGTGAAACAACATCGGAAGAAACCACCACTGCCAAACGCACAAGGTAGGACAGGACGTTCTTGAAACAGTCAACAACAATAACTACCTGCCACTTACATATCAGGACCATATTGCATGTCTACATCACAAGATATAAAATCTGGAAGTTGCAGTGCCGTAGGAAACCACTAGGAGAACCCTAATACCGTACTTAACCTTCGTATCTCCGACCCCTACCCACCTACAAATTATCATGAGGACCCATTCACAGCTATGAGAGTTATGTTGTCCACGGACACACACAAACGGCAAAGAAAATATGTATGCCATTACAGTTACGGTTATAGCCTCTACTTTGCATATCTTTTTTTGTTATTTCTATGTAGGAATTTAGGTTTGAAAGTTTTTTATTTCCCAGGTTGCATAACGAATGTGTAATATCTATCCCCGTCTGCAGTGGCAACATTCAAGATCTGCGTTCAGTACAGGTACAAGGCTAGCAAGAAGCATTGGAGGGCACAAGAGGAGAGCAGGTTGGGCGTGAACAAATTACTATAAGGATTGATTCTGATGTTTATTATTTTCACTCCGCGTACCGTAGGTACGCTTCGAGTGAAAATATTGTTTTCATATTGTTTCTTCTTTCTTTCTTTCTTTCTTTTTTTTTTTCTTTCTTTCTTTCTTTCTTTCTTTCTTTCTTTCTTTCTTTCTTTCTTTCTTTCTTTCTTTCTTTCTTTCTATCTTTCTTTCTTTCTTTCTTTTTTCTTTCTTTCTTTCTTTCTTTCTTTCTTTCTTTCTCCTGTCACGACCTTAAAGTGTTTCTTCTCCGTCGTTCTTGGACCGAATGACCTGAAATTTGGCACAAGTGTACCTTGGGTCAATACCCTCAGACGTTTTTTTCTGTTTTTTGATAAATACTTTTAAAATGATTTTATGGATGTTTTTAGGTGGTGTTTTGACCGAACTGTATAATTCTGCCTCCCGTGCCCAGGTATTAAACCCAAGGGACCCGAAATTTGGTATCATAGTGCATGAGATATTTACTAAAAGAACCCTGTTATCATTTGTTGGCACAAAATCACTTAAAAATGATTTATAAGCCAATTTGGCGGGGTTTTTCGTCTGCGTTTTCGTCTTCACCGCCTCTGAGCGTCTCACCATATATGGTAAATGACGTAATCACATTCCCTGTGTGTATGACCAGGTGGCGGCCGTGCACGTGGTCACCCCTGCTTGCTCTAATTAAAATTCATGAACACGCGTCGCAAACGTCATTCGGCAAATGCGGGTGTTGTTAGAATATCTGCTGTTATCAAATTCATGAGCGACGAATAATGACACGGTGTAAGGGCATTGTTCTCAGTGCTATTGTCACCAATTCAAATCAAATTTATTGTCACAAATCTCGACGCAAGCACAAGATACGTAGGCATATTTTAGACAGGATGCCACCCTCAGTCAAGTGTAGCCTCTACCAGGCTCCGCGGATCGGTGTCTAATTGTAGAAAGTGGACAAATAGAGTCAATAGTATGCTAGGAGAGTCAGCCGGCCAGAGGATTCATTTCAAGTGCAGGATTCACCACAGAACAAGTCATCAACAACAACAGAGAGAAACAATATCGCAATCCCAATGCGAAAACCACAACGCCTAAAGCTCAGAGCTGTTTGGCATGGTCGATTTGGCGGTGCTTGAGCCCCGCTGTTACACTGTCCACAATTAAAAGCCGCTCCGCGTCAAAAAAATAGAAGAAATTGGTCAAGAAAAGACAGAAAACACGCCAGATAAGTTAACGTCACATGGCCGCGGACTATAGTTTGCGACTTGCAATTTGCCAGGCAGGCCAACACTTATAGGCCAAGCCTCCATACGTTAGCAACGACGATAGACGAAACATGTGCAACCAAATGGATATTACGAAGACTTTGCGTCTTATTTGGGAATTGGGACCATTCAGTCATGTCAGCTGCAATACCGTTCTCAACTGCTAGAGGTCGTGCTCTTGTTTTTCGCGTTGCTTCAATTAATCTCATCAGCAGAGGTAACCAATGGGGCAGCAGAGGTAACCAATGGGGAAAGACTCAGGTGTAAAATTGATCTCATCAACAATAATGACCAATTGGGAAAAACTCCAAAGTAAGCCAGCCAATCGGAGTAAAGTGCATTTTTGTGACCAATGGTAAGCCAGGAATCTGGCAGTAGATCGACCAATGACGGAGCAGTAATTTTCCACGCGTCGTGTGCAGACCTTTATGTAGCTTGGCGCGAAGATAGTGCGTCACTTACGGTCACTCTACCAGCCGGGTCAGGACCGTCCGTCTCTTCTGCTGAGACAGCAATTTTAAGGCGAAATGTCTATACTATGTCTATGTCACGACGGCCCACGTGAAAAGACATAGCATTACCACCAGTGGCTACTAAAATGCCACTGAATGGGGCTTCGCAGTGAGTTCAGAGCATTTACGAGACGTCAAGACAATGCTCGAGGACATGCAAGGACTTACTTCTAAAGGTAAGACGGACTGTAATTCTTAGCCGGATGTCATGTTGTCATGATGTGGGCCGGGTAGAGCCTATAAGACGGAGACAACTTACGAAATACTTCATTTTAGTAACAGAACCTACACCGTCTTATCCTCCCAGTTATTCCGGACTTTTAAGTGTTTGGATTTTGTCTTGCGGCGTCTAACGGTTTCACTTCAATAAACCATGCACTCGAAAACGTCCAGATTTTCGATTCAATTGTCCATTTCTCTTTCAGCTTAGCCCAACTACAAGTGATGCGTGAAAAGAAGACATTCCCTGGATTCATCAGATGTCCGTCCTTATGTTAATCATAGACAATGAGCTGATGAACATGCAGTCTACCAGACATCCGACAAGGTATTGTACTGTACTTTGTGAAAGTATGCCCTCGGCAGTTTATAGCACTAGCTCTGTCGGTGGTGTCCATTATGCAAAATAATCCGTCATTGCCATCGGCTTCACGGCCGTTGACTGTTTTGTCAGTTGTATCAATGGTGCAGTATCTGAAGCATGTCTGTTCTTCTACCTTTTCTGGTAAGGGAGGTGTCAAGCCCCGCGCCAGTCACTGAATGTGCTTCGCGACATGGAGTGCATCACGAAGTACAAGCTAAGGTCCAGCAAGGACCTAGACGTCAAGCGATTCTACGGACTCCTTATGGTTTCTAAGGTGAGATGGCAAGCGAGAGAATGAAGTCCGCTATACATTCAGGACATTCAATTGCGTTTGTCTTTTTTATCTTTGAGTAATGTTTGTCTGTTTTATCTTTGAGTAATGAGCAACGTAAAATGCCTGATATTTAGGTGATAGAAATGCACTTGCAAACTTCTAGAATTCGTATCAAATGCCCCAATACTCTATATGCATATGCAAGACAACAGAGCAATGTTAGCCCGTCTCATCCTAATGAATTGACTTTCATTTTTCTTGCAGAAGCAAGAAGCTGTGAAGGAGACATCTCTCAATGGCGTTCAGGACCTTACTGATGTCATCAATCCCGGCCAGGACAACGACGTACAGCAATGTTCATGGCGGGACTAGTCCTGTTGAGAGAAGATATCGTCCGATGCCAAGTACGCCATCTCCACACGTCCGGAAAGATCGGTGCTGGTGTGTACGCCCTTCCAGAGGACCTGAACTGTTGAGTTATGTTGTTGAAACTCATGGAAAGTGTAAAACGGGAACATCTTGTAGGCATGGGCTGGGATTTATCGGCATGATAGGAAGTAAATAATTTGTGATGTTGCGTTTATACTTATTATATATAGCTTTAACTGATCTTGCCGTTTCATTCTGTCTACCTGTGGCATTGTTGGCAGGGCTGATCACAATCTCTTGGTTGGTGGTAAAGGTGTTTGAGTGTGTTTTGTTGACATCTCGAGGAATGTTGCTGGTAGTTGGCTAGGATGTTTTGTGAGTGGGGGCTACTTTTGCACACGGGGCTTTAGTCCGTTTCTGTGGTGTATAGGCCCGATGTGTGACTGGTTTGGTTTCCGTGACTCTGTCGAGGGCTGGGGTCGTATTCGGAGTTGCTGTGAAGTTCAATCCTTTAGGGAACTGGGACTTTTCTGGTTCCGTGAGCTTATGACGGCCTGGGTTTTTCGGCCATCTGTTGTCCTTTCTGTTTTATGTCGTGGTCGGTGGCCGTCGGGAGCCTAGACCATTACATAATCTGCCTTGTGTCGTTATCTTGGGTCCCGAACCAAGACAATGACACGGGGCCAGAAAGGAAGGCAGGTGGTTGAAGAGCTTGGGTTGTTATGAGCTCATAGTTCCAGGGAAGTTCTTGTTCTCTGAAGGACTGGACTTTGCAGTAACTTCGGATGCAATTCCGGCCGTCGACATGGTCACAGTAACCGAATTAGCCATACATCGGGCCTGTATACCGCAGAAACAGACTGAAGCGCTGTGTGTAGAAGTAGCCACTGCTCTCAGAATGTCCTAACCCCTACCAACAACATGACTTGGGATGTCATCGAAACTTACTCAGCACCTTGCCGCCCATCATGTGGTCATGATTCTGTCCGCTGATAATGCTTCAGGTAGACAGTTGGACTGAAATATTTCTAGGTTGAACCTAGAACTGAAATCATCATCACAGAGCAAGTGTACTTCCTGGCATGCCCCCAGCAGTGTATAGATATAGATGTTCTTGTTAAAGACCTTTTACAGAATGTCAAGTGTACAATTTCAGTCGCCATGTATATTGCTATATTAGATACATTCAGTTTACATGTATGTATGTATTCACAGCAGCTCTGTCCATTTGTTTCAATAAAATGTATTGCTATCATGCCATTCCAGTATAGGAATGGCTGGCACTGAATTGATTTTCCTTGTTTGTTTGTTCTTAATAGCTGATTGCTAAGTGACTAAATGTCTTTTTTTCTCGCCTTTGATTTGTTTTTGTATTTGGCTTCGTAATTCTATAAAAGACGCAAATTTGTACAAGTGGCTTACAATGTAGTAGATGCCGATATTGTAAATGTTAGAGGTTACTTGGAGCCTTTTAAATTTGCCTTGTTTTTAATTCCGCTGCTTAAGGCTTCGGCTGACGTTCAGGCCTACACTACACGAATACACGCATACTAACCGACTAACTCAAACACACACACAGCCCACACATATTTATAGAACACTAATAACAACACAAGATGCCCTAGCCTTACGCTGTAACTTGAAGGAAAAACTTTTATGAGACTTAAAGTATAAACGGCTTCAATTTGCCTCTAGTTAAGTTCTATACATATCACTAGTTAGATTAGATAAGCATTTTTTGCTTAGATAGCATCATTTTTAGCGTTTTAGCTTTAGTTAGTGATACTTTTAATTTTTTTAGTTTAGTAGGCATGTTTTTGTCACTAGCCACTTTCAAACTTACGAATGTTTAAAACTAGTTATATTAAGAAGTTAACAAGGTCCTCGTGCCTCTTTGTGGCGTACAGTAAGCGCCGTTAGCCGCTGAGCAAGTTCCATTGATTTTTATTTCGGTACTGTTGCCTTTAGAGTCAATGCTGACGTACTGTGTTCTGCATATGCATGGTGTCCAGATTTGATGTAGTCAGTAGCCTTTTCTGAGGTTTGCACATGTATTACGCTACTAGCAATGCATGGTATAGATATGTATTACGCTACTAGCAATGCATGGTATAGATATGATTTCGTAGTTCAATTAGCTGTATTCATTTCATAAGTATTTTGCTCTCAATTAGTTTTCATATTTCATGCATTTTGTTGCTTTTTTAGCTTTTCTAGTACAAGACTGGCCACCTTGTTCTAGAAAGCTACTTTGTTAACAAATTTAATGAGCTTTGAGATCAAAGGACTTTTTTCCTCTGGTAGTTTTACTCAATTTTAGTCAATCAAAAGAGTGTTGTTGGCACAAAGCAATACAAAGTGTACAATATCGATCTTGGTCAGTATGTATTTGGCATGATCGAACATGTGCTATGCAATAAACGTTTTAAGCCAGGTGTGATTTTATTTATCCCATCTTCAATCTCATTCTCTGAATGAAATGAACCACCCCCTAACTTTTAGATCCAATAGTGTAAATGACAGACTACACTCTAAATGCTGTGGGTACGTAATACTAACGTTTAGGGCCGCATAACGTGTTAACGCATCTGTAGACAAAATACAACACAATTTCCGTTTGTGAAATAAAACCTTTTTTAAGTGGTGAAAGCAGTAAAACGGTGCCTTCTTTGTTAATGTGTGAAACACTAGCATGTTGTGTGCGTGTTGTTATCAAGAAATAAAAGTTTGATTACCGCATACATAATAAAAATAGTAACACGTTATAGTAGCAACGTAGTTCCAGGTCATTCTCACATGGGATTTATTTTTTTTTTCAAATTCAATTTTGGAACAGTCCATGTTTGCATAAAGGGGGAGAGCGGAGTGCAAATAGCTGAATTTGCTCCTAAGCAAATACCGGCCTTTCTAGTTTTATATAACTTGCTGTGCCTAGAGATGCACAAAGAGATACAGGTCAACGTTAATGTTTTAAAGTTTAGTTTATTGCCAATTCTTGCCCGAGGGCTAATTGCAAGTGACAAAAAATGACAAACAAATAATGGTAAACAGTACATTAAGGGACTACTCTAGTACTACTTAGAGATGTAACTTATTGGGTTTGACTTTTAGGACTAACAGTAAAGACTTTAGGCTGAAATGATGCTAATAACATTGACATTTACTATCAGCAATGCTGTGTCTTATACAGGAAGGATCCGACTGATCTGACGAAGAAATCAGATATGTATCGCGCCCTGGTCAGTTCTTTCAATGGTTATTGTATTGCCATATATCCGCCTTTCTTAGACTTAACGTTAAGAACACTCTAAAACATTTTAAAAACATCTAGCGCTATCGATGTTGCCACGATATACGTATTACGTGTCTATGGGATGGTAACTCATATAAATCAGTGTTTAAATAATGAAATGTGGTCCACCAATGCTCGATGCTGCCTACACCGAAATATCAGCACCAAGGACAGATGCACCACATTTTCCATCGTCTTGTCGTATCCACTTTCCAGGCCGCAATTAGTCGCTTCGATTCCCGGACTGAGTCAAATCAAATACCATTAAAACCGAACAACTCATAGAGGTTAGCTAGTTTGGGGGCTAAGAAAAGAGCGATCGGTGCCGATCAATACACTACGTGGTGTGGGGAGGACCTTTTTTTTAACTCAAAAGAAATCATACGTACCAAGTACCGGTAAATACAGCCTCGTATTTGTCTCTTCCAGGCTGCTGCGAACGCAGAGAGTGCCGACAATGAGATGGAGCAGAAACGTCAGGAGGGGAAACGGCTTCACTACGGGCAGGTTATACAGGTATGACGTTTTCGCTACTTTGGGCATTTAGTGGACGTTGTAGACTTAACATCTATTATCATAATACCGGTACGTTTACGACGATTTCTCTAGCCATACTGATTTGACACATTGTCAACGCATCATTTTCTCCAGTTACATGTTGCTGTTATAGGTTACCCTTGCCACTTCTTCTGTGTAACTTTTCTGCCACTCTTGTCCTGCTAAAAGCGTAATATTGTAATTGTAACACGCCGCGGAATTACACGGCGAACGGGCGCGTGGTTGGGAGGGGGTAAAAAATACCGGTAGGAAGAAACACGGCACAATTAACTGCCGCTATGTACATTTATACATCCTCTGATGTTCCTTCCTTTTCTGTCAGTAAATGCATAAAACATAAACCTGCATGAGCATACAAAATGTCATGAGAAAACGGATGTATACTGTCAAGAATTTTCATTTAACTTCTGTCCGTCACAACCGCTATGACGTAACACTTCACTGCTAGCGTAGATATGAAAATGGCGGGAAAATGGCTGCGTACGTTCAATTTTGCCCATTCAGTCATAGATCCGGGCTATTATGCAACGGTTCTTCACACTTTTACATGAGTTGTAGGTCACCAACAGAAATTCAAGATTGTTGTTGAATCATGTTCGTCTTGTGCCGTGAGCATGTGTAATTATGATCTTTAAATTTGGCAATGAATGTGACAGTGTGTTCGTCCCACGACGAGCTGCCTACCCCGAAAAAGATACTGAAAACTTTTGGCCTTGTTGTCTTCGAATGCATTGTTATCGATGCTTTGTAAATGATGTATTGGACACCTAGATGTCTGAAGTGTGCACAGCTCAGAAATAACTATTGTTGCATGTGTAGATCTCTTTAAGTTCCAGTATTTTGAATCTACCGGTATAAGTCTTACTACCGGTATTATGCCAATGCATGTTACACCAATGTATACACAAGTTGTTTTTTGGGGGGAAGACGTTGATCTGCAAAGATGGCTAAATGGGAATGGGAGAACTTCCTTTTTATGTTGACCTTGCCTTTAGTGATGCAGCTTGCAGAAAATAGTCAGCATATTCTCGACTTTTTTTTTCAGCTCCAACACGTGTTTACAAAGAAGTTTCTCCACGTCAGCACCACGCAGACGTCACATACCGAGATCAACAACATGCGGGTCAGTTCAGCTTTCGAACTTTATACTCAAATTTATAAAACATGGAGAATTATAACCGTTATAACCGCCATAACATGAAGAATTCTTCTATTTGATGCTCCGGTCAATGAGAAAATGTTAGCTTTATAAAGAAAAGTTAGCTTTAGAAAATCTTCTCAAGCTTGTAAAACATGAAGAACTATAATCGCTGTAGCCGTCGTAACAAGAAGATCAGAATTCTTCTATTTGATGCTCTGGTTAATGGTAAAATGTTCTAACATGTGTCATGTAATCTACAATGTGTTTAAGGTACCTTTATGACGTCCACATTTTCTCTAATTTTAGGTGGAGCTCCTCCCGTTCAACTCCAAACACGCCCAGTACAAGATCATGCCCAGGTTCAAGGTTAAGGCAGAGCTAGACACCGTAAGTACACTCGGTCTTGTTGGTCACCTGAGGAAAACGGCCATAGCAAACAGCTGGTCGTTTTAGATAGGATTTTTAATGCTCCGGTCAATGGTAAAATGACATAAAGGGATGTATGTTACTGGCCTGGCGGTTTCTGTATCCAAAGATGGTTACTAGTATAGGATTGACTGTACATCAACATTTACCTGTTATGCGGTTAGACTAAGTAATGAATTTGTAGAATCAACCAAAGAATCTGTCGTCGTAAACTCAGACTGACGAGGACGTCTGCACTTCCTCTCAGGTCCGCTTGGGGGACCAGATCGTGTTAGAGAGTATAAAGACACCAGGGAACTACCTACACACCAGCAAACCTGCTTACGGGCCGAAATTCGTGGAGGGCACGAGGTAAACTGTTCGAGGTTATGTTTTTTCAACATCGCGCAATAATACACTTCCTGACAAACACTGAAGGTCCGTACATGCTTAACTGCAACATGTTCTTTTAGAAGACTTCGAGAGTAATGTTTTGTTTAGCACTTTAACTAGGTTTTACAAGGCAAAAGGTAGCTTGAGAAGACTCAGTTCATGCATACATATATTATTTTAAGAATTGGGCCTTATTCATCATTTCCACATACATATGAAAACCTTTGTGAGAACATTGAAAGAAGATCTGCAAACATTTAAGGTCACTGAAAGACTTTCAAAATAATCTTTTGACTTTCACAATCATTCAAAGGTCATTGAAAGTCCTTGTGGGTTATTGAAAGATCGATGGAAGATTACGAAAGATCTAGATATCAATGCGCACTCAGTGGAAGACCGTATTAAACGGTTTTTCAAATTTTCGGACGTTCAGCGGTCCGTCAATGGTCTCGCTGTACTTAAATCAACTTCGCAATTGAAGTATTTGATTTTTGTTTTCTGTGACCAGCCGTGAGCTGAACCTGTCCGTCAGACACAGCGCCTTCACTGTCTACCGGAACCTCAGCGCCAAGGATCAGCAGGAAAAATACCTCACGGTACGTCATCAGGGGCCATCAGAAAACGTCATCGTTTGGGTCTTTGATTGTTTATCGTTGAACATAGAAAATGTACAGTATTTCTTTAACTGTTGGCCATTACAACTTTCTGTGCACTTTATCAGTGTTGTCAATGACAATGACAACACACACAGGAAGCTGCAATGCCCAACAGTTAAAGTCTTGAATTGCACATTTCATCATTCTCTCAATTCATTCTGTTGCTTATAACGTTATGGTCAATTGTTTGATTTGTTTTGAATTTTTGTTTGTTGTTGTTGATTTTAGGGTGGTTGTTTGATTCGAATGTACCACAAAGAACACGAAGCCTACATGGTGGCGAGCGGGTCATTTGGAGACGATAGTTTCGAAGATGGTATGACTGAAACTCAAGACGAACCTAACAAAACTTGTTTCTTCCTTAACTTTTGTAAATATAGGGGATTATATGATGGAGAACACGGTTTAAGATTCTGAATTTACCAAAAGACGCATAGCAAGCACATTCGAGGTCTTACAATCATTGAGTAACAAGAGCGTACGGTCTTTATTCATTTCGTAATCGTTGACTAAAGGCTATGAGAGTAGAAATTGTAAACTTTAATCAAAGACATCAGGCTGTCGAATTTCGGAGGTTCAGCGGCACCGCAATGTGAAAAACAACTTATCTTACCTTAAAACTTAGACCTCACTTTTCCAGCAACTTCGTTGCAGGGTTCAACATGTTGGAGGTTACAACATTGTATGTGCGGTTACCGCATTGTCCTCCAGTATGTCTAGTCTTTTACAATCTTTGGCATAATTCCATGGTGACTTTATGTCGTCCTCTTGGTCGTGTATTCGACGGTCTCCAAGAAACCTAACTCAAAGCACCAGATTTCTTTGGAAATAAAATTGATGATAACTTTAAGGTATTTTTAAAATAATTTCCAGTTCATCTGAGGGTCCGACCTCAGGACAGTAACAAGCCCAGATCGATGTTCCCATCATCCTCTGCGATCACCTACTGGCAGGTGGAACACGGGGATGACATCATGAATGGTACACGTCATCTTAATATCGTTTTGTTTATTTTATTCTGTATTGCAGATTAACTGCATCAAGGGGTAACACACAGCATCGTTTTCTGTTTTAAAAAGTACAAACGTTTTAAGGTTGGATCGCTCGCAAAAAAGTCATTTAAGACTTTTGTGACAAACATTTTAGAATTACTGTCTTAAACGGCTTTGGTGATGGAGAAAACACGAAAAGCTTTTTAAAGTGGTGGCCGCGTGAGGGTTTGATATCGCGGGGTATGCATAAATGCTAAAGCAGGGGAGTAGTAAATTGTACTTGTCGGCCACCGTAGTGACAAACCGGAAACCTCACTCCTCCCGTCACATGCGCGGTGAATACACTCTCGCCAAACGTGTATTACGTATGACCACGTATGCTGCAAGGGACAGAGAGTTCTTCATCGTAATAAAGCTGGCGTCCCTCTCTGATTTCATCTCTGTTTTTATTGGACAGGAAACACCCTTTGTTGGGAACAGCGATGTCTGTTACGTCACATCACAACAAGGAAGTACCTCAGCGTGTCCAGAGACGGGGAAAAGTTCAAGGTACTTTTTGACATATCAAGAAGATTTTTCGTGAAAAATAAGAATTAAGGGTTACCAACAAGCCTCCGATCCTTTTCAAGTTGAAATGACCGGAAGCCGATGTCACGTGACATGAGCGGAAGTGTGACGTCATCAAGGGGTCAAAGGTGATCAGGGGCAATGGTGTTGGCCACGCCAGGCAGGAAGTTGGTTGAACCTTTTTCTTTTCAAGTTTTATGTGTGCATCTGTGCACGTGTGTTTGCGTGTTTGTGTGTGCATGGCAGTTTAATATGTGTGTGTGGCATGCTTGTATGTGTGTTTATGTGCCTGTGTGTTCATATGAGTGACTACTGTGCATGAGTCACAAAATATGTGTGGGGTTTACGGAAAAGGCTGGCCTGTCTACCTGGGCTGTCTACCTGGGCTGTCTACCTGGGCTGGCTATCACGTCAGGCTACTTGGACCTACGAAAGCCCATTGGGACAAAAGCTGTTTTTGGCAGTAGGGGTTGTTTGTGCTCAGCGAAGAAGCTGTGTCTGAAGGATCTGTGTGTTATTATGTGTTATTATGAGCTGTGTGAAGTGGCAGTGTGTGAAGGAGCTGTGTGTGAAGGGGCTGTGTGTGAAGCAACTGTGTTTGAAGGAGCTGTGTATGTTACATAACTCAGAGGTTCTGGGTTTGAATCAGTTGATATGACACCAATCTTGTGCGCTTGGGAAGGGCTCTTACCACGACTTTCCTCCCTTCACTAGGGTAGAGAAAAGAGTATCTTTGTAGCTTTGGTAAGGGCCCTCCCTCAGATAGGGCATAGAACCCACTCTTATGGAAAGGACTAGGGGCCCTTCCTTCCCAGTGTATTGGCGGTTCAAAACTTAAGTCCTATGGCCACACCTGGGGTAATTGCTGTCGTATTGAGGTCACCTCAGTTAGCACCAAATGGCAGCAGTTCCACACCCTTGCACTTTAGCAACGCTTATTTTAAGCTCCTCACAATTCAATTGTCGATCCTAATGTATGGCGCCGCACAGAAGCCGGGACCCTGACAGCCACTAAAGAACGGCTCCCGGACACCTTTGACCAACTAGCCACCAGTCTTAAGACTAATCCAATCAGCCCGATAAGTTGTGTTAACAGCCCTTCCCAAGGGCACAAGATCGGTGACATATCAACTGATTTGAACCCAGAACCTCTGGGTTATGTAACACACACAATAACTTCACACACAGCTTCTTCGCTGAGCACAAACAACCCCTACTGCCAAAACAGCTTTTGTCCCAATGGGCTTTCGTAGGTCCAAGTAGCCTGACGTGATAGCCAGCCTAGGTAGACAGCCCAGGTAGACAGCCCAGGTAGACAGGCCAGCCTTTTCCGTAAACCCATATGTGTGTGTGTGTGTGTGTGTGTGTGTGTAAATATTATGATGCCAGCCAGTTTGCCAGCACAACTGTTGACATCTCAACTTGCACAATAATTTAGCTCTTTGATGCAAGGCTACGAAAGTCACAGGTTCCTCACTGGGCGTCCAGTGACGAACGTACATTCAAAATGGCGTCGTCACTGGACGCCCAGTGACGAAGAAAGTTCGTCACTGGTTTACCAGTGATGAATTGCTTTGTTCCAGTGATGAAGCTCTCTCGGCACTGGAATTCCAGTGATGAACCTTGACTCATCACTCGGTTTCCAGTGATGAACTCCGCTCGTCACTCGGGGCCCAGTGATGAACTCCGCTCGTCACTCGGAACCCAGTGATGAACGTCATTCGTCACTGGGAACCGAGTGCGGAACCACCGAGGTCACCGGTTCCTCACTGGGTTTTCCAGTGATCGGTGACTCTTCGGCACTGGACACCGAGTGATGAAATTATTTCGGCACTGGGCTTCCAGTGACCACGTTCTATTAGCACTAGAACGTTCCAGTGCTGCGTTCGATATGCAACAAAAACACCCTATTATTCACATGTCGCCATAGCGGCGTGTTACTGTTAGATTTGGTCCGGGAGTGTGAGGGCTTGCAGAGGTGACGCTAGTATAACTTTCTAACTTTCAAATCCCCTCAACTGAAACGATGATTCCTTTTCCTTCAGTAAACTGAATATTTCTCGTCACTGGTTTACCAGCTGAAGTTTCCTCATCACTGGAAAACTAGTGACGATAAATATTCCCCACTGGTAAGCCAGTGACGACGCGACTTCATCACTGGATACCGAGTGATGAGAAATTTACCCGTGACTTCGGTAGTTTTGCCTCTTTGATAACAAGAATACAATTTTCATAGCTGCACCTTTCTTAGTATCTCATGTTTTTCCCTTCAGCTTGACCTAAGTGATGATCCAAATGATGCAAACACGATATTCCGTCTTCACCCAGTCATCCAAGTAAGTTCAATATGGATCCTATCAAAATTGTTAGATTTGCTCATCTAAGTAGGAATTAATGAATGTCTTGAGTTAATGACCTCTTATGATATAAAGCCACAGTGACTGTAAACCTGTCTAGAGAGCAACTTCAAGAATTTGAATCCCAGCTGCTTCACTCATCCCACGCATGGACGGTTGCAATCTCTTAAAACGTCAAGCCAAGTTCCATGTGCACTCTAAATTGTGCTTGTCGTACCTGTATGTGAATGGTTACATCATTGAATTTCTGTCTCTTCAGGGACGGTCAAGGGCTTTATATTCAGAAGGCTTTTTTTTCTGTTGTAGGAATCTGAAGAGATCCCGTATGACAGTTACTGTCGAATCGAACATGTGGTCACTGGGACATGGGTACATGCTGTACAAGGTAGATCTGTCTGTTTGCTAATTGCATAATAGGCATAATGTATTACCAGTTTTTTACTGCACTATATGTTTTGATGTGCTCACACCAGCCGTAGGTTGGACCCCCTACTTCTGCAAGTGTGATGGCTTAAACGTGCTTGAGGTATGGCTCTAGATCTCCTCAAATACTGAGGACTGTCCAGCTTTACAGCCTTTCTCACCCTTAGAGTATGTCCCAAGCACAGCTTAGATAGCAACAGTTACTCATTTTTCCTGAGCCAAGTGAGAAAAAAACATAATCCCATTAGCTGGGCATTGGGGCCAGCTTGGGATTAAACTCAAGAAAACTAATGCCGATACTGCAAGATTATGTTTTGTTGGATGTAGAAACCTACGTGCCAACATGGCACGGGGCCATCGGAGCATCAGACGAGGGTATGGCGTGGGATGGGGCACAGTTGCAGACCATCAGTATGGTGGACAGGTGCATGTACGACGATGCCTTCACCATCCAACAGGTACGGAAACATGTTATTTAAGTCTCAGCTTTAAGTAATCTTGGTAATAAATGTAGTAGTTTGAATAAGCCAGTCATCAAAAAAGTTGGACTTGCCCAAATGATTATATGAAGCAAGCTTAAGAGAGTTTCTGTTGACAAAAGACTTTAAAAAAACGTTTTTAATATTTTCTTTACTTAAAACTAAATATTATCCAAAAAGGAGACACAACAAAACAAGACACGTTTTATATCCATCCAATACAAATTCTGTTGAAACATCAACTTTCATAATTCCACTGAGTGCAACAATACCACCCTTCAAAAACGTTGTTATAGACTGGTCTTCTGAAGATTGTCTGAACACCAAAAAAATTGAAGTATATATGTCAGACTTACTGATGCTGCATTGTTGCATCTCTTCAAATCACTGTAAATTCATGTATTTCACACACATGGCTGTATTATGGCACTCTGTGGAATTATGAGAGTTAATGTTACAGTTTGTTACAGTTTCCCCCACTGTATATTTATCTATCTCTGATTCAGGTGAATGCTGAACACGAGGGTATACTGAACTATGCTGCTGGCATCCTCCCTGTCATCAAACACATTATACAATATGTAAGTAGTTAGTTATAGACATCATTAAATTCAGCTAAGATATGACCTTATTTTCAGTTATCTTTCCATAGTTAATAAGTTTATTGCAAATTCGTGCCCAAAAAAAGACAAATAATAATCAACACTAAAAGTATAGTAAGCCGCTATTCTAGTGTAACTTAATGATATAACTTATAGTAATGCAAGATACAATTTTGATAAAAAACTGACAGAGGATGCATTTCATTCTCATGTCAAACAATTCATTGTTATGTATATGTATGAGTCTGTGGTCTTAAGGATTTACATGTATGTAGCTTTACATTTATTTAGCGCATCTGTTTGGATTTTGTGGTTTTGATCCTCAGGTTATTGTTTGAATCCTTGTTCTTGGATAAATTGAACTGCCTTCTCTCTCTCTCCCTCCCTCTCCCTTTCTCTCTGGCCTGTTCACTATGTTCAAGGACATAGCGGTAAGGTATCATGCAAGCGTGTTGGTAGCTGTAGAGGCCAATATTTGAGCAGCGCAATCTGAACAACTTTTCTAGTATGTAAAATTGGATTTTGGACAGTCAATGACACGAGTATTGTTGATTTTGTTACTACCTTTGTGAAATTTGAATCCCCTGCAGAGGAAGGATGGAAACCCCATTACTGAGAGGCAGGCTGCTGACTGTGTTGAGGTGGGGAACTTGAATGTGTTATACAGACAAACATCAACCTCAGAAAAGATGGATACAATTGCAGTGATGCTAGGATGTACTTAAGATGGTTGGATGGATGGAAAGATGGATGAATGAATGAATAAATGACAGAATGAACGACAAACGAATGAATAAGTGATTTATTTGAATGAAGGTTTTATCTGAAACCATATAGAAATTTTATCAAACAATTTCAGACATTAAGGCAAGGATTAAAGTGAAATGTGATGACAATAGATAAACAACCAATAAAAGTAAAGAATGATTAAGCATTGATTAGACAACTGAAAGGCTTCTATTGATTGATTGATTGATCTTATAGGGTAGTCCCTTCAGTCCAGATGACTGATTTCCAAGGGAGCCCTGAGACATGTTCGCACATTTTTACACGGCGGGGTTATATTTATAATGATGATGTTGCTCCCATCCAGACACTGAAGGAGCTCTCCAAGTGGCAGATTGTGAGAGGAGAACCCATCAAGGATCGGCAGAAGCTGCTAAGGAATCTCAGGGTACACTTCTTTAGCACTTTATTTAATATAATATTATTAATACATGTATGATTTGTTGCTTCTGTCTAACTATTAGTAAGTACATCGTGAGATTTTGCTGCTTTTTGAAATTCATGTTTATTGATATTTGGCAATCACTTGTGCACAGTGATTCAAATTGATATTTTCTTGATGTCTTTTCTTCAGGTTATTGAGTTGCTGATCAAGCTGCTGGGAACACCATACCGAGGATCGGATGACAAAAGGTAGGTTTTTATTTGCTTTTGAATATAGTCTATAACTAGAGTTCCTCGAACACATATCTTCGCCAAATAAACAATTTCTATGGAAGATAGTTCTTTTTGAATGATTAAAGTGTATAAGTCCATATGTTATCTAGTCACATCATGTAGTAGTTGTTATGAACATTGTGAGTAGATTAGTCTATTCTGTCGGTGTACATAATGCAGCAAATGTTTTGGCGATGTGAATGAATGTCTTTGCATAATCAGAACAATTTGTACAGGTATGAGGTTACTGTTCTATTTTGTGTTGTCATAATTACTTTCGGAGAGCTGGTTATGTTTTGGGTAGCGTTTGTATGTATGTATGTATGTATGTATGTATGTAGAAACCAGCAAATTGAAGACCGGCTGAATGGATTGAAGTGATATTTGGTATGTGGGTAGGTCTTGGAAACCTGGAAACCACAGGAAGTCACGCCGATAATTGCATTCGTCACTCACCAAACCCCGGCCACTGTTGTTCCTTCCAATTTACGGAACTTTTTAACTCACCAAGGGTCATCTAAGGGCCATATGTAAGGATTGCTACGACCCCCGCCTTGGTGAACGTTTGTTTCAATCTCATGAAAATAGAAAGTAAAGTTTTGCAGTCGCGAGTTAAGTCAGAGGTATTTTACAGAGTCCAAGGTTATGATTTCTGCGACTGTCCGATGACAGCCGCCTGTCACCTTTGGCGATTTGTATTTCTCGCAATGATGTCAGTTCTTTCTAGCCGACCTTTCCCTTACAACATGACATCTCTGTTAAGAGTTGAGGAATGCGTGGATAATTGACGGTGACCCTTTTGACCTAAGTGCTGTTCTTCAACATGTTGGTTTTGTCTTGTCCCAGCACTTGGTCACTTGTTGTTTTAACCTAGTTCACAGATGTAAGTACTATGTGTTACAAGCCGTCATTGTTCAATTATGTTATATTACTGACTTTACATAGTCCTTATTCGTTTGTTTAGACCCATGTAGTGTTACTGGCACATGGAACACCAAGTTTCCTTGCAGTCCATCATAAGAAAATACACCTGAAGTGTCTCGTAGATATTAGCTCTACATCTTTATATCAAGTGATATTCGTCAAGTTCCCTCTACTACATTTTTACCGTTCCCATGATATAGTGTTGCTTTTATTGTTGATCTGTATATAGATATAAGCAACACTTGTATATAGATATGTTATATTTCAACTACTATGAATCCTTTGCTGTGTGCCGTCGTATTGACATCAATTCAGCAAGCTATTTAATTGCTTAATTTTATAGATACGTGTTGGACACGGTCAGGCTTTGTATTTTGCTAACATGAACCATGACCATTTATAGGCATTTTTTCAGCCAGTAGTCTCTACCAGACTCCATCCTGGCGGAATAGTACACGGATGACCTAGTAACATCCCTGGTCAATCAGAATTTCATGCTTCCAAGACAACGTCTGTTTATCAGGGAGCCTCTGCTTCCAATGGCTCCTTTGACCTACTTCTGCTCTATTTTTAGACATCTATGGGTCGATTCAAGTCCTTTCAGGTGACTCCGTCACAAGTATTTTTCAACCGTTATAGAAGTTTCCCTAAGTAATTATATTAAATACAGAGTGATTTATATAATTTGCATCTCATTATGTTGATAATCATCCAAAGTACCTACCTACCAAAAACAAAAAATATCCATCAATCCCCTCAGGAGTTATCCATCTAAAAAGTTACGAAATATAACACCCACTGCAATTCCAAACAAGCTGCTAGGGGGCCCAAAATTAGACCATTGACTCCTAGTACCAACAGCTATCCACCAGTAAAAAATCACCTGGCACTTCTGGAAAATTTAGGCGCAAACTTTGATGCTCACTTGCAGTACCAAAACAATTTGCCAGGAGGCCCATTATCGAACTTGACCTTCCTTTCTGTGTCCCCTACCTATCAACCAAATATCATTAACATCCATCAAGAACATCTCGAGTTATCTTGCTTACAGACAAACGCACTTACATACAAAGCCAGCTACAGCACCATAGGTAAAAGGTAGGTAAACCATTCTCGCACATGGCAATCCTTTCCACAGCCGCTACAGACCTGCCAAATATCGTGGAAATCGCCCAGCTACATTTTGACTTATGCCTCCCGAAAAAACACCAAAAAAAATACAAAGCTCGCTAATGTACCATAGGAAAACGCCAGGTAACCCATTTTCGAACTAGGCATGCCTTTAAACAACCGCTACACACCTGCAAAAAATAAAAAAGTTCCATCCACAATTTCTCGAGTTATATCCTGTTGACCTACATACAGACCCAAGTCGGCAAAAACATAAGCTTCTTGGCGAAGCTAAAGATAAACATAGACTTAATGATACCCGACATTGGTGTGTTGTATTTGGTACATGTAGTTGATTTTTTCACCTATTCATTATAATTTTTACAGGCACCAGTGATCAGCACATTGATGTGAAAGCATACACAAGCCTGTTCACCTATCAAATGTTTGGTACAATTCAGCTAATGCTCCTAGTTCTTTGGCACTCCATTTTCTTCTTGCAGGCACCTGAACAGCATACTTGTGGAAGCCTACACTGTCCTGTTCACTTAGTACCCTTTTTTTTCAGGCACCTGATCAGCATATTTGTGGAGGCCTACACTGAGTCCTGTTCACCCCTTTGTTATTTCTTTTTTCAGGCACCTGATCAGCATATTTGTGGAGGCCTACACTGTCTTGTTCACTTTAATATTACCCGTTTTTCAGGCACCTGATCAGCATATTTGTGGAGGCCTACACTGTCCTGTTCACCTACCTGATAGGAGACAGTAGGAAGAATGAGCTGTACATGGCCAGGCACACAAGCTTCATACACAGCCAGATCAAGGATGAGGTAATCAGTCAGATGCTTTTAATGTCTCTTTACATGTACTCTTCAAGCAGAGATTAGGCTTTGGCTGTTTTTTGACAATTTTTAGGTGTTATCAGGCTTTCTATTTTGTACCGTTTTCTTTATGTGAATCATTAGGTCACAAGATCCTGCATCATACAAAAAACAGCCAGAGCCTAACCTCTACTAGAGAGTAAGGCAAACAATCTATTTGGCCATTGCACCAGTTTTTCTAGCTGCTTTGAAAAGCATCATACTACAGTTTATGATGCTGTTCCACCATTTTTCAGGGCGAAGTTGGTCTGGCAGCGACCAAGATGCTGATGGAGCTGGTCCATGACAACAGGAAGATCGTGGACAGGATCAACAAGGCCCAGATCGACACCTTCATCAGCCTGCTCATGAGGAACAAGGTGAGAAACGGATGATGGCAAACACAAACATGTAGTGACCATTCGGCCACCATACAATTTAGTCAAACCTGTCTATCTCGAATATAGACAGTCACAGTATAGACAGGATGACTCAATTCCTTAGTGGGTTCAGTAGAGACCTGTACATGTGACGAAGCCAAAATGGCTCAGGGTAGTCCTTGTATAGAGGGCAGAGGTTCTTTGAACATGTTAGACTTTTGCAATATATTATGGCCTTTTTTAGATGCCATGTCCCCAGGCTGTATCCTCCTTCTGAAAGGAAAAACAAGAAAAGCTCTTAGCTACCTAACAACTTTCCCTCGCACATCTGCAAAGTGCAGGTAACATTCAGAATTAACTGCATCAGACAAGTTTTAGTGGCACCATGCACTTGATGGTTTCTTTTTAATAAGTCCATAAAAGAAAAACTTTTCAAGATCTAATCCTTATTACACTATTGACACATGCTTCTATGGTATGATGTGTTAATGAAGTCTAATCTCTGTTTCTTCTTGGTTGGATCCATGTCAGGACTACCGGTACCTGGAGATGTTGGCAGTCCTCTGTGTTTGTGATGGCATTGCTATTCCTGAGAACCAAGGTATACGAAATAAGAATAAGGATATTGTATTTAATATCTCCTCTTTACAAATCCCTGCCTGAATTTGAGCCTGAACCACTAATTTAAAAGTCATCTTGTTGGCAAAATAATTTGTGATAAGATGAATAAAAATTGACATTGGGAACTTGTAATGGCAGCTGAGTGCATCTTGATATCATTCAACTAGATTTTTTTATCCCCTCTGAAAAACGAGGAAGTCTAAGAAAGAAGCTTATTTTAATAGAAAATATATTATCAATCCAAACTTGAACCTTAATTGTTTACAGGAAAAGTTTATGCTTGTAAGAATGTTCTCACAAACTGCAAAAATATTTCAGAGTACGTCACAAAAGTATGGCTTTGCGACCAAGATGCTAAGGTAAGTAATTCTCTTACCAATATCTCATAGAGACTTTCTTAAAGGGCACTTTGATACTGTAAGATCTTGAAAATCAACTTTGATTTCACAAGTCAGAAAATTCAATTTGATTTCTGTCATATCAAACCATTTGGTATAGAAAACTGTAATAAGTATATAAGAGTATTTCATTGCCTCATCATTGAGTTTGTGGTATGTTTTTAATCGATTGAAGGTCTAAAACCAACTATACTAATTCAGGGTGTGAAACATATAGTTTTTTCACCTGCTTGTAATTGTTTGTGATCTGTAATAAAGAAAGTGATATCTTTCTATAGGCGTGTGTGTACCATACAGAGCTTGGGCCAGGTATTGGGAAGGAGGCAGACCTGGTGTACGTGTCCACAACCAACCGTAGAAGGTGGACACCTCTCCATGAGTTTGTCAAGGTGATACTTTTTGTTTGCATGAACGTTTACCTGATGTAGTATGTTGCAGTAAGTTCTACCATACGCGAAATGATACTACATATGTCTGTAGAGACAAACTTTCAGAATCTACAAAATGTTTTCAGGGATGTGATGATCTTAATTGACACACATGGCGTGGTAGATTGAGCTTCAAGGTAGGGGCCTCTCTGATCTAAGCTTCAAACACCAGTAGGGTTTGGTATGACTTGTTAAGTGTGGCTAGTTGTTTGGTGTGATATATGCTTTAGCTGCTACTACAAGCCAGAAGGCGATTTTTCTGGATGACCAATTCAGATGCAGAGTATTGCGCTAATGATTGTTGAACTTTGTTTCAGACTGCAGATGAACAGAGTATACTGTTCCTCAACTATCAACTGGACCTGTTTGAAAAGCTGTGTTTTGTGAGTAATTGATTTTAGATTAAAAACTGTTGATTTGATTCTGTTATATTTCAATTATAAATCAGTTTAAACTAATTGTTGTTTGCTTTATTTTTCCATGGCAGGGAGGGAACGAGTTTGCCATATCAGTCATAACAAAGGTTAGCTATATCATTGTTACTATCTTGTTTTCATTCAATACTAACTGCTTTTTTGAAGAATATCTTGGGATTCCAGTGTAGGTTAGGTGTCATGACATTGTTTTTCCATCCAACTGTTTTCCAAACCCCAATGATAGGAATGTATGACTATGAGAAATGGTATTGTTTATTACTGATAATAGTTTTTCATGCACATAGATTACTCTTACGTAGTACATAATTACAATAGTTAGAATAGTCTGCTTAGTGAACATTTTTACTAAATTGGTTTGGATTGTATCTTGGGGTTTATGCTATACCAATATAAGGTTATCGTATCTTAATGTAAGTTGTTATACTAATCTATCCCATGTTTTGTACCTGATAGGAACTGAAGTATCTAACTTGGGAGGAGGCTTTCCTGTGTCTGTCTGACGACCGGCTGCCTGACCAGCTAAGGGCTGTGTACTGTCGTCTTATAAATGGTACGAAAGTCATCTGTTGTTTTGTGTTCTGTTGTCAAGTTGTTGCTGTTTAATATCCAATTTACCATAACTAACCTCACCAAAATAACTTGTGATATTAGTGATGTTCTAATAAGATTAGAACAGGGTTTTTACCTAATGGTGCACAGAGTTTCAGGGGGTGAACAGAAAATGAAGTAAGCTTTTCTTCCAGTCTTCTGTTTTAATAATGTCCTCTTGGCAAGCTCAATTTTATATAAGCTTTCTATCAACCAGCAACTTAAATTTATTTAGTGTTCCCTTAACATAAAACATAGTCTCACTCTTAGAGGCAGCCTATAGTTTTAGGGGGTGAGTCAGATGCATTACCAAGTTTTTTCCCCAGCCTTCTGTTGCTTCCATGACCTCTTTCTGAACCTTGACTCAGACATTTTGACTCAGACATGTCATTAAGAAATTAAATAAAAGTGGGCCTAGCCTATTCTGCTGAGTCATTTGATGTCACATGTACTGTATTGTGTTTGCCTGTACCATTACCTATTGTCTTATTGTTCTCTGCAAGTACGTTGCTCATGCTGTCATTTTCATAGGAGTCAACAATTGTGGTCAATAAATAATTCATGTCAAGTAATCTTCTTGAAAGATCACTTTGTGAAGAACTTATTTGTCCAACAATAAATGAAATTGCTAAACTATTGTTGAGATACTATGGTCATGCTGTTGAACAGTTTTTAGATTGTGACATATTCTTATCGCAATCATTGTTTCACTTTGTAAAGTTGTAAATGCTTGGAATGGTAGAGAACAACAATAATAGCATTTCTTCTTTGGCATAATTTAAAAATAGATTATATCAACATCTGTTATACTTAGTCTAATAAACACAACCCGTAGTAAATCAATTTCCAACTCAAAAAAGATAAAGTAAGCCACATAGCCTTGTTTGGGGCAGTTATCCACTGTGTTTCGGACATAATATTAAAAGGTGGAGCCCACCCCTCCCCTTCCACCGCCTTTTACCTCCCCAACTGAAGTCATGTACCTATTATTACACCTGGGTGGAGTGATCAGATGAGGAATTTCATGTGCTTTAACGAAGGGACACAACATCCAATTTAGTTGGCCATTTGATGACACTTATGGGTATTTCCAAGATATTTTTTTTCTAAATGGCTTGTTTGTGGATGTGACAAGTATTCAGCTAGTTGTAATATAATGATATAGATAGCACCTTGTGCTTTCTGTACTTATCTACAAAACGTACGTATTTTGTGTTTTTTTCCAGGTTTGTTTGTGGATGTGACGAGCAACTGTTTCCCCCTGCCCCTGGACTACATCAATCTGTCCTTCATCTGGGACGACCTGAAGGACGGGGGCACCGTCGGGGATGAAGTACAACAGGTAACAGTTTTATACACTTCGTAAAAGTATTATTTATTCTTTCATCATCTACTAAAGGTCACCATAAAGCAAGGCATGAAAAGCACAGTCATATTTTTGTACAAGTATCCTTGTTGTATTTTTCTTTTCCCCAAAAGGTCCCCAAAGAAGAAGGCTTGAGAACCTTTTCATCTTGATCTCTTGCTAAATGTTAAATGTCTGAGAACTTAGGAAATGTACAAAGTAATGCTAGAAGTTCACTTTTATTCGAGGGGTAATCATTAGAAATAGTATTTAGTGATTTCAAGTTGACAGACTGTGGTTTCAAACTGCAATATTCTAAAAATATTGTGGCAATATTTTTTAGATATTTCAGCAACATTTTAAAGATATTTCAGCAATATTTTGGTTTCAAAATTGAAACCACCATCCATTGACTTGATATCCCTAAAAACCTAGTGTTTAAAATGATGGATATCCTGCGGATAAAGGCGAACTAGCATTACATATCGAGGTTACACACACACAACGACTCTCTCTCCCTGTGGTGTCTGTTTCCATCCTGTGTTTCTCCTGACTTCACAGGTTTATCTTCCTCCCCAGCCGAACACTCCCAAGCAGGCCAGTCTGAAGAAGGTCCTCCCCACGCTGCAGAAGTGGATCTCCAAGTTCCTGCTTGAAAACAAGGACATGACAGCTTCACTCATCGGACATAACATGCTCATTGAACAGGTATTAAATACAAATATTAGCAAATAAAAGTTAAAGTTGCCCATACATCAGTTATTGGTATGACTCGGCCGGGGATCGAACTCACGACCTACCGAATGCAAGGCGAACACTCTAACCACTCGGCCATTGCACCGGTATCACTCTTTAAATGAATGCCTTTTTTTAAATCATAAAGGTAAAAGATAGTATCATAAACTTTTGGAAGCCATAAAGGGGCAGTTGGCGTTATCCACTGTTTCTAATAATAATTGTCACAGCATTGGAAGGCAGAGTCCATCCTTCTCCTTCCATCACCTTTATCCTCCCCGACCAGAGTCTGGTACCCATTTTTACACCTGGGTTGAGATAGGAAAGTCATGTAAAGTGCCTTTCCCAAGGGCACAACGTCTGGCTGGAAATGCCGGGAGTCAAACACATGACCTCTCAATCTTCTGTCAATGTCAATTTTACCTTCAATTAGCCTTTGGGAAAGAATTTGTAACAACCTCATTTTTGTAGTTTGACAATCTATCATCTCTCTTGAATCATCAGAGATGCCATCACGGGTCGCAATGGATCCTTCTTCTCCACTCAGCCTTGTCCTCCAGGAGTGAGCAAAGCTCTGCTGTGGTGATGTTGCTGAGTTGGGTTGATGTAGGTTGTGGGCTATGATACTATCATGCTATCCCCTAGCCTGGTTACCAAACCCCAGCCCGATCTCAAGTATCTATTATGCATGGGTCTTGCAGGATGACATAGGAACTCTTCTCAATTTTGCCCCTTAAAGTGGGCAAAAAACTCCACCAATAGAACAATAGCAGGATCAGCAGGAGGTAGTTACATCCTACCATGATTGGTTACAGACCCCCAACTGTATTTTTTGAATCCATAAGAGTGACCACTAAGTACCTGATTCGCTACTGTGATAGCCTGCTGACCAACTGTGGTGTGTTGTAGCTGGCTACCTGTGGTGTGAGTGGTCATCAATCCTAAGTTCTCCTCCCTCTGATCAAGGGCCTTCCGAGAACCTTTCTACAGCCATCCTGCCAGACCCCGACACGAAAGATATTTGATATTTGAGGTTGGGGTATGGTATCCAGGGTAGCTATCCCCTTATGATTTGGTTTATTCTCTTGCTGCAGGTTCTACACTTGGTGTACTCCTTGGTGCAACATGGCTACTACAGCACCGAGGCTGACGTGACCATGCTGACAGGGCCCATGTTTTCTCTGCTGGACGGAAGGAACGACAAGCCGTGCCCTCCTAACTCTATGAGCGGTAAGTCATGTTATAGCTTGGATGTAGATGAGAGAAACTCCCACTTTTTCGTAGATTTAGCTCAATGCATTGTAAGAAAAGAAATGTATTAGCCTGTCATTCAGCACCAGGGACAGGGCAAAAGTGTTGTTGTTGTTTCATTTAGGTCTTCTTTCAGTCTGCGTCAATTGTATTAATAACTTTAGGAGTGGTGTGATTTAAGCATGATAAAAGTTTAAAGAAGCAAAACTTTTCTTTTACAAATCCAAACTTCAACTGCAATTTCAACTGATATTCTCACAGGAAATCTTGTTCAGTGTGTATTTTGTCCTTTTCACCCTCCAGCTGAACAGTACAAGAAGCAGCTACAGAAGTACCAGGAGACCATACGGTACCGGCCCTCCAAGAAGACCAAGGCTATAGTTGATGCCAAGCTACAGTAGGGAATATTCCACCTTACTTTTCCCCCCTTGTCATTTACATCCACACCATTGTATTTCCTTGATTCTTGGACTCTTTTGATTAATTTCTAAGTAAGCAAGGGGACACAGTGACCATGAAAACACAAAACTTGAAAATTCAAATTTGTGTGGCTAGTTTAGCCATATTCTATTATCTTCATAATTCTTAGACATCAGAATTCATTAAAAGTGCAAAATGATTTTACCAGTTTGTTTTAGAGGCATGACTTCCAACATAAATTTACATGATTGTGTGATATTTTGCAGATAGTTTCAGACCCTAGATAGACAATGTAGATGTATTTATTCTTTAAATTTCTTATTTAAAAGGGCATTGAAGGTGTTGAAGCTTCTACTAAACCATCGCTTCAACACAATCTTAAAGGTACTCCCCGATTTTATAGTTGTTTTCATTTTGACATCTTTTTAGAATATAGATTATTGTTTCTTGGTTAAATGTACTTGTTGTGATGATAATCATTTGGTGTATAAGCATAACTGGATTTCTTTTACAGCACTTTGTTCTGGAGTTCAGAGTCACCCTTGAGAACTCCCAGGCTGCAAAGGTAATATCATTTACTATCAACTTTTGAAGACTGTGTGTCTGTGTACATGTGTGTGTTTGTGTGTACATGTGTGTGTGTGTGTCTGTGTATGTGCGCTCGTGCATGTGTGTGTGCGGTTCCATGGAGTTTAAAGGTGTGGGGAAGTGTTTTAGTGTGTCTGTGTGTACATGTATGTGTGCAAGATAAATAGCTGAATACCATTGCTCCCTGTCAGTGAGTTTTGAGTTTAATTTGTAGTGTTGATACATCCATGTCATTCATTCTACATGTACAATGCAGTTTTGAATGATGAGTTTTCTCAATGGTATTGAATAATGGTTCTCTTCCTGATTGCAGCTATTCACATCCAATGAGTTGGAGCCGATGCTATATGAGAACTATGATCCTGATGATGATGATAAGTGAGTATTCTCACCAGCCAGTGGCATTTCTAACATACTAATTTCTTTCATTTATTTTGAAGTTCAACATCAGGGCTCGAAATATTTTTTTCTGCATACCTTCACTGGTGCAGGTAAAATTACCTGCAGCAGACAAATTTTACGTGCACCACTCTGAATTTAGGAAATATGGATCATACTAAAATTGTTCAGGAACCATGCATTGCTTTTTTTCTTTCATACTTTATCAATGCAGCTAATAACAATCCATACACACCTACATCATAGGACATTTATGTATAAAACCAAGTACAGGTTAGGTGCAGGTAGACACGAGAAGTTCCTGCACAGCTCCAATTTTACCTGCACTAACCTGCATATGCAGGTGGTATTTTGAGCCCTGAATATGCTGAGAAATAGTTATGCTTTAGTGATGTCAGTGTTTTGTCCTGTATTTATCTCCTGATGTGCTGGTATACTAAAGCCTGTGACCATGTTGGCTCCAGTGCCCAGGAGGCAGTGGAGAAGAAGCTGAGAGACATCGCTTTCTCCTGCACGCACTTTGACCTGGAACTGCTGAAGGAGATCATCATGGTATGTAGGCATGTCATGTGGCAGATCATCATCATCTTCGCCGCATGTCAGTGTTTGCTGCTTCGTCCCTTTTAAGTTTTGAACACTCTACGTTTTATTTGACTGTGCTACAGATCTTATTACCATGCTATGTAGCATTGTGTACTGTGCTAAATATTGTGTGGTGACTGTGTGAGCTTACATGTCCTTTTTGCAAAACTTGAATTTTTTTTTATGTCTTTGTTGTAGGATGTATCAAACTACCAGTATGACCAGATGGTGGTGGAGTCGATGGAGGTTCTGAACATCTATTACTCCACCTTCATGGATCTGTTCAGGAGAGCCGACCAGTCCAAGGTATCTGCTCAAAATACTTTTTTTTCAGCCAGGTTGCCAAGGCCTTCAGGTTGCTCCACTTCCAAGTTATTACTTTCTTCAAGTCAGTTACTTATCCATTATCTTCTGGCTACATCTAACTACTTCTGTTTTCAAGAAATGAATACAAAAGCTTATGCATGTAGGTGGCGGAAAAAGCAGTGTTCCAACTGCAAAATTTCAGGTTGGGCACTGCGCTACCTGATTAAGTTGCACCAACCAAAATGCATTTGTATTATTTTGCAACTGGGTATTTTGAGCACTGTAGAATACAAAAAGGCAAAACTTAGATATTGACTATTTCTTCCATAGTACCAATAATTGTTCTTTAAAGTGTGCATGTACATTTTTTGATTTAGCTGAGTTTGCAAAACAAGGCTCAAAGGCCACTCAAGCTTTAACGTCTTTGTTGAGATAGTTGGAAAAGAAGGATTGAAATTGTGAACCCAGACAGTTGCTCTATGAAGCCCATTTTGACTCTGCATTGCATGTGGATTTTCTTCCCTTATTATTACAAACTAATAACTAATAGAAATAGCCAACTGTTTGCAAATGTAGTCTTAAACTAGTGCTATTTGCTTCTGCAGATACTTTTCCACAGGTGTTGATCAAACCCTCAGTAAGTGATATTTCTGTGTTCTTTGGAATTGTCAGGCAACAGAGGTATGTATTAGGAGGGACATCAAGGTGTGCAGTTTAACTCAGGTAAATTCACTGGACAGAACCACATGGAAGTGCAGTGTGAAGACTAGTCAACTGATGCCTGTAACCCCTGTGTCAGGGTATCCCAGCAGCAGTATAATCAAATACTGGATACTACATAATAACAATAGATATAATACTACTAACTGTTTTTTCCCAGGTCCTGATGACAGAGAAGTCGTGCGAGGTCCACAGGGAAGTACTGAAGGACCTTCCATTGTTCCGAAAGCTGGTTCCTGCCAAACTCAGCAACGACAACCTCAACACCATGTGTGGCATTCTGGACAAGTTCATCGGGTGAGCAGTGAGCACTTAGCTTGTGTAGATCAGTGGTTATCAAACCTTCCTCTGGACCAAGAGTTTAGGTGTTTCAACAGGGTTGCAGCCAGCCTGAAATCATTTTCCGTCCCCTCAATTTTGAATCTTATCAAGGGCCCAAGGCGAGACGTTTGTAGGGGGGGGGGGGGGGTCCATGGCAGGGGCATGTTCACCCCAGAAAATTTTAAATCTACACCCTCTGAAATGCTATTTCCTGCAGTTTGAGGTCTACATTTTGCTGGTAGACGGCATCTGTTTTTGGTGAAAAATTACACAAGGGAAGCAGTTTTATCATACATTTACATATCGATTTTTGTCTGTCACAAAGGATGGAATGGGCAAAATTTTTTTCGTCCCCAGCTGCAAAGGACGGGTGCTAGCTACAACCCTGGGTTTCAATACCAAGCGTTGTTGCTCTCCAAACATGCATGCTACAGGAAAGGGTTGCAGTCCTTAAGACAGATTGTTAAGCCACAGTCTACTGTTCATTGGACTCATCAAGAAGAGCTAGAGGAGTTTTTTTCTTGAATACGTGAGCCTTTTATATGACAGCTTGTGGGTTTGGCAAGACGGTAGTCAACTTTGGTTAGATTTCAAAAAGATTGAGGAAACAAATTATATCACCCAGTTTGTAGACATGCAATTATTGGCAGAATATAACATTCTGCCTCAGTCTCTTCTTTTATGTAGATCTAGCAATGTTAACAAGAACTAACCAACTGTTACATGTTTTTCTAGATTTTGTTGTTTGCCTGGAGTTGCAGGAGAACCACATCCAGTCAACCAGGCCATCTTGTACAACTTCTGTGAGTCACAATTCATTGCTGTAAATTTGCAGTCAATTTTCTTTATAGACACTCCTAAGAATGCTTTTTATTTTCCTGGTGACAAGAACTACACTTTAAGACAAGTCTAACAACACTCAAACAGTTCATACTGCTTGTAGACAGAGCAATATTTCATTGACAACTGGATGTAGGAGTTTCCTTTTACAGAACCAGTAATGTCTCTCCACCTGCATATGTTTCGATTTCTTTTCAGACATCTTCCTCAGAGCTACTGATTGGAGTGCTGCATGATTGCTGTTTAAAACAATGCTTTACAACTGGCAACTGTTTGAAAAGATTTTTGGGCTTATTTTTCAGATGTCCTTGAAAGTGTCCTTGAGGTACTGTTCCAGAAAGTTGACGTGCATCTTCAGGAGCAGTACTCACGCCAGCAGCTTATCTTTAAGAAGTGCTTCAAGCTACTCAGGGTGTTGGCAAGGTAATGGCAATTATGCATTTCACTACTGCTCACTACAACAAAGTTTCTCTATTAAGTCTTTTTACTTTAACAGTGATAACCAGGTTTTAGTTTCAACTTTGAAAAAAATCTGTTTTTAGTTTGTTTTATCATTTGTGACTTGTATGTACATATATAATTTGTATGCATGTTCCTGTCAAGTTTTTGTCTAGACTAAGTTGTATTTGTTGATGGAACCAAAAGAGTACAAAGCTACAATATACTTGTCGTATGTCGTTAAGCTTATTGTAGATCTGGATAAAGTCAATCTTAAGGCATGTCCCTATTGTATAGTGATTTTTTTACTGTTAATTTGTGGCATTCCCAAGCATATTGTTTTTCTCAAATACAGAGGGAATGAGATTGTGCAGCTGCGTCTGTTTGAAAGAATGGACGACATGCTGAAAGTGAAGGGTGCTGAGGTGGAGATGGCGAAGGCCATTACTGAGGTACAACAAACTACAGTTCAAATTCCAACTCATATTTTCTTGATTCTTGTTACACTGAACTATTGGGGCTGTTGGAAAAGAGGAAGGGAAATATTTAGCATTTTCTTGCAAATAGTGACATGTTCATTGCAGCTATAGCTATTGTACGTATTAGTATATCCAATAGTATAAAGATGTTTACAAAAACTGTAGTGCACAATAGCAATCAAATCAGCACCACGGACAACAACTATAGGGCACAACCAGTGCTGTCTCCAGCCTTAATTTTTTCTCTTAAAACAGTTCTACACACTGTTTAGTAGCCCTGTTATTGGTTTTTGTTAACTAGAGTCATTTTAAGCTTAAGAAAATGTATATCCTCTTCAGTTTCAATTTCTGAGTTGCTGCTTTTTTTTTTATATACAATGTATGTGAAAAAAAATTCACCATAAATTTTCAGTCAAGAACTCCAACCTTCAGATAGATGACTCGCTGATGTTCCTATTTCCCCCCAAAACTTACAAAATCCCTCCCATTTTTCTTCAGATCTTCACGGGAAACAAGCTGACCTGCCTGAAGGTTCAGCAGCAGCATGTGGAGCAGGTGTGGGGGCTGGTGGAGACGCACGGCGAGCTCTGCTGCGAGTTTCTCGATCTGCTCAACGCTATTGTCAAGGTGAGTACACAGTCTAGGTCTCTCATACTCACTCACTCAGTCCTATAACTGGTGGAGACTCACGGCGAGCTCTGCTGCGAGTTTCTCGATCTGCTCAACGCCATTGTTAAGGTAAGTACACAGTACAAAGCTCTCTCATACTCACCCACTCAGTCCTATAACTGGTGGAGACTCACGGCGAGCTCTGCTGCGAGTTTCTCGATCTGCTCAACGCCATTGTCAAGGTGAGTACCCAGTACATACATGTAGCTCTCTTAAAGTCATACTCACTCACTCAGTCCTATAACTGGTGGAGACTCACCGCGAGCTCTGCTGCGAGTTTCTCGATCTGCTCAACGCTATCGTCAAGGTTAGTACACAGTACCTATCTCTCTCATGTGCTTTACTCACTAACTCAGTCCTGTAACTGGTGGAGACAGTACACAGTACATAGCTCTCTCATACTCTAGTGCTTCACTCACTCAGTCCCATAGCTAGAGTAACTGTTGTGCATACAAGGCTTGAAATTGCATGCGCTAGCATATGCAGCACACTGCAGGTAACAGTGGAGGTATGCAGGTATTTCTTGCTTATTTGGACCTATCGAACTTCTTAATCAATAAAACCAGCCTGTGACTGAAAAATGTGTTCCATTCTTCATAATCAAAGTAGCAATTCTTCTGATACAGCAGATGACAAGGTTGAAATCTTACTGCTAAAAAAATCTGTCATTTTAGATTTACTAAAGGGAACAGAAGCGACAGCAAATCAATCAAATGTTTCACCGTTACTTAGTTCTTCATCATGGCTATTCTAGTGATTTTTAAATTGCTGTGCTCTATGTCAGAACAATAGTTAACCAGCATCTTCCATTTTATTTCTTCCAAGGTCGAGGAACTTGACCTTCCCCTGAAGAGGAACCAGAGTTTTGTGATGAAGTATTTCATGCAGTACCGATCTGAAGTGGCAGGGGTCATCGATAGGAGTGCTGAGGAGAGGTGTGTTGTATGACCTCCAACACTGTTTATACTTAACCAGTCTCAACATATTCAGTATTGTGTATGTATAGATTTATACACTGGCAGTCCTAGCCAGAATTCTGGCTTAGCTTCCCAGAATTCTGGCTAATAGCTTCCCAGAATTCTAGCTTAGGTTCCAAGAATTCTGACTTGGGTTCCCAGAATTCTGACTTCGGCTCCAGAATTCTGGCTTCAGCTCCCAGAGTTTTGCAGAATTGTTGGTGTTTATGGGTGTTAATGTGTGTTCCTACCATGTGCATTTGTAAGTGTGCTTGCTTGTGGAGACTTATTTTAGTATTTTTGGAAGGTTTCTTGCATTTTTCTAAGAATGAAGATTGAGGCTTCACGGGTTGTTTAACTATCTTGATTGCTGCAAGAAACCATGTCTGAAGAAATGGGCGTCCATACTTTCTTTCAGGATGACGGTTTTCACAGCGACCCAAAACATCGGAGATCTGCGCTACATGATGGGAATGGTGAACGTTCTTGCCACATGTGCGGAGGTTGGTGACTTAATGATATTTCGCTATCAACTTTTCAAAAATTCTACATGCTCCAAAAAAGACAAACATTCCATTGTATCCGACTTCAAAACCTACAACTACATTGGCTTTAAGTTAGAATGGCCAGTTTCAATTACTAAGGGTACGGAATTTAGAAATATGCCTTAAATTACTAGTATAATGAAAAGTAAAGGTTCTGTCACTATCTTAAGCTTTGATAAAATTAAAAGTTACGAATATACTTTGAAAAGACGGCTAGGTGGAATAGATTTTAATAAATGAAAAACTGTACCAATCATATAGGAATTGTGTAAGTTTAAGGTTTAATACTAACATGACTTACAACTGGCAAGTTATGGTCCTGAAAATCCATGGCTAGTAATTGGTGATTTTGAACATCAGACTGGAGCCATACTCAACTGTCTCATGTCTTTCCCTGCGATGTTTTGCAGGGAGAAAACAGGTTCATCGAGTCCATCTGCCAAACCATCTTCTCGGTGGATGAACTCTTCCAGATCCTGACCAACGACAAAATCGACAACAACCTGAAGCGGCCATTCCTCCGCTTTCTACTGTGGGTGTACCTCAACACGGCCGGGAGTGTGCTCGACAGCGGGGTGGGAGAGTTGGCGCACGATCCGTAAGTTGTTAGTCTGAAGCAAGGATCTTTTCAGCCTAAGCATTTTTCCCCAAAATAATTTCATCAGGTTGGTAGGGCATTGGATATTGGAGTAGAAACTAAAGATATTGGAATTTCTGATATGCATAGAAATGTAAGCAGGTGAGACTTAATTGGTTGTGTAAAGAACTCTAATATCCTGAATATTTCTTGTCTGATGGAGCAAAGTGTAATAGGTGCGAGAAATCCAGGAAATTTTGAACTTGCTAACTCTCTAAAATTCGATTTCCTGCATTTTGATGGGGCAAATTTGAAATGACTTTGATCTTAATCATGTGGCAGTTCTTTTGCACTGTTGGACCAGATGAAAATGTCATGAAATTTTATTTTAACTTATCCTTCTAGCTTAGTTCTCCCATCGTTGCAAGGTTCTGGTCCTTCAAGGGGCAAAAGTATCATGCACACTGGACAGAGCTGCACTTGAAACAAATCTTGGAGTATACAGAGTCTTTTAGAGCTCCGATACAGGAAGAAACTCTCCTTACATTAAGCACAAGTGTCCGATACCTTCATTCTGTATTAGGCGGCTGTGGGACTATCTGAAGGGTCTGTGCCTCGTACTGAAGATATCAACCGACTACGTGAAGGGAAACCCTGACAAGGCACGGCAGCAACTCAAGAAACCTCCTTCAAAATGGTAACTGCCTCAGATCATTTCTAGATTATATTGATGGAGGTTTTAGCCTTTATTTCTTATGTCTGGAATACATGTACATGTAAGTCGATACAGGACAAGTAAAAATGATGGCACAAGTCAGTTGTAACCGCACCTTTCCCACTTTGGATGAAATTTCTAAGTAGGCAGGATGCTGGTTTAAATTTGAGGTCACCCATTTTTTTAAGCCAAACAAATCTCATGAGGTAAGTATATCAAGTGGTAGCACTTTAGCTTAACTTTTTCTTCTCTTTCATAATCAAACTTTCCCATCTGGCTGCTGCCATTTTGTTGGTTTTTGGCAGGATGGTTCATCTGGCATGTATATGGTACAAAAAGTCAAAACTGCCAAATAGAAGTGACCCAACACAGGCTTTTTGTTGACATCATAATTATCGTATTTTGAGTCCCAAGTAAAACAGCGGCTTGTTGGTATTGTGTAACAGGCAGATAATGTATTTCAACATGGCACAATGATGTCATTGTGATACAAAATGCCTGTTTCACTTTGTTATGTCTTTCTTACGCTAAGTTGCACATAGTGAAATACCGAAAACAAAAAAAATTAAAATCTATACTATCCGCAACTCTGACCTAGCTGCACAGTAGACTCCTCTAGAGCCATTTTTCTTCGTTTGACAGTAACAAACCACTGTAACCACGGTAACAAAACCACTGTGTTTTCTCAGGCTAGTAAGACCGCGAAAGAATTCAAAGAAGAAGAAGAAAGCTAAGAAACTGAGGTATTTTCAAATTCAAAGCATGACGTTCAATCATGACACTTTTTCTCTCCATTGAGAAAGCACCAAATCAAAACAGACCAACTTAAGACAAACATTAGTGCTGGTTGACCTAGCATTAGTCAGGTTGTTTCACGGTTTAAGTAGATTGCATGGCAGCAAATACTGGGTGTTCAATGGCTTTGATAGACTCTGAAAAAGATTTTTAAGAAAATGGAGCTGGCAATATAGGTCCTTCATCTCTAATCTTAATAGAAAAATTCTTCAATCAGAAGAATGGTTTTTAATTTACTCATACGCGACTGATGAACCTCTTCAACGACTTCTTCTCCTTCTTTCAGGGACGAGTCCGCTGACCTGTCCAATCATGGAACCCTGCATTACATCTTTGAAGCCATCATGCCTTTCTTGCAGGTAATGTTTCATGTACTTTGTCATTGGTGGGTTTAAAATTTGGCCAATACTTTTCATTAGCATTTCATTACTCAACTTCACATGTGAAGATAAAACTTGAAACATTGAGCAATGGATGTACAATATATTCAGAGAGAAAGTTAAATAGACTGCCAATGGGTGATGTACATATGTGTGTCAGTATGTATTTCTGGTGAGGCCGGCTTTTTTCTTTTCACGGCCATCTTGCATTCCCTGTTCTTGTATTGTGCTTAAACCTTTGTTAGACCAAAAATTTATAAGGACATAGTCCAGTGCAGCCAGGCCTTCTTCTGGAACTAGAAGCCATGAGATTGATTCCAGCTGTGCTGTTCACCCGCCATGCACGCTACCTGAAAGGGAACAAATTTGCAGTCCAATAGGATGGGACATTAAGCCTTGATCTTATTTATTTATTGTACTTGTCAAAAAAAGCTAGCTGTATTTCCCTGGTAGAAAAAATTGAACAAGTCATGTAAATACTGTTACGGTACTGTCTTCTCTGTCACAACTGGTGGAGCAATACATTTGTAGCTCTTCTGTAAGCTTCACTGTAGCAAGGTCACATATAAAATCCTAACTTAGTAATGGCTAACTTATCATCTATAACTGAAATCTTTAAAAACATTATGTAAGATCTAGTAAATATCTGCTAAAAGCAAACATTGACAGTGCCTTTTCCACCCACAGGTCTTCTTCAGGCAGTACTACTCTCCAGAACGGGAAAGCTATCCTGAGGAAGCTGACATTGTGGACCTCATGGCAAAATCACTCTTGGTGAGGCAAATTTCAAATCTATTTTTCTTTACTATAGAAAACATCATCATATCTTGTCCTGCCAGAACTACAACAAGTTCAAGGCTTCTTGGTTAGCGTCATACATTACATATTATTAAGCTGGTGACATTTGGACCCAGTTTGCAATCTTGGCAAATGTGTTTCATACATTGTAGTTTGGTTAAGATGACCACATCAACAGTTGGCTGAGTCTGCCTAGATCATGAGTTTGTCCAGAACTCATCATAATCATGATTTCTAACTTGGTATGGTATAGACACATACAAACATGTACATATACATGTCTCAGGAAACACCTCTGAAGCTACAGACATAAGGTAAGGTGTGCTTTTTGCTCTCCATTACAGTTGCTTATTTCCTCTTATTTTGCAGAACTTCATCGATGCTGTGGGGACCCTGATCTCCAACCTGACCCATCAGAAGAACATGGTGAACTGTATGACCTCCATCCTGTCTGTGGCAACTCTCCCAGTTCGGGTACAGAATTTGATTTCTTTAAGTCACATGAATTGTGTTTTTCAAAGGTGGCCTTTAATGTCAGTCATCCAGATCAAAGAAATACACTGTAATCTTAGACTGCAACATTTGTAATGTGTTTTTCAGGTGATGGAAGAATTTCAGTCAACATATGGAAGCGGGGGACAGCTGCAGGACATCAGAAGTGATGCCAAAAAGGTTGTAGAAGTTCATTTAAAATTACTATTGTAAGGGTATTGAACAAGATTTATTTTGAACAGTTTACATATGGCATTAAAGGGATCATAAGGATATTTAGTGATATTAATATCATCATGCTATTACCATTTTGGTCTCCTTGTTGGCCAGACTGGCCATGAATTTTTGTGATGATTCCTAACGGCTGTTATAGCAGTTTTCAAAATGTGACCTACAGAATATGATAATAATACTATATCTAAAAAACCTTACTTTTGTTATTTACGTCTAAGTTAGAGGCACATCAGAATATCATATGTATATAATATTATACATATATCTTCTTTAGGTAGACAATAGACAATTCATATCGTGTACAGGGCTTGCCACTACAATTGTAACCTAATTTTCTTATGAATAAAAAAAAAATACTATATTCATTGTCTATCATAAGTATATTGTTGGTTCTTGTATGTAATTGTAATGTTTCTTACATGCATTTCTTTCCATTTGCAGGAATACGAGCGTTATTACTCTAATGAAGAAGAGCTGAATGAACAGCTGAACACGTTTACTAATAACTGCATGTTTGCCTACTGTGGGGAGAACACTGTGGAAGTGCAGATAGACTTTCCTTCTGACAGAGGTAAGAAATTTATTTTGTCATTTCTATTGTCATATTTCATTTCATTGTTATGGCATACAGGAAGAATATTATAATACAATGTAGGACAGCATTTGAGTTCATAACTGGTAGGTTTAGTTAAGGTTCTTCTTGGTGAGGATTATTCTTGGCTTGTGTGTGTATGTGTGTGTGTGTGTTTGTGTGCATGTGTTTGTGTGTGTGTGTGTGTGTGTGTGTGTGCATGTGTCTGTGTCTGTATATTTGTGTGTGTGTTTGTCGTTGTGTGTGTGTGTCTTTGTGTCTGTCTGTGTGTGTTTGTATGTGTGTGTGCAATGTGACATCTTGGTATGTTTGCAATACATCTTGGTATGTTTGCAGTATATGCAATGCCATCTTGCTGGATTTTGTCGGTGGGAATTCAGGGTCCTACAGTTGGTAGTTCAGAAGAAATGTAAAATATTATCTAGTACAAAGTAATTCTGAAGTAAACTTTTTAAAGTCATTCTGGATGGAAGTTGAACTGCAATCTTTCTTATTGGACAATGAAGTTTAACTGTGATCCAACTTGTAGAATCATATTTTGGTAAAACAAGTAAGTTGGATGATATTCACAAAACTTACTATTCCTTATGTCTCACCCGTGCAGAATACAATGACAAGGTCGCCAGTGAGGAGTTGCCTCTTGCTGAGGAGTTTCAGGATCACCTGAAGTGTTTCATTGACATGAGTAAAATGGCTCCAGAGGAAAGATATGCCATGGCTGAGAAACTGATCGAGCAGCTACAGTAAGTACATGTAATATGATCATTATTCACAGTACAATGCTAAACGTTGTTCCCAAACAATTTAGGTATACACGGATAAAATTTTAAACGACCACTATCGCCTTCTTCAGGATGAATATGAAATGACAATCACTTCAGAATGTAAATATGCTTTCAGTACTTGCTATTTGGTGTAAATTTATTCCTTGATGATGTCAACAACTTCAACGACATCTTCGTTGTTGGTTTCTTGCAGTATATCGTCCAATAACTACAGGTCGACTCTGGTGGAGAGGATTCAACAAGAGAAATTGGACATCAAGTGCCTTCAAGTAAGTCCTGTCAATTTGTTTGGGAGTTTTATTAGCAATAACTAGTTGACTTTATATTTAGGGTAGGTTACTAAGGAAAAGTCTTCGAGTTTCTTTCAGTATTGGAATGTTGTGAAGTTTGAGAAAAGTCTGGAGTCTGGAATATTAATCCAATTTGTTTGTCACTGCATGATAGTTAATGATGGTGCTAGATGCTACCATCTCTGTCCTTGGTGCTGAACAAATACTTTACTCAAACCTCCATCCCCATCCCTGTTCCCGGTTCTAAAATACATGTTATACAACATAAAAAATTAATGTGTTATAGAGATAACAAGTAATATATGGTAGTTGCAGCCACTCATGAAGCATTTTTTAAATAAATGTGTCCGACTATGTATTGTTTGAGATATGCCATGTAATCTTTTGACCTTTCTGAATCTTTCTGTGTCAGCTACTCCGTGCCATGATTCACAACGAAGAACGCAAGCTCCCTGGAAACTGGGAAATGTACCCAAAGAAGAACAAAAAGTAGGTCTGCCAAGATTCTGTGTGTCCAGTTATGGTATTGTTAGTTTGAAATATCTCATACTTTCAAGTAAGGTAATCATTTTCATTACATGAGCTATAGTTGTTTCAAATTTTAAGTTTCAAAGCCACATGCCATGGACAATTGTGCTTCATCTGACCTTTAATACACATTTATATAAAAATAAATATCCCTGACACTGATCTGAAGTAGCCATTTCTGAGAACAAAATAAGTTGTAACACTTCACTATAAATACTCAGAAGTAGCCAGATATACTCTGTTCTGCCACTCAAAACACAATTGAACAAAGCCTTCATTTTTTGGTAGAATGAGGTAAAGACGTTTGATTTTTTGTTTCTTTGCCTTCAGGAAAATCCAGCACCTGAAGAAGGTGCAGATGGCTCTAGCAGACAAAGGTGCACTACTGAAGATCCTTCCGCTGATCTCACGTGACAGCGATGACCTGATCGCTGAGGTGCTGGCTCTACTGGCTGCCATGCTGTACGGGGGCAATGAACATGTGCAGGTGATTTCATTTGTTCATGACATTATGATTCTTACCTCTCACAAGGAAACTGTGTGTTACTAGTATCTTCTACAATATAGAAGAAGAAGAACTTTATTGCGCAAAGATCGTACACAGTACAATGTATGGCAAAAAAAAGAAGAAGAAACAAACTTATCATCCTAATTACTAAAACAAGTATCAAACTTAGTACATAATTTATGCAGATTATGAATATAGAATGAAACTGGCATTCTAATTTCTAGAACAATAAGAGCTAGCTTAAATCATTGATATTGTATTACAATCGAGTGGGGCTAATTATGAGTTTCGGCATTTTTTCTTATGACAAAGCAGTCTTTAATATATTTACCTATTTTAGCATTGTGGGAGTTGGTTGCCTTTTGAACGGTGTACCTGAAACCAAGACTATGCCAACTATGGTAGATCAACTCAGAGCTGTTTTTCATTATGTCTTCTTCTTATAGTTTCAGTAACAAGAGAATGAATTTTCATGGCCTTGTTATAAAGAATAGTCATGTAGGTGGTTCGACTGAGGGAGTGAACTGCTAAGTGTGTTGTTTTGGGCTTCATGAATTTAGCAGGGGTGTTTTTCTAATTTGTGAAACTTAAAGTCATGTACATCTACGAATAGATAAACATATTTTGAGTTAAAACATATTTTGAGTTAAAACATAGCCTTTTCCCCAAGCAGTAAAAGATGCTAACTTTGAGTTGTTTTCTGTGTGGTAGGATTGCCTGATGGACTTTTTCATTGGCAGCAGGGAAGAGATGCTGTTTTCTGCCTTCAAGTCCAGGATGGAACTTTCAGCAGTCATCACTACAGAGAGGTACGCATGGATGTGGACCAAACAAGTCTGTGTAACGCAAGCTGTTCAGAACCATAGTGGTCCATTTTCCCAGTAGTTTGTGTACTAGATCTGGGAAAGGGACCATTTTGAAGAAAAAAAATCAATGGAAGCCAATCAATCATTAGAATCATAGCTTGTACCATGAACCTTGAACCATGGAGCATAAAATGCTTTCTCCTTGGTACTGAAATGCCATCCATGATGTAATATTTCCAAATTCTTAGCATGAAAGTTCATCTGTGTTGGTAGAATACATTATTGAATTGCTAAACTTTCTTTCCAACACGAATTAATATAGGGACTTACCCTAAATTTTCTGTCAACTCCGTCGACCTTGTTCACAGAATGACCCTATCTCCAGCAGTGACGTCAGGAACATGCCACTTTTGCAGGCTTTCTGATACTTATGACCCCCTCCTGCAAAAGTGGCGTGTTCCTGACGTCACTGCTGGAGATAGGGTCATTCTGTGAACAAGGTCGACGGAGTGGACCGAAAATTAAGGGTAAGTCCCTATATCAATTCGTGTTGGAAAGAAAGTTTAGCAATTCCATGATTTCCAAATTCTTATCATCTTTTCATATTTAGGCCATACCAATGCATTTTCATGGTTCCCTGGCATGTTTTATGTAATTTCCTAATTAGCAAGAGAAAAACTGTTAGGAAAGTTTGAAATTTCGACTCTGACAGTAACAGTGATTAACATAGCCACTATTTGATTATGCCTATTTTCATTTCAAGACGCTGTTTTTTAAAGTTTCAATCCGATATAATGCAAGACATTAAGCTTGTGTAGCTTAGTGCATACACATCATAATCAAGCATACAACAAATGTTGAGTCAGACTCTTCTTCTCAGTACTAGTGTTGATTAAAAATATGTAAATCCATTTCCACAGGCGACTGCTGGAGGCCCAGCACAAGGCAGAGATGCAGAAGGCCATGGAGATGGAGAAGGCTCTCAGCAGGGCAGTTATTGACGGGAAAACAGCCATGGCTGTGAGTTTGCATCTTTACATTGCCACTGAAATACCTTAAGGCCTATCATGACTTTGACTTTGAATTGCAGCAGGTACAATACCATCTGGGCACTAGGCAGCTATCTAGCTTACATTGGTACCACATAGTACAGTACAAAAATTAACAAGCATAAATACAAGCCTATCATGCCAGTTTTGTATGTTTAAAGTTACAGACTGGTAGACTAGGTTATAGGTTTGATCCATTCACATTTGACCTCCAATCTTGTAAGTGTTGCAGTGTGGCAAGATTTTATTGTCTTCAAGGTGTGGCTGTCCTCAAACACAGTACCTCCAGCATTAGCCATTAAATCCCATCTGAGGGGACACCCCTAACCAAAGCTTGGCTATAGGTACTATTCAATTGTACTAGAGTTGAGTAAAGAAATTTGTGTAAACCGCTTTTCCTAAGAGCACAACATTTGCAACTGGCCAAATTTCAACTGAGAATCTTGTGTCAATGACAATGTCAAGGAAGATATTTGCAAAATGAACCTGCAAAAACGTAACCCCCTTGACAGAAGCAGCTGGAGATAAGCAATCAGACCTGAACAACATCCTGCAACGTCTTACCCTTGCAAGACAGGGAACAACGGATGCTAAATCAGATAGTGACTGAGTGAGTGAGTGAGTGAGCCAAAAGAACACTGTTTTTCTACGACCTACAAACCTGATAAAGCTACAGCTTCATCCTTGGAAATAATAAAACTTTTTTGCAGGCTGTGAAGCGCCATGGAAGCACTGCCTCCAAGATGTCCATCCTGAGTGCTCGAGGACGGGGAAGGTTGAAGACGGGGAAGAAGCGAAGCCAGTCCAGCAAGTCCAGGAAGTCTGCGGCAGGCAGCAGGCCCGAGCACGGACAGACCAGGCCTGCCTGGCCGACACCGCCCGCGATGAAAACTCCTCAGAAAGAGACAGGTCTGATCTTAAATTTGTTCATTGATAACAGGCCTGCATGGCTAACATTGCCTGTCCTGAAAACTCCAGAAAGGGACAGGTCTGATTTGGAATTTGTTCATTGATACAGGATAATACTAACAGCTAATTGCATAATGTTATCACCTTCAGGCAAAACTCAGGGCAATTTAGTTGCCAGCTGGGGATCATGTTTATACAGTCATTCAATAAATGTATGGACTCTAACAAAATACATCATATGTTATGCTTTACTTTTGAATTTGTTACGAAATGTGAAAAATTATACAGGTACAAAAGTTGTTACTGTACTTGCAGCATATGAAACAGTTCAAGGGAGGGATTTTTCCTGTAGCACAGGACTAAATGTCATTTTATTGTCGTAACCTTACAAAAGACACAGAGTACTTCTGTTTGTAAATGGTGGAAAAATGCCCGGCAAATCATTTTTCATAATTGGCCTTGCCTCACAAGCTGCTTGGATGGCGGTGTCTCTTTCCGACAGTTCGCTCTTTGTTTTTCAAAAGACACAGAGTATTGCTGTTAACATTGTTAATAAAGCCCTTTCTATGTATTCATTTATTCCTTTCTGTTCAGAACCGGCCAATGGTGGCATTGAGCTGACATCGGTGAAGCAGACAGCAGAGGTGCTGCTCCGTGCCAGCCAGGCTAACGTAGACGAGCCGTCCACTTCTGCCGAAGGTCCAACCGAAGTGGTTGTGGAAAATAATGGGGTAAATATTCAATTTACTGCAAATTGCTTTGTTTTACAGTGACTTGATTTCAACATACATGTAAGAAGGGTAAGGAGATTTTCATTGAATGTGTCAAGGTTCTGGTTGATCAATTTTTCATTTATCTATTTATTATGCTTGTCCACAACAGTTGCCGAGGTCACCTTTTCAAGACAGCAGTGCACACTGATATGTAAATGTACAACGTTGCTCAAGAGAACACGTCACCGGAATGTACTGCGCCTGTGCGAAAAGTATAGACATGCTAATCTCCCGGTTTACTAAAGGTCCGCATTTAAGAAAGTGTGTGCGTATATAAGGATAAAACTCCGTGTACGTTTTACATGAGACCATGTCCCTAACATATACTGTGCAACAAGCGGGATTTCAATGCAACGTTAAAAAGACAACCAGTGTTTGCGCAGGCGGAGTACGTTCTACCGACGTGTTGCTCAAGAGAGGCAGGTTTTGGAAGCAAGACATCGGAGCAAGAAACAAACAGAGGGGAACTATTCCACTGATTCAATGTATTGCTGTGCTTTCTGAAAGAGAGTTTGCCATGCTAAAATTTTGCTTATTAGCCATGAAGGGCACTGCCTTACCAGGACAGCACAGGGTACCCAGTAACTGACCCAAGCCACAGAGACACAGGGGATTGAGCTATTGACTGACTGTATTTCAAGACAAAAAGAGCCAAAGAATCAGAGCTAGCCCAAGAGGTAAAGAAATTGTTCAGCAGATGTTTTACCTTTTCTCATTATCCAGACGGAGGAGCACAATGATCTGATAGAGGAGTTGGAAGAGCCCCTGGACGAGGTCCTGTTTGAGGATGATGGAAACATCGAGCTTGTCTTACGTGTGCTCGGCATGATGTGTGATGCACAGCACACTAAACTACAGGTATGAAGCCAATGGCACATGCACACGGCACACGCACACACACACACACACACACACACACACAGTATCCAAAATATAATCTTCTTGGTGAAGGTTATAACTTAAGGGAGGTGAGACAAACTTCATGAGCTGGTCTTGCATGTGCTGGGCATGATGTGTGATGCAGCACACTAAACTACACGTATGAATTCAAAGGCATTTTTAGATTAAAGCTACCCCTACTCTTATTAATACAATGTAAGAGTGATGGGTTCTATAACATGTTCGATGTGTGGCTATCCTCAAACATAGATTTTCTGCTTTACATCCCATCCACGATATCCCTAACCAACGATAGTACTAGTCATTTTCACCTGTCACACCACAATGGTACCATTTTGACTGGTCCCCTTATTTTTTCTAGGACTACATCCGAGAGCAGCCAGACAACATGAAGTCGTTTAACCTGGTGGCAGAGACCACCCTGTACCTGCAACTGCACTACTCCAACATCAACGGGGGCAACATCAGACTGGTCACCAGTATCTTCAACACACTCTTCAATTTGGCAGTGGTTAGTAAAACAGTTTAGTCTAGAACTATTTTTATAGACACACTCTTTAACATGGTGGCAGAGACCACTCTATACCTGCAGCTGCACTACTTCTGGATACCAATGGGGGCAACGTCAGAGTGATCACCAGTATCTTCAACACTCTGTTCAACCTGGATGTGGTTAATAAAAGTACTTTAGTGTAGAGAACTATTATAATAGACACTGTTCAATCTGGCAGTGGTCAAGCCTAGAGCTTTATTTATCAATCATCACAAATTGTTAACCTGGTAGTGGTCAGTAAAGCACTTTAGTCTAGAGCTTTAAGAAGACCACTCCAATTCATTTCCTGGGCTCTCAAACATTCTAAAGTTAACAGTATCCTTAGGGAAGAGGAGATCAGAAAAGAGTTCAAAAATGTGTTTTTCCCTAGAACTTTTATGATAGTAGACTAGACCTTGAGCAGACCTGTAAAAAACACAACTATTTTAAGATTCATAGTAATACAATGTATGTGTACCAATGTTCACAGGGAAACTCCAAAAACCAAGCCATTATTTTCGACACCAAGGCCATCGACTACATCAACTTCATCCTGCGGGAAACCAAGTTCACAGGAGCGGACCAACTGGCGGTAAGAGGCAACTTTTTTACTTGATGCAAAAAAAGACACAATAAATTGAGATATAACAGACCTGGACTATTTCCTGGGTAAAGAAACCCAAAACATATGTAGCTGATGAGCTAAAGTATGTATTAGATTTCAAGCTAGGCAATATAAGTTCATATAAAAGCTAAGAGGAATTACTAGACTTTCAGAATTGCATCCTGCACATAATTTCCAAATCCTTCCCCAGTAATGATAATAGGTTTGATATTCTATTGCAAATTGTTTCTTGCAGGTAACAAATAGGACAAATGAATAGAGTAGAACAATCATGCATGTGTCTACTCTTAGACTAGTAGTAATTAAGTAATAGCCCTGGGTGTTCAACCTCCATACTCTGAATATGTAAAAAATTTAGCAGGGAAGCAGTATGTACCATCTTTAGTATGACTTTATCAGAGAATCAAACCTGTACATGTGAGCTACTAAGTAAGTGATCCACATGTACTGTCTAGGTTATTGTAGTGGTATTAGAATTTTACAATGCCAAGTTTTCCAACTATTTTCCCCACAGGTTGTCCAGTTGAAAACTTCCATTGGGAACCTGCTAAAGGTTATCATTGAGGAAAACACAAACGATGCAGCACTGGCAAAGGTAACATTACCTGACATCATCGGTTACTGTAAATTGTTATGTTTTTGTGGGGACAAAACAAAGGTACATGACGTCGTTAGTGATTGTAACGCTAGTGCACCTTTATTCGTTGTGTAACCTATATTTGTTGCTTTAAAAACAGGGTATTTAAAGCAACAAATATACGTCAACCACGTATACCACGTCAACGGACACTAGTTTCAAATTGCAATATTTTCAGGATATTGCAGTTTGAAACTACCATTCTTCAACTTGATGGCCCTAAATACTATGTTTTGAACAACAACGGATATAGGATACCCCTCGGATAAAGGTGAACTAGCGTTATATCCGTTTATTTTTGCGGGGATGAAATAAAAGGCAGTGACAATAAATTGCATTTGACCAACTTTATCAGATTCTACTCCTTAAAACTTGCGTGCACTCAGCTTAGCATTACTTAGCAAGTCTGAGAACCATTAAAAATTCATGGTTTAACAAGGAAAGAAACCAGAAATATCAAGATTCTAGTCAAGTCTAGTCTACACATTTCAGTACCTTGGAGAGAGTATGCTGTAGTGACCTCTGCTAGCTGTATTGCATGTGCTATACTGTTTGTAGCTTAACTAATGGAATGAAATCCAGTTTGATGGTAAAAAGACAGGAAATTTGCCAAATATTCTGTTATCAAATTGTAATGATATTAACTTAAATTTTCTATTTTGTAGGAAATTAAAGACCTGTTGGATGATGAAGCTGTTAATACAACAGTGGTCGACAGTTTCTTGGAGCGGGTAAGTTTACTACTATTACCATTCAAACATATCTTTTAAAGGAGCTCAAAACTACCTACTAGTAGTAGTACAATGTATTAATTTTGCAGTATTTTTCAGGGGCCATTCTAACTAAACCATGCACGGTGTTTTCATCCCAATGTCTAATCAACAAGTTATTGTGAATGATGGAAAAGATATATTACACTTTAAAAACAGTAAAACTGTATTCCCAATCCAAAATTGTTGGAACATTATTTGTATCATTTTTCAGGGGCCATTCTAACCATGCACTGTGCTTTCATTAAAAAAAATCAATGGATATAGGTTACCCCACGGATAAAGGTGAACTATTGTTAACTGCAATGCCTTGCATCCATGTATAATGCCATGCATTTAATTCTTCATCTTCCTTACAACAGAAGAAATCCACAGACGAGCAGCTGAAGAAGAGTTGGCAGCACCTCGGCTTTACTTTCTTCCACATCATCAAACGGTTCCTAGACCTGGACAGCACTCTCAACCCAAAAGGTAATCAACATGGACCATTTACAGAATTGCGTATGCAGGGCTCGAAATACTTTTTTCTGCATACCTGCACTGGTGCAGGTAACATTGAAATTTACCTGCACCAGACAAATTTTACCTGCACCACTCTGAACTTAAGAATTATGAATCAAACTTAAGTTGTTCAGGAACCATGCATTGCTATTTTTTCTTTCATACTTTATCAATGCAGCTCATAAGAATCCATACACACCTACATCATAGAACATTTATGTATAAAACCCAGTACATAGACTAGTGCAGGTTAGGTGCAGGTACAAAATGTAGACACCAGATGCACAGCTCCAACTTTACCTGCACTAACCTGCATATGCAGGTGGTATTTCGAGCCCTGATATGGCTCTGGTGTTCCAGTCTGTGACTCCGGCACCGGTGCCAGCCGTTGGATAGGACGTTCAATGGAGGTCCTGTATTTGAGGAGAGCCACACCTCAAGCACGTAAAGATCCCACACACTTATCAAAGAGAGTTGGGGTCCTTCCCGGTGTGAGTGGTTCAATCCTGCAGTCTTATGGCCACATCTGGGGCAATTACTGTTGTATTGAGGTCACCTGAGTGGCGCCAAATGGTTATTTGCTCCGGACCCTCACGATTTAATCGCAATTTTGTTTTGTCGCAGATTTTCAGAACACAGAGGATGCCAAGCAGGCGTGGGCCTTTTTCGAGAGCAACACGTTGTCTGTGGAAATCATCAAAGACAACGAGATACAGAAAGTGCACTTCAGGATTAGGAAGAAGGTGAGGCAAGCAAACTCCGTTACACGTTTACTTATAATCTCCAAGCAGATCTTGCTGTAGCAAATGGGAAGGAGTTAAGCCGGCAGAGGAGTTATTGGCCACAGGGAAGTTATTACATTTGCTGGCCTATAACTCCTCTGCTCAGGCTAAGCTCCTTCCCATTTGCCACAGCAAGATCTGCTTGGAGATTAATGTTTACTTACTTCATAACTACATATTTTCTTGAATACCCCAATTAAAGTACCCCAATTAAAGTACACACCTTTGATTTGGGGCAAGTTTTAGACAGATCTGTGGGACTGAAAGGTGAAATGGAAAAACTCAAATAAAGTACGCTACTATGAAAGTTGTTGGCTTAAAGCTGTAGCTAATTGTGAATCTGAATGAACTTGATCTCAAACTCAATAGCAACTGACAAGAAGAGAATCTATTGCTTATTGTATGTTTAATGATCCATGAGCAGGACCTTCTGAGGAATGAGGTGAAGGAGAAACTGAAGTGGAGCGTGGACCGTTCGTCTCCTAGCAACAAGATCCGCGATTTCATTGATTGGTCGAAAGACATCCGCAGGGACATCAACTACCAGGCCTGGGTCCGATCCCACGGACTGGCGGCGTTCTTCATCGCACGCGAGTAAGCACTGCTCACTTTTAACTTGAAATTACAGGGAGCATTTGAAAAACGCATTTGGTAACAATATGTAAGTTAGATCAAAATCTTAGCTTGAGGTTGGACGTGATTAATACTTTTCAAGTCAGTTTTTAGCCTGATCAAAAAATAAAGTCTTTCTAATGTATACATTTGTATCAAGTTTTGAAACATTCAGTTTAACATTAATCAAAGGTTGACAGCCTACATTTGAGGAAATTTAATACTACTAAACTACAATCAAAGTATAACCTCGACATAAGTCACATACATGTTTGTACATGACATCTATGCTGATACAAATGTTAGTTGCTAGCATATCAGTTTGAGGCTGTGAATATACTAGATTTTTCTTGACATCTGTGCCTCTAACTTCCTTACAGGGTGTTCTGGAACCGAGCCATCATTTTCCTGACCTTGGTCATCAACATCTTCATGTTGTCCACGTGGAACGCTCCATGTCCTCAGCACTACGGGTAAGTAAACAATGATATTCAGGGGAGATTGAGAAGAACATTCAATTTGTTAACTCTTTATTCTTACTTGTAGATGTTGTAGTTCATGGGTCCAAACAATGGTTCGTTAATCAAGGCAGTGAGGTACTGTTATTGGTCTGTCTGTGCATTTGTGATTTCAGTACACACAGTTTCAGATATTGAACATAGTTCTCCTGCAAGCCCTCAGTTGCTACGACACCACAAAAAAAGGCCTTTCAAACCACTCCTGCATAACTTAAGTCCACAGTAATTTGTTTCCTTGGTAGAATAATTTATCTACCAAGAAGAGGGTACATTTTCAAGACAGAAGACTGAGAAAACTTGGAGGGACTTGTTTTCACTCAGAGAAACATCTCCAGTGTTTGTATCTTGTGTTCTCTCGTTATAGGACCCGAGCAAACGCCACCTGCGCAAGCCCCGTACCGCTGTGCCACGTGATCTCACTTTGTGCATACATGGCCTAATATTCTCCCATTTCAGCACCAGAGCAAACGCCACGTGCGCGAGCCCCGAGCCCAAGACGCCGCACGGAATCCTGTGGAGCGCGGACAACGGTCCGTATGAGATCAGCGTGTACGTGCTGGGGGGCATCCACAACATCCTGTCCTTCTGCCTCATGATCAGCTTCTTCCTGTCCAACAGGCTCAGGCTGCCAGACTGGAACAACACTAAGGCCTGGTTCAGGTAAGGCTATTACCAACCCATGGCCTCCATGGAAAATTGAGGTTGTTTTTGGTGTGTCTGTGTTAGTATTTCTGGATAGTTGTGGACAGCAAAACTGCTCATGGATTGTGATGGTACAAAATGTGTATGTCGAGTACAGTAGGTGTTGGGAAGACGAAGGTCAAAGCCAGGTCTGGGCCCCTGTAAAAGGTTGTGGAAGGAGAGGGATGGGCTCCACCTTCCAATATTGTGCCCTGGACATAGTGGATAACAACCCACTGCCCTTATGACTTCAAAAAGGCTTTGGGACTTTCTTTACTGTAAAATTGCATTTTTTGAAATTTCCTTTGGGGCAGTTTTATTTTCTAATACTAGGAGGTAAAATTATGTTTTTGCATTGTTGTCCAAAAGCCCAATGTTATAGGGACATCCACTGTGTTAGAAAATGTGTTTGCTAATTTTATAAGTTGATTCTAGATCATGGTAATATTTCATTACATTGATCAGTCTCTGTTTTATTTCCAGCAAAAATTTCTTGGGTATAGAAATCCTGAATGCACTGAAGCAGAGGGTCTCGAAGCTGGAGATTCAAGTGTTCAGCCTGAAGACACTGTACTATGTGGTATGGACTTTCAATGCATGAGTCTACTAGATACAAGTTATTTAGAGTTAGACAAGTATTACATTTTATGAGATACAAAGACTGTACTTAACTGGCAATTTAGTAAAAATTGTAAGTCAGTTAATATTATCTATTGTAATTAATCTCCTAGACATGAAAAAGACACCAAAGGGATCATAATCAACTACTTTTGTTAATCTGCAGGACAAAAGTCAATTTTAGCTTTTGAACTGCCTTGAAGTTCTTATTTTACAATGCTTCCCTTTCGAAACTTTTATCTATCATGTTTAGAAGGTGCCTGGTGTTATATAGGAACAACTTGTTCTTTGGGAAAAGTTTCTACCAAAATATTCTCCTTGGTGCTGAAGTGCCATCAGTTTAGTGCCACATACAGATTTTGAGTCCTACAGTTAAAAAGCACGTCAAGCAGTCAGCTGGATGTTCCAAATACTAATGAGAGACCTTCTGAAGATTGATAACTTCCTTGGACGAAATGTCTGGAACAACCTACCGCCAGACACATGTACGACTCCAGATCTGACAGGCTCTTGAAGTAATACGAACGACCAAAATGAACGGACAAGGACTATGAACCCTGAGCTTTTGATCTACTATGTGCTTTGTACAATGTATATGTAATGATATATGTTGATAGATTATTAGGACTCACTGTAATCTGTATCTCCTATTATATTTTATCTGACCCTTTTGTCCCTTACCTCCCTCATGACTTTCAATGAAAAGTGGCCTGCAGGTCGATTTTAGCTTCTTATGAGTAAATAAATTTAAGTTTAAAAAAATCAAACAAACATGGACCAGAAGAGGAACTAAGCATTTCCCCTCCCCAGGCATACCTGATCTTCTAAATCCTGCCTGGGGATGGTTGTATACTTTATCTGACCCTTACCTCCCTCATGACCTCAATGAAAAGTGGCCTGCAGGTCGATTTTAGCTTTTTATGAATATTAGATTTAAGTTTTTAAAAAATCAAACATGACTAGTGAGAAAGTTTGTATTTTTTCCTGGCATACCTGGTCTTCTCCATCCTGGGAACTGTTGTATACTTTATCTGACACTTTCCTCCCTCATGACCTCAATGAAAAGTGGCCTGCAGGTCGATTTTAGCTTCTTATGAATATTAGATTTAAGTTTTTAAAAAATCAAACATGACTAGTGAGAAAGTTCGTATTTTTTCCAGGCATACCTGGTCTTCTCCATCCTGGGAACTGTTGTATACTTTATCTGACACTTTCCTCCCTCATGACCTCAATGAAAAGTGGCCTGCAGGTCGATTTTAGCTTCTTATGATTAAATACATTTTAAGTTTTAAAAAATCAAACAAACATGGACTAGTGAGAAAGTATTTTTTCCAGGCGTACCTGATCTTCTCCATCCTGGGAACGGTGTTCTACGGCTACTTCTTCTGTTTCCACCTCATCCACATCGCCGTCAAGAACCAGCTGCTCATCAGGGTCATATCCTCAGTCACTCTCAATGGTAAGGCTGTTTGTTTGTTTGTTTGTTAACGGGAATATATCGAAGGTAAGGCCTGTTTGTTTGTTACATGGAAAATCTATAAACTGTCTCCTCTGTCACACTGTTAAATAGAATATCTTTGAGGACTTGACTCTTTTCTCACTCTCATTGGTTGGTTTGTTGCTTTGCCTTGTTGTAGTGAAGTATTGTTTTGGCACAAATTTTTGTTATGTGTGATTGTGTGTGTGTGATTGTGTGTGTGTGATTGTGATTGTGTGTGTTAGTGTAGGTACTGTATGTGTGTGAGTGAGTAGTCTACAAAAAGTGTTATAATGTATGTGTTTGTGTATCTGTCTGTCTCAAACTGCCCTGACCACGATCAAAGCTGTATGATCTCGTATTCCACAAGCGATTGTGCATTTACTTTGTGTCTGACTGTGTATGTGTGTGCAAAAGCCAGTGCGTGTGTAGGTTCTGTGTGCCTGTGTGTGACTGTGACTGTTAAAAGTTTGTCTAATATTGTACAGGGAGGTCACTGCTGTGGGTGTGTGTTCTGGCCATCATCTTCATCTACATCTATGCCGTGATCGGCTTCGCCTTCTTCAGAGGTCACTTCAACGAGGAGAAGGGTCAGTTCTGCGAGTCCCTCGGACAGTGCTTCGTGTCCACCATGCGTTATGGACTCATGGAAAACCTCCATAAGGTAAGTTACATGTAGAAATTTCATCAATAGAAGAATAGAAGACTTTATTGAAAATTGTAGAGCTGTCAGGTTGAAGAAAATCTGTTTTACTCAGGTTGAAGAAAATCCGTCTTATTAGTATGTTGAAGAAAATCTGTTTTTCAGGTTGAAGAAAATCTGTTTTATTCTTTCTTTGAGGCTAGAGCACAGCATACATGACTATTATATTAGGTTTTCCAACTATGGGCTAGTCCAGTGACAAAGACTGAGAAAATCATCATCAATTATTATTATAAAATTTGATTAGTAATACACTGTACCTATCAGGAATTAGCCACAGTCTACAAAACTTTGATTCATCTGCTTTTACATACATTCTCTGTAAGTCCTGCCCTGAAAACAAAATATTTGTTTTAAGTCCCAATCTGATAGGGCCTTGCACTGTCCATAAAAGCTTAACAATGATCATATTCGTGCTAGATATAATTTCAGGACTTATAGAACATGAAATGCTCTTCAAAACCTTGTAAAAACAAAACCGTTGATATACCTTGCAATTCTAGATTTCTGTAGCCCATTATTTGAAAAAACAAAGCATTAAAGATATCATTCTTTAAGTCCCTTTTGTGACGACCTTGTGTACTCATTCTATCCCTAGCCCCTCATCCCGCCATCTTGGGTAACTTTCGAGGACTATGCCATCAAACTGCTCTGGGACCTGACCTTCTGGGTCATAGTCACCACGATCGGCCTCCGCATTGTGTTTGGCATGATTGTGGACGCCTTTGTGGCCCTTAGGAACAAAAAGGTACGCAATTTCGCCTAATTTTGCTCCCCTTTTCTCTCTCGTGTCGCTCTCCTATTAGGCGATCCTGCCTCCGCCGGGGGTAACATTCGCTGCGTACGCGCTCCGACTGTTCTGGTACATGGCCTTCTGGGTAACCCTGATCATGGTCGGACTACGACTCATCTTCGGTATAGTTGTGGGGGGATTCGTCTCACTGAGGAACAAGAAGGTAAGGCCACACCAATTTAATTTGTTGGTTCACGGATTTTCCAAAAAAATTTAAGAAAATATGCTTAACTCGGAAAACATAATGAACAAAAAAACACTCATTGTATGCCTTGGTGCACTCAGGTTTATGGAGTGGACATGGTCATATTCGTATTCAAGTTTCCCTCCCTGCCCATTGCATTTATGATGTCCACTTGCTATATTTTCACTTAGAAAAAATCTGTGAACAAACAAATTAAATTGGTGTGGCCTAATCTAAAAAGATTGCCTGATTGGTGATAAAAGTAGCCCGACCGGTCTTAAGTTATAGCAATTGGCATACTATTAGTTATTATCTCTTACTAGTATTAGTGTAATGTCAGAGAACTGGCATCATAATGATTGTAATACCTTAAGCTTGCAAATTGGCATTGCTCTAGCACCTTTAAGCCAATGGCATTGTTCTGAAGTTGATTTTCAAGTTGTTTTTCTCTTTTTTTATTCCAGTGGCAAGCTGATTTTGACATGGCCAACATCTGTTTCATCTGTGGAAGGACAAACTATGACTTTGAGCGATTTGGGAAGGTAAATACTTTGGTTGCAACTTTATTCTTTATATTCATACGTGTTTGGTATACAACCATAACAGCTTCAGTTTGGCTCATTGTTGACATACTACTTTTCTACTATCCTTCTACTACTTTTCTACTATCCTTCTTTAGAACACTGGACACCATAAGCTACAGAAGATCACTTGACTATGCAGGCTACAGGAAATTGATAATTGGAAATGTTTGTAGGATATACTACATATATAGGAGGAATACACAACCAGCAGTTACTTAGTACATTGCTTACGTTTTGATGTCTCCCAGACACCTTC